>JAGIQG010000004.1:5000-363433 GCA_024679065.1 Sphyrna mokarran | reverse complement strand
CTTCCCACACACTTTTATTATTAGGTTAGAGGAGGGGGGAGGGTGGGATACTCTACTTGTGTAGAGTATCGGGTTTCCTCTCTGGACCAATTTATAGAGACAGAGAAAAAAAAAACTACAACTACCGGCAGCCTCCTAGTGACGACTTCCGGTTTCTTGTTAGTTTAAATAATAACGGCAAAAACTACCCCCGCTCGCTATTTTGAGAGAAATGAATTGATTGGGGATAGTCAGCATGGTTTTGTGAAGGGTAGGTCGTGCCTTACTAACCTTATTGAGTTTTTTGAAAAAGTGACCAAAGAAGTGGATGGGGGTAAGGCAGTTGATGTGGTATATATGGACTTTAGTAAGGCGTTCGATAGGTTCCCCATGGAAGGCTTCTGCAGAAAATGCAGATGTATGGTTTAGGTTAGAGGGTCACTGCTTTTTCTTAATTGACCGGCGCAACATCGAGGGCTGAAGGGCCTGTTCTGCAATTTAATGTTCTATGTTCTATTATTCCTGCCAAAATGGACCACTACACATTTATCTGCGTTGAAGTCCATCTGCCACTTCTCCGCCCAGTCTTGCATCCTGTCTATGTCCCGCTGCAACTTTTGGCATCCCTCCAGACCATCCACAACACCACCGACCTTTGTATCGTCGGCGAACTTACTAACCCATCCCTCCACTTCCTCATCCAGGTCATTTATGAAAATGACAAACAGCAGGGGTCCCAGAACAGATCCCTGGGGCACTCCACTGGTTACCGACCTCCATGCAGAACAAGACCCATCCACAACCACTCTCTGCCTTCTGCCGGCAAGCCAGTTCTGGATCCACGAGGCCAAAGCCCCTTGGATCCCATGCCCTCTCATCTTCTCCAGAAGCCTTGCATGGGGGACCTTATCAAACGCCTTGCTAAAGTCCATGTACGCTACGTCCACCGCCCTTCCTTCGTCAATGTGTTCAGTCACATTTTCGAAGAACTCAACTAGGCTCGTAAGGCATAACCTGCCCTTGACAAAACCATGCTGACTATTTCTAATCAGTCCAAACTTCTCCAAATGTTCATATATCTTATCCGTCAGAAGCCTCTCCATCAGCTTACCAACCACGGAAGTCAAATTCACCGGTCGGTAATTTCCTGGACTATCCCTGTTCCCTTTCTTAAAGATAGGAACCACATCCCCAATCCTCCAAACCTCTGGAACCTCTCCCGTTTCCATGGACGATGCAAAGATCATCGCCAGGGGCTCTGCAACCACTTCCCTCACCTCCCACAATAACCTGGGGATACATCCCATCCGGTCCCGGCGACTTGTCTATCTTGATAGAATTTAACAGGTCTAACACATTCTCTTTCCTAACATCCATATACTCAATCTTTTCCTATGCCTCAAACCTGCAGTGCAATCTCCCAGTTCACTTTCCACCGTGAATACTGAGGCAAAGTACTCATTAAGCACCTCTGCCATTTCTTCCGGTTCCATACAGACTTTTCCACCTTCACCTTTTATAGGTCCTATCCCTTCTCTTCTCATCCTTTTACTTTTCACATATTTGTAGAAGGCCTTGGGATTCTCCTTAATGTTACCTGCCAAGGCCTTCTCATGACCCCTTCTGGCTCTCCTAATTTCCTTTTTAAGTTCCTTTCTACACACCCTATACTCCTCTGGATCCCTAACATCCCCTAGCTCTCTGAACATTTTATATACCTTTTTTTCTTCCTAACTAGGTTCACCACTATCTTTGTGCACCACAGTTCCCGCGTCCTACCAGAACCTCCTTGACTCCTCGGAACGTTGTCTTGCAGTGCCCCAGACAAACATTCCTTGAATATCCGCCACTTTCCTTCTGTACTCTTCCCCAAGAATGCCTCCTTCCAGTTTATACGTCCAATTACCTGCCTAATACTCTCATATTTCCCCTTACTCCAGACATACACCTTCCTAGCCTGCCTGATCCTATCTCTTTCCATTGCTATCGTGAAAGAGATAGAATTATGATCTCCATTCCCAAGATGCTCACCTACCATGAGATCCGACACTGCCCTGGCTCATTAGCAAGCACCAGGTCAAGTACAGCCTCTCCTCTCGTAGACTTTTCCACATACTGTGTCAGGAAACCTTCCTGAACACACCTAACAAACTCCTCGCCATCCAAACCCCTTACCCTTGGGATATTCCAGTCGATGTTTGGGAAATTGAAATCTCCCATCACGACAACCCTGTTATTTCTACATTTGTCTAGGATCTGTTTCCCTATCTGCACCTCAAGTTCCCTGTCGCTATTGGGCGGCCTATAGAATACACCCAGCAAAGTTATCGACCCTTTGCTGTTCCTAACTTCCACCCACAGAGACTCCGTAGACATTCCCTCCACGTCTTCTACCTTCTCTACAGTCATGACACTGTCCCTGATCAACAGTGCCACACGACCTCCTCTTCTGCCCCCAACCCTGTTCATCCTGAAGCATCTGAATCCCGGCACCTGAAGTATCCAGTCCTGTCCCTGAGATAACCAAGTGTCCCCTTTCCTCTCTCTCATCATTCCATTCCCACATCTGAGAATAGCAGAAATTAGTGAGTCAGCTTAAGGAAGTGCATTTATTGTGGGATGTGAGAGACAAAGTTTTGGCCCAGCTCCCTCAATCTTTCCTCATAAGACCTACTCTCCAAACTTCTCCAAATGTTTATAAATCTTATCCCTCAGAAGCCTCTCCATCAGCTTACTAACCACTGAAGTCAGACTCACTGGTCGGTAATTTCCCTGGTAAATCTCCTCTGCACTCTCTCCAATGCTTCCACATCTTTCTTATAGTGAGGCAACAATTAAGAATATTGTGTCTAGTTCTGGTTGCTATTCTTTAGGAAGAATGCAAAAGTTTTTGAGAGGATGCAGGGGCAAATGACTAGAATGATCCAGAAATGAGCAATTTTAGCTATAAGGTTCGGTCAGAGAAACTGGAGTTGTTTTCCTTGAAGCAAAGATTGAAGCCACAAACATTCAATCCCTCCACTACTGATGAAAAGCAGCAACTATTTGTACTACCTGTTTGCACTGCAGGAACTCACCAAGACTCCCCAGACAGCATCTTCCAAACTTACAATCACCACCATCTAGAAGAAAAAGACAGCAGATACTAGGAACGCAACCTGCTAGTTCCCCTCCAAGTCATTTGCCATCCTGACTTGGAAATATATCTCTGTCCCTTCATTGTCACTGGGTCAGAATTTTTAACTCTCTCCTATCAGCATTGTGAGTGTACACACACCACAGACTACAGCAGTTCAAAAAGCAGCTCACCACATCATTCTCAAGGGCAATTAGGGGTGGGCATGAATGCTAGCTTAGCCAACAATGCACAGAGCCCATAAATGATTGAGATTAAAGGAAGATTTGATAAGGGTGTATGAGATTATGACAAATTTGGATGAAGTGGACTAACAAAAGCTGTTCCCATTTGCTAACAGGATAAGGATTAGGGGACACAGATTTATGACTTTGGGCAGAGATACAGAGGATCATGAAAACTTCTTTTTTACATTCAGTGGTGATGACCTCTGCTTACAAAAGTGGTGAAAATGGAGATGATAAATGATTTCAAAAGGAAACTGGATGGAAACTGGATGGATATCGACTGGAATATCCCAAGGGTAAGGGGTTTGGATGGGGAGGAGTTTGTTAGGTGTGTTCAGGAGGGTTTCCTGACACAGCACGTGGACAAACCTACGAGAGGAGAGGCTGTACTGGACCTGGTACTAGCTAATGAACCAGGACAGGTGATGGATCTCTCGGTAGGAGAGCATCTTGGGGATGGAGATCATAATTCTATCTCCTTCACCCTTGCATTGGAAAAGGACAGGTTCAGGCAGGCTAGGAAGATGTTTGTCTGGAATAAGGGGAAATATGAAGACATCAGGCAGATGTTGGGGCGAATAAACTGGAAGGAGGTGTTCTTGGGGAAAAGCACAGAAGGAAGGTGGCAGATATTCAAGGAATGTTTGTCTGGAGCTTTGCACAACAACGTTCCGGTGAGACAAGGAGGTTTTGGTAGGACGCGGGAACCGTGGTGCACGAAGGCTGTGGTGAACATAGTCAGGAAGAAAAGAAAGGTGTATAAAAGGTTCAAAGAGCTAGGAGATTTTGGGGATCTAGAGAAGTATAAGGCTTATAGAAGAGAGCTTAAAAAGGAAATTAGGAGAGCCAGAAGGGGTCATGAGAAGGCCTTGGATGGTAGGATTAAGGAGAATCCCAAGGCCTTCTACAAATATGTGAAAAGTAAAAGGATGAGAAGAGAAGGGATAGGACCTATAAAAGGTGAAGGGGGAAAAGTCTGTATGGAACCGGAAGAAATGGCAGAGGTGCTAAATGAGTACTTTGCCTCAGTATTCACGGTGGAAAGTGATCTGGAAGGATGCACTACAAGTTTGCAGCAGACTGAAAAGATTGAGTATGCAGATATTAAGGAAGCGGATGTGTTAGAACTTTTAAATGCTATCAAGATAGACAAGTCTCCGGGACCAGATGGGATGTACCCCAGGTTATTGTGGGTGGTGAGGGATGTCATTGCAGAGCCCCTGGCGATGATCTTTGCATCGTCGATGGAGACGGGAGAGGTTCCGGAGGATTGGAGGATTGCGGATGTGGTCCCTATTTTCAAGAAAGGGAACAGGGATAGTCCTGGAAATTACCGACCGGTGAGTCTGACCTCAGTGGTTGGTAAGCTGATGGAGAGGCTTGTGAGGGACAAGATTTACGAGCATTTGGAGAAGTTTAGGCTGATTAGAAATAGTCAGCATGGTTTTGTAAAAGGCAGGTCATGCCTTACAAGCTTAATTGAGTTCTTCGAAAATGTGACTGAACACTGACGAAGGAAGAGCAGTGGACGTGGTGTACATGGACTTCAGCAAGGCATTTGACAAGGTCCCACATGCAAGACTTCTTGAGAAGGTGAGAGGCCATGGAATCCAAGGGGCTTTGACCTTGTGGATCCAGAACTGGCTTGCCTGCAGAAGGCAGAGGGTGGTTGTGGATGGCTCTTTTTCTGCATGGAGGGCGGTCACCAGTGGAGTGCCCCAGGGATCTGTTCTAGGACCCTTGCTGTTTGTCATTTTCATAAATGACCTGGATGAGGAAATGGAGGGATGGGTGAGTAAGTTCGCCGATGACACGAAGGTCGGAGGTGTTGTGGATGGTCTGGAGGGATGTCAGAAGTTGCAGCAGGACATCGACAGGATGCAAGACTGGGCGGAGAAGTGGCAGATGGACTTCAACGCGGATAAATGTGTTGTGGTCCATTTTGGCAGATCCAACGGGATGAATGAGTACACTACCAAAGGTAGGAGTCTTAGCTGTGTGGAAGAGCAGAGGGATCTTGGGGTCCGGGTCCATAAGACTCTCAAATCTTAGGAGGAGGCTAAGAGGGGACCTGATCGAAACATATAAGATGATTAGAGGTTTAGATATGGTGGACAGTGATAGCCTTTTTCCTAGGATGGAAAAAGCTAGCATGAGGGGACACAGCTTTAAACTAAGGGGTGATAGTTATAGGACGGATATCAGAGGCAGATTCTTTACCCAAAGGGTGGTTCGGGAGTGGAATGCCCTGCCTGCAGCGGTTGTAGATGCGCCAAGTTTGGTGTTTAAGAGGTTAGTTGATAAGTATATGGAAGAGAAGGGAATGGTTTAGTTTTGGAGGGGCATTGCTTTTTATATTGGTCGGCGCAACATCGAAGGCCGAAGGGCCTGTTCTGTGCTGTAATGTTCTATGTTCTATGTTCTATAAATCGGCCTCCCAGGTGGAGGATGTGGTTAAGAAAGCTTACGGTGTACTGGCCTTCATTCATCAAGGGATTGAGTTCAGGAGTCAGGAGGTAATGCTGCAGCTTTATAGGACCTTGTCAGACCACACTTGGAGTACTGTGCGCAGTTCTAGTCGCCTCACTATAGGAAGGACGTGGAAGCTATTGAAAGGGTGCAGAGGAGATTTACAAGGATGTTGCCTGGATTGGGAGGCATGCCTTATGAAGACAGGTTGAGGGAGCTGGGACTTTTCTCCCTGGAGAGACGAAGGTTGAGAGGCGACCTGATAGAGGTTTACAAGATGTTGAGAGGAATAGATAGGGTGGACTCTCAGAGACTATTTCCCAGGGCTGAAATGTCGCGATGAGAGGGCACAGATTTAAGGTGCAGGGAAGCAAGTACAGAGGGGATGCTAGGGGAAAGTTTTTCACTCAGAGGGTGGTGAGTGAACGAAATCGGCTGCCATCGGTGGTGGTTGAGGCGAACTCGCTGGGGTCTTTTAAAAGACTTCTGGATGAGTATATGGGATCCAATGGCATTGGGGGTTATAGATAGGTCTATGGCTGGGTAGGTTTTGATGTGTTCGGCACAACTTGTGGGCCGAAGGGCCTGTTTGTGCTGTTAGCACGAGGGGACACAGCTTTAAATTAAGGGGTATGAGTTATAGGACGGATATCAGAGGTAGGTTCTTTACTCAAAGAGTGATTAGGGAGTGGAATGCCCTGCCTGCAGCTGTTGTAGATGCGCCAAGGTTGGTGGCGTTTAAGAAGTTAATTGATAAGTATATGGAAGAGAAGGGAATGGTTTAGTTTGGAGGGGCATTGCTTTTTATTTTGGTCGGCACAACATCGAAGGCCGAAGGGCCTGTTCTGTGCTGTAATGTTCTATGTAGTGTTCTATGTTCTATGAAATTGAGTAAAATTATCTGACAAGGCTAGGGTGGGAGAAAGGAACTGATTAGATTGCTGTACAAAAGCCAACATGGAATCACTGGGCTCCTTCTGTGCTATAATGATTCTAAATTGACATAGTATACAGTACTGACAAATCTTCTCTGGAAATCACATCAGTGCTGTCAAGACAGATTATCAAATCTAGCAACTGCAATAGAATTTAATAAAGGACAAAATCAGCATTGAACTTTATTCCTGTCGCATTATGTCATTATACTTACAGAGTACGACCTGGGGACCCAAGTGGACTAAATGCTGTCAGTGCAACGTCTCTGGATACACAGAAATCCACCAGCTCAGGCTGAGTCAGATATGGATGAAGTTCCACCTGTAATCACAATTGGCATAAAGAACAAAGTCAAATAATGATCAGTTAGACCCTAACATTGCATGCCTGAACACTTGTACTTGATGGTTTTTGTATTTGGATCCCCAAATCTCTCTGCTTTTTCAATTTCTAATTTCCTGCTATTAGGAAAATATGATGATTTGTCTTTTCAGGTCGAAAATGGATAATCTCACACTAAACTCCACCTTCCATGACTTTGTCCACTCACTGGATTAGATTTAACGAGGCATCAGACTCCGTGCTCCACACCCACCAGCCAAAGCATTAAGAGCGAGCCCAACCACGGGCAGCATGGTGGCACAATAGTTAGCCCTGCTGCCTCACAGCACCAGAAACTTGGGTTCAGTTCCTGGCTTGGGTCACTGTCTGCGGAGTCTGCAAGTTCTCCCCATGTCTGCATGGGTTTTCTCCCACAGTACAAAAAGATGTGCTGGTTAGGTGCATTAGCCATGCAAAATTGTCCCTCAGTGTACATGAACAGGCACCAGAGTATGGCGACTAAGGGATTTTCACTTCATTGTGGTGTTAATGTAAGCCTACTTGTGACTAATAAATAAACTTTATGTTTAAGGCCCTGCAGCGAGTTAATAGTCAATTGCAGTTAATGGGCTGGAGACTGGACTGTGACTCTTTGGAAACAGGAAGTCCTGCTTCACAGAGCAGCCAACCAGGTGCCAGTAACTCTCCAGTACTGCCAGTGCTGCGTTCTGGAAGAAGCAGGAAGCTACACTAGTCCTTCTGAAGTGAGTATAGTGGGTTTCATTGGAGCCTGCCAGCTTGGCCCTGGTGAGTGATGGTGAGGAGACCAGGGGAAAGAGAATCTAGGGTTAGGAGTTGAGTGGAGGTGAGAGGGAGATGTGAATCCACTTCTATACATCTTTGTAATTTCCTGTAGCCACACAAAGTGCCAGCAACATACCACAGGAGCAGCACATATGTATTAGAACATAGAACATTACAGCGCAGTACAGGCCCTACAGCCCTCAATGTTGTGCTGACCAATGGAACCAATTTTATGACCCTCTATCCTAAACTATTCCAATGTTATCCATATGCCTATCCACTGACCATTTGAACGCCCTTAAACTTGACGAGTCCACAACTGCATTCCACGCCCTTACTACCCTCTGAGTAAAGAACCCACCTCTAGCATCTGTCCTATAACTACCAACCCTTAATTTAAAGCTATGTCCCCTCGTGCTATCCATCTCCATCCAAGGAAAAAAGTTCTCACTATCCACCCTATCTAACCCTCTGATCATCTTATATGTCTCAATTAAGTCACCTCTTAGTCACCTTCTCTCTAATGAAAATAACTTCAAGTCCCTTAGCCTTTCCTCATAAAACCTACCCATCATACCAGGCAACATCCTGGTAAACCTCCTCTGCACCCTTTCCAATGCCTCTACATCTTTCTTATAATGTGGCGACCAAAACTGCACACATACTCCAAGTGCGGCCGCACCAGGGTTTTGTACAGTTGCAACATAACATCTCGGTTCCGAAATTCAATCCCTCTACCAATAAATGCTAACACACTATATGCCTTCTTAACAACCCTACCAACTTGAGTGCCAACTTTCAGAGATCTATGCACCTGTACACCAAGATCTCTTTGCTCATCTACACTACTAAGAGTCTTACCATTAGCCCGATATTCTGCACACATATTACTCTTACCAAAGTGAATCACCTCACACTTTTCCACATTAAACTCCATTTGCCACTTCTCGGCCCAGCTCTGCAGCTTATCTCTGTCCCTCTGCAAAGTGTAACGAGCATCCTCACTGTCTGCAACTCCTTCGACTTTGGTGTCGTCAGCAAATTTACTAACTCATGCCTCTACACCCTCATCAGGTCATTTATAAAAATAACAAACAACAGTGGTCGAGGTACACCACTAGTAACTAAACTCCAGGTTGAATGTATCCCATCAACCACCACCCTCTGTCTTCTATCAGCTAGCCAATTCCTAATCCAAATTGCTATATCTCCCTCAATCCCATGCATCTGCATTTTTTGCAGTAGTCTTCCATGGGGAACTTTACCAAACGCCTTGCTAAAATCCATATTACATATCAACTGCCTTACCCTTATCCACCTCTTTGGTCACCTTTTCAAAAACCTCAATAAGGTTTGTGAGGCACTACCTTCCCTTCACAAATCCATGCTGACTATCCCTAATCAATTCATTTCTTTCTAAATGACTATAAATCCTATCCCTTATAATTCTTTCCAAAACTTTCCCCACTACAGATGTAAGGCTCACTGGTCTATAATTTGCAGGATGGTCTCTGCTGCCCTTCTTAAACAAAGGGACAACATTTGCCATCCTCCAGTCTTCCGGCACTACACCTGTAGCCAACGACGACATGAAGATCAAAGCCAAAGGCTCTGCAATCTGCTCTCTAGCCTCCCAGAGTAACCTGGGATAAATCCCATCCGGCCTAGGGGATTTATCTATTTTTATACTCTCAGGAATAGCTAACATCTCCCCCTTATGTAACTCTATCCTGTCTAGTCTACAACCCTGTATCCCAGTATTCTCTCCAACTCCATTGACATTTTCCCGCGTGAAGACTGATGCAAAATACTCATTTAGTTCCTCTCTAATCTCTACAGGCTCCACGCACAACTTCCCACTACTGTCTTTAACTAGCTCTAATCTTGACCTAACCAATCTTTTATTCTTAACATATCTATAAAAAGCTTTAGGATTCTCCTTTACCCTATCCGCCAAAGTCTTCTCATGTCCTCTTCTAGCTCTTCTCATCTCCCTCTTTAGCTCCCTCCTGGCTAATTTATAACTGAGTAAGAATCTAGCAACACCAATTTTAAATCCAACCGATTTATTTGATAGTAAATTTGCGAGCTTTCGACACTCTGTGTCTTCGTCAGGCAAATGCAGTGTTCTGGTCTGCAATAGCACACATATCAACACAGACAGTCACAGATTGCTGATTTGAATGCGAATCCTTCCATCTAACCTGCTATTCAAGTGTTAAAGTGGCTAACAATGTGTGTGAAGGGAATCCTGAGCATTGGTTAGAGAATTGTGTATTTTCTCCAGACAGCACAGTAAGTGAGGTTTTTTGCTAACCCAGGCAAATTACAGGGGTTACAGATAGTGTGTCATGAAGCCAAGATCCCTCTTAAGACCGTCCTCATGTGTGCGGAACTTGGCTATCAGTCTCTGCTCAGCGACTCTGCGCTGTCGTGTGTCATGAAGGCCCCCTTGAAGAACATTTACCCGCAGGTCGAAGGCCGAATACCCATGACTGCTGAAGTGTTCACCCACAGGAAGGGAACTGTTTTGCCTGGTGATTGTTGAGCGATGCTCATTCATCCGATGTCGTAGTGTCTGCATGGTCTCCCCAATGTACCATGCTTCGGGACATCCTTTCTTGCAACGTATTAGGTAGGCAACGTTGGCCGAGTTGCAAGAGTATGTACCGTGTACCTGGTGAATGGTATCCTCACGTTTGATGATGTCGTCCATGTCTATGATCTGGCATGTCTTGCAGAGGTTGCTGTGGCAGGGTTGTGTGGTATTGTGGTCACTGTTCTCCTGAAGGTTGGATAGTTTGCTGCGAACAATGATCTGTTTGAGGTTGTGCGGTTGTCTGAAAGCAAGAAGTGGGGGGGTGGGGATGGCCCTAGCGAGATGTTCATCTTCATCAATGATATGTTGAAGACTCCGGAGAAGATGTCGTAGCTTCTCCGCTCCGGGGAAGTACTGGACAACAAAGGGTACTCTGTCCACCGTGTCCCATGTTTGTCTTCTGAGGAGGTCAGTGCGCTTTATCGCTGTGGCACATCGGAAATGTCAATCGATGAGTCGAGCGCCATATCCTGTTCTCACGAGGTTCTTCAGCGTCTGGAGGTGTCTGTCACGATTCTCCTCATCTGAGCAAATTCTGTGTATACGGAGGGCTTGCCCATAGGGAATGGCTTCTTTAATGTGTCATAGAACATAGAACATAGAACATTACAGCACAGAACAGGCCCTTCGGCCTTCGATGTTGTGCCGACCAAAATAAAAAGCAATGCCCCTCCAAACTAAACCATTCCCTTCTCTTCCATATACTTATCAATTAACCTCTTAAACGCCACCAAACTTGGCGCATCTACAACAGCTGCAGGCAGGGCATTCCACTCCCTAAGGTGGAATAGGGTGTCTAGGGTGGAAGCTGGAGAACTGGAGCATTGTGTGGTCCAAGATGAAGCGGATGAGTTGTAAAATTGCATCTGGAAACTGGCAGTTGTTGGCATTGAGTACTGAGGCAGTTGCAGCAATACCATCGTCATGAGGGATGTTGGTGTATAGCGCCGAGACATCCATTGTGACAAGGAGTGTCCCTGGTTCAACTGCTCCATGTGTGCTGAGTTTCTGTAGGAAGTCCGTAGTGTCAAGACAAAAGCTGGGGGTTCTTGGTACAATGGGTTTCAGGATGCCCTTGATATAGCCAGAGAGATTCTCACACAGGGTCCCATTGCCCGATATGATGGGACGGCTGGGTATGTTTGCCTTGTGTATCTTTGGGAGGCAGTAGAGATCTCCAATGGGGGAAGTACGTGGAATGAGAGCCCGGAGGGTGTTCTGAAGGTCCGGATCAAAGGTTTTGATCAGAGTGTTGAGTTGACGAGTGTGTTCTTTGGTCGGATCTGCTGGTAACTGTCTGTAGTGTTTCACATTGTTTAGTTGTCGGTACACTTCTTCACAGTAGTCCGTTCTGTTCAGTATGATGGTGGCGCCTCCTTTGTCTGCTGGTTTGATGACAATGTTGCAGTTGGTCTTGAGAGCACGGATGGCCTTGCTTTGTGCTTGGGTGATGTTCGGGACTGTCTTGTAAGTGCGGTTGATGAATCTGGTGTTCACACACCTCCTGATGGCTTGGGCATACATGTCCAGTCGGGGGCAGCGGCCTTCCGGAGGAGTCCAATTGGATTCATTCCTCTTCGGTTGCTGCACTGCGGATCCCTCTGTCGGCTGTTCTGGTTCATTAGCTGTCTCATTGAGTCCACTATTGGCCTCTTGGGGTTTGTGGAAGAACTCACGCAGCCTCATTCGCCTGATGAATTCCTCTGTGAGGATGCCCTCCTGAGAACAGGATATGGCGCTCAACTCATTGATCGACATTTCCGATGTGCCACAGCGATAAACCGCACTGACCTTCTCAGAAGACGAACATGGGACACGGTGGACAGAGTACCCTTTGTTGTCCAGTACTTCCCAGGAGTGGAGAAGCTACGACATCTTCTCCGGAGTCTTCAACATATCATTGATGACGATGAACATCTTGCTAGGGCCATCCCCACCCCCCCACTTCTTGCTTTCAGACAACCGCACAACCTCAAACAGATCATTGTTCGCAGCAAACTACCCAACCTTCAGGAGAACAGTGACCACAATACCACACAACCCTGCCACAGCAACCTCTGCAAGACATGCCGGATCATAGACATGGACGACATCATCAAACGTGAGGATACCATTCACCAGGTACACGGTACATACTCTTGCAACTCGGCCAACGTTGTCTACCTAATACGTTGCAAGAAAGGATGTCCCGAAGCATGGTACATTGGGGAGACCATGCAGACACTACGACAGCGGATGAATGAGCATCGCTCAACAATCACCAGGCAAAACAGTTCCCTTCCTGTGGGCGAACACTTCAGCAGTCATGGGCATTCGGCCTCCGACCTGCGGGTAAATGTTCTTCAAGGGGGCCTTCATGACACACGACAGCGCAGAGTCGCTGAGCAGAGACTGATAGCCAAGTTCCGCACACATGAGGACGGTCTTAAGAGGGATCTTGGCTTCATGACACACTATCTGTAACCCCTGTAATTTGCCTGGGTTAGCAAAAAACCTCACTTACTGTGCTGTCTGGAGAAAATACACAATTCTCTAACTAATGCTCAGGATTCCCTTCACACACATTGTTAGCCACTTTAACACTTGAATAGCAGGTTAGATGTAAGGATTCGCATTCTAATCAGCAATCTGTGACCGTCTGTGTTGATATGTGTGCTACTGCAGACCAGAACACTGCATTTGCCTGACGAAGACACAGAGTGTCAAAAGCTCGCAAATTTACTATCAAATAAATCGGTTGGATTTAAAATTGGTGTTGCTAGATTCTTACTGAGTTCTTACTACCCCAGTCCAACGCCGGCATCTGTATATCAGTGCTGTATTGGCAGATTCAGTCACATACACACATTGACAGCCATACATTAGTAGCTGTTGAGATATAGCAAATGAATAAAGTAAATCTGAGAAAATAACGCTGAAACAAATGATTGGAGCAGCCAGAAATGGGAAAGGAAATGCAATGTGTTGTCTATATGGATTTTCAAAAGGTGTTAGAAAGATGTTCTACAAGAGGCTTGTTAAAATTAGTGCTCATGGTCGTAAACTTATTAATTTAGTCATTCATGGGATGTGGGTGTTGCTGACTTGGCCAGTATTTATTGCCCATTGCTGGGGGCATTTTAAGAGTCAGCCACATTGCTGTGGGTCTGGAGTCCCATGTAGGCCAAACTAGGTAAGAATGGCAGATTTCCTTTTCTAAAGGACATTCATGAACCAGATGGATTTTTATGACAATTGAAAATGGTTCCATGGTCATTAGATTTTTAATTCTAGATTTTTAATAAATTCAATAAATAAATTTTAATAAATTTAATTTTAAATTGAATTTTAATAAATTCAACAATAAATTGCTGGGACCAGATGGGATGTACCCCAGGTTACTGTGGGAGGTGAGGGAAGTGATTGCAGAGCCCCTGGCGATGATCTTTGCGTCGTCGATGGAGACGGGAGAGGTTCCAGAAGATTGGAGGATTGCGGATGTGGTGCCTATTTTCAAGAAGGGGAATAAGGATAGCCCGGGCAATTACCAACCAGTGAGTCCGACCTCAGTGGTGGGTAAGTTGATGGAGAGGATTCTGAAACATAGGATTTATGAGCATTTAGAGGAGTTCAATATGATCAGGGATAGTCAACATGGCTTTGTTAAGGGCAGATCGTGCCTTACGAGCCTAGTTGAGTTCTACGAAAATGTGACTGAACACATTGACGAAGGAAGAGCAGTGGATGTGGTTTACATGGATTGCAGCAAGGTGTTTGATAAGGTCCCCCATGCAAGGCTTCTTGAGAAGGTGAGAGGGCATGGGATCCAAGGGGCTTTGGCCTTGTGGATCCAGAACTGGCTTGCCTGCAGAAGGCAGAGAGTAGTTGTGGATGGGTCTTCTTCTGCATGGAGGTCAATCACCAGTGGAGTGCCCCAGAGATCTGTTCTAGGACCCTTGCTGTTTGCCATTTTCATAAATGACCTGGATGAGGAAGTGGAAGGATGGGTTAGTAAGTTTGCCAACAATACGAAGGTTGGTGGTGTTGTGGATAGCCTGGACGGATATCAGAAGTTGCAGCGAGACATAGATAGGATGCAAGACTGGGCGGAGAAGTGGCAGATGGACTTCAACGCAGATAAATGTGTGGTGGTCCATTTTGGCAGGAACAATGGGATGAAGCAGTATAATATTGTAGTAGATAGGGAGGATGTGTTAGAAATTCTCGAGGGTTTGAAGTTGGATAAGTCCCCTGGGCCGGACGGGATTTACCCTAGGATTCTCTGGGAGGCAAGAGAGGAGATTGCAGAGCCTCTGGCTCTGATCTTCAGGTCCTCGTTGGTTACGGGTGTGGTTCCGGAGGACTGGAGGATAGCGAATGTGGTCCCATTGTTTAAGAAGGGGAAGAGAGACCTTCCTGGGAATTATAGGCCAGTGAGTCTTACTTCTGTTGTGGGCAAGGTATTGGAGAGAATTATTAGGGATAGGATTTATAGTTATTTAGAGAGAAATGAATTGATTGGGGATAGTCAGCATGGTTTCGTGAAGGGTAGGTCATGCCTTACTAACCTCATTGAGTTTTTTGAGAAAGTGACGAGAGAGGTGGATGGGGGTAAGGCGGTTGATGTAGTATATATGGACTTTAGTAAGGCGTTTGATAAGGTGGCCCATGGAAGACTTCTACAGAAAATGCAGATGTGTGGAATAGAGGGTGATTTAGCTAATGGGATTAGGAATTGGCTGGCAGATAGAAGACAGAGGGTGGTGGTTGATGGGAGATATTCATCGTGGAGTTTGGTGACGAGTGGTGTGCCTCAGGGGTCTGTTTTGGGGCCCCTGCTGTTTGTAATTTTTATAAATGATCTGGATGAGGGTATTGAGGGATGGATCAGTAATTTGCAGATGACACTAAAGTTGGTGGAGTGGTAGATAGTGAAGAGGGGTGTTATAGTTTACAGAGTGACTTGGACAAGTTGCAGAGCTGGCCGAGAGGTGGCAAATGGAGTTTAATGTGGAAAAGTGTGAGGTAATGCACTTTGGCAGGAACAATAAATGTGTAGAGTATAGGGCTAATGGCAGGGCTCTTAATAGTGTTGAGGAACAGAAGGATCTTGGTGTATGTGTCAATAGATCCCTGAAAGTAGGCAGTCAAGTGGATAAAGTTGTTAAGAAGGCATATGGAGTCTTAGCTTTAATTGGTAGGGGGATTGAATTTAGGAGCCGCAGCATCATGTTGCAACTGTACAAAACTCGAGTGCGGCCGCACTTGGAGTATTGTGTGCAGTTCTGGTCCCCACATTATAAGAAAGATGTGGAGGCATTGGAGAGGGTACAGAGGAGGTTTACCAGGATGTTGCCTGGTATGGAGGGCAGGTCCTATGACGAGAGGTTGAAGGATTTGAGGTTGTTTTCATTAGAAAGGAGGCGGCTAAGAGGGGATCTTATTGAAGCATATAAGATGATTAGAGGTTTAGATAGGGTGGACAGTGATAGCCCTTTTTCCTAGGATGGAGAAAGCTAGCACGAGGGGACACAGCTTTAAATTAAGGGGTATGAGTTATAGGACGGATCTCAGAGGTAGGTTCTTTACTCAAAGAGTGATTAGGGAGTGGAATGCCCTGCCTGCAGCTGTTGTAGATGCGCCAAGTTTGGTGGCGTTTAAGAGGTTAATTGATAAGTATATGGAAGAGAAGGGAATGGTTTAGTTTGGAGGGGCATTGCTTTTTATTTTGGTCGGCACAACATCGAAGGCCGAAGGGCCTGTTCTGTGCTGTATTGTTCTATGTTTTATGTTCTAATATCATGGAGTCTTGGCTGTGTTGAGGAGCAGAAGGATCTTGGGGTCTGGGTCCACGGGACTCTTAAATCGGCCATGCAAGTGGAGAATGTGGTCAAGAAGGCACATGGTGTACTGGCCTTCATTAATCGAGGAAATGAGTTTAGGAGTTGGGCGGTAATGCTGCAACTTTATAAGACCCTTGTCAGACCTCACTTGGATTACTGTGTGCAGTTCTGGTTGCCTCACTATAGGAAGGATGTGGAAGCTATTGAGAGGGTGCAGAGGAGATTTACAAGGATGTTACCTGGATTGGGAGGCAGGCCTTATGAACATAGAACAATATAGCACAAACAGGCCCTTCATCCCACGAGTTGCGCTGATCACATCTACCAATCCACAGACCCATCTATAACCCCCTATCCTATTCTTTTCCATATAATTATCCGGAAGTCTCTTAAAAGACCCCAGTGAGTTTGCCTCAACAACCTCTGACGGCAGTCGGTTCCATTCACTCACCACCCTCTGAGTGAAAAACCTACCCGACATCTCCTTTGTATTTGCTTCCCTGAACCTTAAATCTGTGTCCTCTCGTAGTGACCATTTCCACTCGGGGAAATAGTCTCTGAGAATCCACCCTATCTATCCCTCTCAACATTTTATAAACCTCTATCAGGTCGCCTCTCAACCTACGTCTCTCTACGTATCTATGAAGATAGGTTGAGGGAGCTAGGTCTCTTCTCCCTGGAGAGACAAATGTTGAAAGACGACCTGATCATGGTTTATCAGATGTTGAGAGGAATAGATAGGGTTGATTCTTGGAGGCTATTTCCCAGGGCTGAAATGGTCGCTACGAGAGGACATAAGTTTAAGGTGCTGGGGGGGGGAGGCAAGTACAGAGATGTTAGAGGTAAGTATTTCACTCAGAGGGTGGTGAGTGAATGGAATCAGCTGCCATCGGTGGTGGTGGAGGCGAACTCGCTGGGGTCTTTTAAGAGACTTCTGGATGAGTACATGGGATTTAATGGGATTGGGAGTTACACATAATTGTATGGCCTAGTAGGTACTGATATGATCGGCACAACATGTGGACAGAAGGGCCTGTTTGTGCTGTAGTGTTCTATATTCTATGTTCAAATTTCACTGTTCGTCATGGTGGGATTTGAATCCGAATCCCCAGAGAATTAGCCTGGGACACTGGATTTCTAATGCAGTGACAATACCACTATGACACCGTATTCCCTTAACATGAAAATGTATTAAGATTATTAAATATATATCAGCTGCTCTTTCATCACTGAAGGTTTGTATTCTACTGCAACAATTCAAGGTGGTTTCCCACACTTTCTCAAGGACAATTAAGGATGGACAATAAATGTTAGTCTCGTCAGTACCACTCAAATTTGTAGAGGGATGACTGTGATATTGAGGATAGGAAGTTGATTAAAAGTTAGAAACAAAGAACAGTGGTTAATGTTACATCCCAGAAACTAGATGGTGACAGATATCACCATCTAGCTAGCACGATTTGCTAGCACGAGGGGACACAGCTTTAAATTAAGGGGTATGAGTTATAGGACGGATATCAGAGGTAGGTTCTTTACTCAAAGAGTGATTAGGGAGTGGAATGCCCTGCCTGCAGCTGTTGTAGATGCGCCAAGTTTGGTAGCGTTTAAGAGGTTAATTGATAAGTATATGGAAGAGAAGGGAATGGTTTAGTTTGGAGGGGCATTGCTTTTTATTTTGGTCGGCACAACATTGAAGGCCGAAGGGCCTGTTCTGTGCTGTAATGTTCTATGTTCTATCAGGGAGCCAATTATTAGACATTCACAACTATACAGTTACAAATTAGAAGCAAACGCCTCTCAAACAGTCCCTCTCTTTTTTGGGTTACAAGTGAAATCTCGTTAATGCTCAGCACTTGCACACAATTAAATATATAATTAGTAGTTAATACATAATAAAACACAATTTATAGTCTAGCATAATTATTAAATTTTAATCAGGATAAGTGTAATAACTTCATCAAGGCCAGTCCTCCCGTACAACACTGCTTTATTAAAGCAAAGGAAAGACTGTGACTGTGGTCTGTGCTCTGGACATACAACTCTCGCGACTCGCTCCTGCTTGTCGAGTGGGAAGCTCAGACTTCATTAAACACATGGGGAGATCTATTAATGGCGCACCATGTCCTTTTTGCTCAATATTACAACACACTCCTAGTCCCCAACCTTCCACAGGTCTACACTTCCCCAGAACCTGTTTTTGTCGCCATTTGGCAATGAGTTTAAAGACAGCCAGAGGTGACGCCAGGTCTGGAAGCAGGAACCTAGTCACAGGCTTCTATCTTTGGGCAGAATGCCAAAGTATCACTGATGAAGATTCTACTTCAGGCATTATTTTGCTCATGGTGCTGCTTTCTCAGCTTTCATCTCAGATTCGATTTCTTCATCCTCTGGAAGAGCAGGTTCCAACTTAGTCTTGAGCTGTTGTTCTGTACTGGGTTCTGGGTTAGTTTCGATCTGTTTTCTTGTACTGGTAGTGGCCGTTTCTAAAGGTGGGACAGACTCCCTGCTCCAAAAGTGGTCTATGTGCTTTTTTTCATGACCTTAGAATCTTAGAAACATGGAACCTCTACAGTATAGGAGTCATTCAGTCCATCGAACCTGCATTGACAACAATCCCACACAGACCCTATCCGCATATCTATCCTGCTAATCCTCGGGCACTAAGAGGCAATTTACCATGGACAATCTGAACTTCTTTGGACCTTGGAAGGAAACCAGAGCACCTGAAGGAAGTCCATGCAGACAAAGAGAGAATGTGCAAACTCCAGATAGACAGTCACCCAAAGCCAGATTTGAACCTGGGTCCCTGGCGCTGTGAGACAGCAATGCTACTGTGCCACTGCCCTTGTCTAAGATCGTCACACTGCAGAGCACTGTTTTTTCTATCATGAATCATGGAACCAATCAAAATCACCCATGAAGTTCATCACAAAGACGTAATCACTTGTTTCAAACATCTCTGCTCTTGCAGAATTATAATTTCATTTCTGGGTTTCTTGTCTAGACTCCACCTTCTTGCTATATTTTGAAATAGTAGGCTTAGTCTTAAACAAAGCTGACCTCCCATTATTAGTCCAGCTGGAGCGATTCCTGTTGTAGCGTGTGGGTGGTTCTGTAATCAAATAAGAGGTGTGCCAATTTGGTCTTTAGAGGTGTTGCCAACTTTAAAAGCTTGTTATGCCAACCCATTTGAGGATAGGTAGTAAAGTGCTATTTTAATATGTTTGAAGAAATGTGAAAGCTTGAAGTCTTGGAACTCTGTTCTGAAGTTCTGTCTTAATTTCTCAATTGTGGCATGCAAAATAGAAATATAGAAACTAGAAGCAGGAAGAGGCCGTTCTGTCAAAGAACAAAGAACAAAACAGCACGGGAAACAGGCCCTTCGACCCAACGAGCCCGCGCCGCCACCCCGATGTCCCCACCTCTACCCGCGATCCCTGTCCATGTTTATAGATCTATGGATTAAAAACCAAATTTGAGACAATTTAGGGAGAATTTGTTTCGCCAATTAACCGAAGATCACATTTTTGGGATGTGGGAGGAAACCGGAGCGCCTGGAGAAAACCCATGCAAGCACGGGGAGAATGCGCAAACTCCCACAGACACAGGCCCAAATCCATGTATCTGCACAGCACAGAGATAGTCACTGAGCTGTTGTGTTGCCCATCAGATGGTCCAGGTCAAGCGTACACTAACGACATGAAGCAGTAGGATACTCTTGAAAAAGATCCAAGAGCAGCCCTCTCACGACCCATCACGTGTATGCCCCTCGTTAGACAATAAGGTGAACCAAAGCACCTGTAGGATAAAAACAGGCTCCTTTGAGCCTGCTGCGCCATTCATTATGATCATGACTGATCATCAAATTAAATATCCCGATCTCCTCCTCCCTCCAATATTTCTTGCTCCCTTTAACCCCAAGAGCTATATCTAATTTCTTCTTGAAATCAAAGAACAAAGAATGGCTGCTTCCGGGACTGCAGCAGAATGAGAAGTGGGCCAGGCTAAAGAGATGGGTTTAAGAGAAGGAGCAAGTAGGAGGAAAAAGGCACCTGATCCTTTAGCATCCTCCAAGGGAAACTTTAGCATCATCCACCAGGGCTTCTAAGGTTTAACACATTAAGTCATAATTTCCTTCAAAAAAAAAAAATGGCTATTGCTACAACCTATAAAACTTTCAGGCAACCAAATCAGAAAATATTTTGGCCTCAACTCCTTTCTGTGGTAGTGAATACCACACATTCACCACTTTTGGGTGAAGAAATTTCTCCTCACCCCAGTTCTAAAAGATTTACCCTTATCCTCAAACTATTGCCCCGAGTTCTGGATTTTCCTATCATAGAACATAGAATACTACAGCAGAAACAGGCCCTTTGGCTCACAAGTTGCGCTGATCATATCCCTACCTATCAGCCCTATCTATAACCTTCAATCCCATTAAATTCCATGTACTCATCCAGAAGTCTCTTAAAAATCCCAACGAGTTTGCCCTCCACCACCACTGACGGCAGCCAATTCCACTCACTCACCAACCACTGAGTGAAAAACTTATCCCTGACATCTCCTCTGTACCTATTCCCCAGCACCTTAAACCTGTGTCCTCTCATAGTGACCATTTCAGCTCTGGGAAATAGCCTCTGAGAATCCACCCTACTTATACCTCTCAACATCTTATAAACTTCTATCAGGTCGCCTCTCATCCTTCGTCTCTCCAGGGAAGAAAGACCTAGCTTCCTCAACCTACTGTCATAAGGCATGTCACCCAATCCAGGCAACATCCTTGTAAATCTCCTCTGCACTCTTTCAACAGCTTCCACATCCTTCTTGTAGTGAGGCGACGAGAACTGCGCACAGTACTCCAAGTGGGGTCTGACAAGGGTCTTTTAAAGTTGCAGCATTATCATTGGGAACATTCTTTCTGAATCTGCCCTGTCTGGTCCTGTTAGAGTTTCATAAGTTTCTATGAAAGCCCCTCTCACTCTTCTAAATTTCAGCGAATATAATCCTAATGGACTTTGTCTCTCCTCACACGACAGACCTGCCGTTCTACGAATCAACCTGATAAACCTTCACTGTAATTCCTCTAATATTCTTTCTTAGATAAGGACACCAAAACTGCACACAATACTCCAGGTGTGGCCTCGACAATGCCGTATATAATTGCAGCAAAACATTCCTATCCCTATACCTAAATGCTTTCGCTATGAAGGCCAACATACCATTAGCCACCTTTACTGCCTGCTGTGCTTGCATGCTTACTTTCACAGATTGATGCACAAGGATGTTGAGGTTTCACTGAGTATCTACCTTTCTCAATTTACACCCCTAATTACTCTGAGTGTGCACCTAGTGGGATCAAAAACAGAGCCCACAAAAGGCCCTGCAAAGTTCATGTGCACTCTCGTCTGTGGTCTGCTCGACCACTCCCATAGGTGCAAGGAGGCTGAGATAGGAAGCTTTTGATTCTCCTGGCATAGATGATACCGCCTTATGAAGTGTGTGATATCTGAGTCAAGGTCAGGCCAGTATTTTCATTTTCAATATTCCCTGCGTGGCTACCATGTAGTTCCTTGAGCATCAAACATCGTCCTGGACAAAGGACGACCGCTCAGAACCATCAGAGAATTATACGCCTAGAGAAAAGTGATTGGCAAAAAAAATCAAGGGCCAGAATTAGATAAAGGTGTGTAACACACACACAACTTCATAGTAATGGTCTTGTTGTCCAACATTGGCACTACCTTCACCAGTAGTGAGTTCCATCAGATGAAGGCATGTAGAATTACAGGCAGCAATGCATCCCACCCCGAGAGCTCAATGCATTCTATACCTGTTTTGAGCAAGACTTCAGTGAGATGACATCATCCATTCCAGAAGCCTTGGCCAAACTTGTATCCATGGTCATCATTGCAGACGTCCAGATCAGCCTTCTTGAAAGTTAATCCATGGAAAGCAACTGGCCCTGATGAGCCCCTGGACAAGCATTCAAATCTTGTGCAGACCTCTCATTACACTAATCTGTGGTCCTTACCTGCGTCACGAAGACGACTATCATCCTTGTACCAAAGAAAAGCTAGGCAGTGTGCCTTAATGACAATCATCTAGTGGCTCTGACATCCATCATTATGAAGTCCTTTGAAAAGTTAGTCACGGCACAAATCAATTTCAGCCACCCAGACTATCTGGGTCCGCTTCAGTTTCTACCGCTGCAACAAAGTCCACAACGGGCGCTATCCCCTGGTCCTGCACTCAATCCTGAAATACTTAGAGGACAATGACACCTATACTAGATTCCCATTTATTGACTATAGCTCAGTCTACAACATATTATTCTTACGAAACTCAATGCCAAATTCCATGGCCTAGGGCTCGCCACTCCTTCTGTGACTGGATCCTAAACTTTTTAATTCACAGACCACAATCAGTAAGGATAGGCAAAAACACCTTCTCCATGATCAGCCTCAGCACCGGTGCCGCACAAGGTTGTGTTCTCAGCTCCTTACTATGCTCCTTCTACACTTATGACTGTGTGGCCAAATTCCCCTCCAACTCGATTTCCAAGTTTGCTGATGAGACACAACTGTGGGTCAGATCTCAAGCAATGATGAGACGGAAAGAGATTGAGAATCTGGTGAACTGGTGCGACAACAATAATCTCTCCCTCAATGTCGGTAAAGGAGATAGCCACCATCTTCAGGAAATATAGTAGCGGACATGCCCGTGCATGAAGTGAAAAAGGTTGAGAGCTTCACTTTCCGCTGCCTCGGAAAAACAGCCAGCATAATTAAAGATCCCATGCACCTGGACATATTCTCTTCCACCTTCTTCCTTTGGAAGAAAGATACAAAAGTCTAAGTATGCATACCAACCAACTCAAGAACAGCTTTTTCCCTGCTGTCATGTATTAAGCTGGTTTTTCTCTACACCCTAGCTATGACTGTAACATTATATTCTGCACTCTCTCCTTTCTTTTTTCTCTATGTACTCTATGATTGGTATGTTTTGTCTGTATAGCATGCAAGAAAAAATAGTTTTTCACTATATCCCAAGAATGTGATAATAATAAATCAAATCAAATCAAATCAGATAAGGGCACACTAAAAAAATAGCAGAAATGGGGTAAGGAACATTAAAAGGACTAGCTTTAAGGTTTTTACCTGAATGCGCAGATCATTTAAAATAAAACAGATGAACTAGTTGTGCAGATAGATGTAAAGAGGTATGATATAGTTGGGATTATGGAGACTCAATCCCAGATAACAGAAAAGTTTAAAGTTTATTTATTAGTGTCACAAGTAGGCTTACAATAACACCACAATTAAATTATTGTGAAAACGCCCTAGTTGCCACTTGGAACAAAGGAAATTTGGGGAAGATTTGATGGAGGTGTACAACATTATGATGGTTTTTAAAGACGTTTTTTTATGCAGCGAGTGGTAGTGTCCTGAAATTCACAGCCTCTGAGCATGGTGAAAGTGAGAAGTGGAAAAAATTCAGAAGGACATTGGATGGACTTGAGAGAAATCAGCACAGGGTCACAGAGGTTTATAGCATGGAAGCAGGCCCTTCAGCCCAACTTGTCCATGTCAACCTTTTTTTTAAATGCTTAAACTAATCCCAATTAGAACATAGAACATAGAACAATACAGCACAGAACAGGCCCTTCGGCCTTCGATGTTGTGCCGACCAAAATAAAAAGCAATGCCCCTCCTAACTAAACCATTCCCTTCTCATCCATATACTTATCAACTAACCTCTTAAACGCCACCAAACTTGGCGCATCTACAACAGCTGCAGGCAGGGCATTCCACTCCCTAATCACTCTTTGAGTAAAGAACCTACCTCTGATATCCGTCCTATAACTCATACCCCTTAATTTAAAGTTGTGTCCCCTCGTGCTAGCAATTGCCTGCATTTGGCCCATATCCCTCTATACCCATTGTAACCAGGCAACTGTCTAAATGTTTTTTAAAAGACAAAATTGCACCCATCTCTACCACTACCTCTGGCAGCTTGTTCCAAACATGCATCACTCTCTTGTGAAAAATTGCCCTTCTGAACACTTCTGTATCTCTCCCCCCTCACCTTAAACCTATGCCTTCTAGTTTTAGATTTCCTATCTTTAGGGAACTTATAGAGCTTTGGGTCAAAAATGGGTTCATCAGGTTTTCTCTATAAAAGAACTGGTATGGACTTGAATAGAAATTGACATTTTTGTTTGGATCAAAAAGTTATGTCCTTTAGTGTCAATGTTGGGACATTTATTTACATGCGATTTGGACTAGGGTCTTTAGGCAAAAAAAGCAGAGTGAGTTCAGGCTGACTGAGTGGGTTAATCAATTAGAGCTTTTACACGAATTCACTAAGTGTTGTTGAAAAGAGATTTCATGTCTCATCCTACTTGTGATCATAAATACCTGATTCACTACTGGAATTATACGGGCTACTGACAAGAGTCTTTGGAGTTGGGAAATGTTAAAATTGGAAACACCAATCGATTTCACCAGCCCTTCATCCACCAAATCTTCCATGGCCTGTTGGTAAAAAGATTATTAGGATTATTTCATGACAGCCAAATATGGAAAATGATCTCAAATCAATCAAAATGTATACCACGCCCCATGGAATAACAATGCACCCTCCAATCAGCAAGCAGGAATGTGCTCTACTCCATCCTAAGGATAAGGAGCAGGAGCTGTACATCATCCTATAGCACAGGGAAGGCGCGTGATACCCTACGGACGGGGAGGGCGCGTGATACCCTACGGACGGGGAGGGCGCGTGATACCCTACGGACGGGGAGGGCGCGTGATACCCTACGGACGGGGAGGGCGCGTGATACCCTATGGGTATAGGACCCCCGAGTCAACATCTAAGTTTTCAAAAAATACCATTTATTCCTACTCTGTTTCCTGACCACAAATCAATTCTCAACCATGCCAACATATTGCTGCAATCATGTGCACTTTAATTTTGCACACTAACCTCCTATGTGGGAATTCTTCAAAAGTTTTCTGAAAATTGAAATACATCACAGTCACAGTCCCTTACCTAGGGTGAGGTAGCCAAAGAATCCAAAATTGGCTTGATGATGAAGCCAGAGGGTGGTTGTAGAGGGTTGTTTTTCAACTGGAGGCCTGTGACCAGCAGTGTGCCTCAGGGATTAGAGCTGGGTCAACTGTTATTTATCATTTATATTAATGATTTAGATGAGAATATAGGGAACATGTTAGTAAGTTTGCAGATGACACCAAGATTGGTGGCATAGTGAACAACGAAGAAGGTTATCTAGGATTGCAATGGGATCTTGATCAATTGGGCCAGTGGGCTGACAAACAGCAGATGGAGTTTAATTTAGATAAATGCGAGATGATGCATTTTGGCTGATCAAACCAGGACAGGACTTACTCAGTTAATGATACGGTGTTGGGGAGAATTATAGCATAAAGAGATCTAGGGGTACAGATTCATAGCTCCTTGAAAGTGGAGTCACAAATGGAACAGAGTGGTGAAAAAGACATCTGGCATGCTTGGTTCCATCAGTCAGAACTTTGAATACAGAAGTTGTACAAGACATTGGTAAGGCCACACTTGGAATACTGTATACAATTCTGGTCACCCTATTATAGAAGGGATATTATTAAACTAGAAAGTCTGCAGAAGAAACTTACTAGGATGCTACCGGAACTTGATGGATTGAGTTATAAGGAGAGGCTGGATAGACTAGGACTTTTTCTCTGGAGCGTAAGAGGTTTTGTGTGATCTTATTGAGGTCACAGATCAGCTAGATAGTCAATACCTTTTCCCAAAGGTAGGGGAATCTAAAATTAGAGGGCGTAGGTTTAACATGAGAGAGGAGAGATACAAAAGGATCCAGGGGGCAATTTTTTGATGCAGAGGGTGGTGAGTGCCTGGAACAAACTGACAGACATAATAGTAGAGGTGAGTACAAACTTGTCTTTTAAAAAACATTCAAACAGTTACATGGGTAAGATATACATGGGTACGGAGAGATATTGGCCGAATGCAGACAATTGGGACTAGCTAAGGGGTTAAAAAAGAGTAGCATGGCCAAATTGGGGTGAAGGGCATTTCCAGTTTGAAACTTCTATGACATTATGACTCTATGACATGCTCGAAAAAACTCCAGTAAGTTTGTCAAACATGATTCACTTTCATAAATCCATGTTGACTTTGTTTAACCCCATTGATATTTTCTAAATGTTCTGTTAACATATCCTTTAGAATACATTCTACCTTTTTCTCTACTACTTATGTTAGGCTAATCAATCTCTCGCCCTGCTTTTTTAAATATTGGGGTTACATTTACCACCCTTCAGTCTGTCAAGACTGTATTTTAATGAGATATAGATTGGAATCTTTAGCGGAAAAGCAGGGTAGATACATTAAAGACATTTTTGTAAAGGCATTTAACTCACTAACTCTAATGCAGTACTGTTTTTTGAAATGGACATTGACAGTCTGCACATTCATATAGAAACAGATAGAAGTATACAGGGCAGTATAGTTGATATTGTCTACATGGATTTTAGCAAGGCCTTTGACAAGGTATCGCATGGTAGGTTGTTGTATAAGGTTAAATCTCAAGGGATCCAGAGTGACGTATCTAAATGGATAAAAATTGGCTTCTTGACAGCACGTGGAATGCCAGCATTGGACAGGGGTAAACACAGTAAGAAGTCTCACAACACCAGGTTAAAGTCCAATCAATTTATTTGATTGAGAGGGAGCAGAGGAGATTTACAAGGATGTTGCCTGGATTGGGAGGCATGCCTTATGAAGACAGGTTGAGGGAGCTAGGTTTCTTCTCCCTGGAAAGACGAAGGTTGAGAGGTAACCTGATAGAGATTTATAAGATGTTGACAGGTATAGATAGGGTAGATTCTTGGAGGCTATTTCCCAGAGCTGATATGGTCACTATGAGAGGACACAGGTTTAAGGTGCTGGGGAGTAGATACAGAGGAGATACGTGGAACATAGAACACTACAGCACAAACAGGCCCTACGGCCCACAAGTTGTGCCGATCATATCAGTACCTACCAGGCCATAGAACTATCTGTAACTCCCAATCCCATTAAATCCCATGTACTCATCCAGAAGTTTCTTGAAAGACCCCAGCAAGTTCACCTCCACCACCACTGACGACAGCTGATTCCATTCACTCACCTCCCTCTGAGTGAAAAACTTATCTCTAACATCTCCTCTGTACTTGCCCCCAGCACCTTAAACTTGTGTCCTCTTGTAGCAATCTTTCAGCCCTGGGAAATAGCCTCCGAGAATCCACCCTATCTATTCCTCTCAACATCTTATAAACCTCTATCAGGTCACCTCTCAACCTTCGTCTCTCCAGGGAGAAGAGACCTAGCTCCCTCAATGTATCTTCATAAGGCATGCCTCCCAATCCAGGCAACATCCTTGTAAATCTCCTCTGCATCCTCTCAATAGCTTCCACATCCTTCCTATAGTAAGGTGACCAGAACTGCACACAGTACTCCAAATGGGGTCTGACAAGGGTCTTATAAAGTTGCAGCATTACCGCCCGACTCCTAATCTCAATCCCTCTATTAATGAAGGCCAGAATACTATATGCCTTCTTGACCACATCCTCCACTTGCGGGGCAGATTTAAGAGACCTATGGACCCGGACCCCAAGATCCTTCTGCTCCTTAACATTGCCAAGACTCCTATCCTTGATATTATACTCCTTCATCCCATTGGTCCTGCCAAAATAGACCACCACACATTTATCCGCATTGAAGTCCATCTGCCACTTCTCTGCTCAGTCTTGCATCCTATCTATGTCTCGCTGCACTTCAGACATCCCTCCAGACTATCCACAATACCACCAACCTTCATATCGTCGGCGAACTTACTAACCCATCCCTCCACTTCCTCATCCAGGTCATTTATGAAAATGACAAACAGCAAGGGTCCTAGAACAGATCTCTGCGGCACTCCACTGGTGACTGACCTCCATGCAGAAAAAGACCCATCCACAACCACTCTCTGCCTTCTGCAGGAAAGCCAGTTCTGGATCCACAAGGCCAAAGCCCCTTGGATCCCATGCCCTCTCACCTTCTCAAGAAGTCTTGCATGGGGGACCTTATCAAACGCCTTGCTGAAATCCATGTAAACCACGTCCACTGCTCTTCCTTCGTCAATGTGTTCAGTCACGTTTTCGAAGAACTCAACTAGGCTCGTAAGGCACGATCTGCCCTTAACAAAGCCTGTTGACTCTTTCTGATCATATTGAACTTCTCTAAATGCTCATAAATCCTATGTTTCAGAATCCTCTCCATCAACTTACTGACCAGATGTCAGACTCACTGGTTGGTAAATGCCCAGGCTATCCCTGTTCCCTTTCTTGAAAACAGGCACCACATCCGCAATCCTCCAATTTTCCGGAACCTCTCCCGTCTCCATTAAAGACGCAAAGATCATCGCCAGGGGCTCTGCAATCACTTCCCTCACCTCCTAGAGGTGAGATGTCAGGGATAAGTTTTGGACTCAGAGAATGGTGAGTGAATGGAATCGGCTGCCGTCAGTGGTGGTAGAGACGAACTCACTGGGGTCTTTTAAGAGACTTCTGGATGAAGATCTTTGCGTCTTTAATGGAGACGGGAGAGGTTCCGGAAAATTGGAGGATTGCGGATGTGGTGCCTGTTTTCAAGAAAGGGGTCAGTAAGAATTTAGCAACACCAATTATTAATCCAACCGATTTATTTGATAGTAAAAAAGCGAGCTTTCAACACTCCCGTGTCTTCATCAGGCAAGTGCAGTGTTCTGGTCTGCAATAGCCCACATCAGCACAGACAGTCAGAGATTGCTGATTAGAATGCGAATCCTTACATCTAACCTGCTATTCAAGTGTTAAAGTGGCTTCAAGAAAGGGACAGGGATAGCCTGGGCATTTACCAACCAGTGAGTCTGACATCTGGTCAGTAAGTTGATGGAGAGGATTCTGAAACATAGGATTTATGAGCATTTAGAGAAGTTCAATATGATCAGAAAGAGTCAACAGGCTTTGTTAAGGCAGATCGTGCCTTACGAGCCTAGTTGAGTTCTTCGAAAACGTGACTGAACACATTGACGAAGGAAGAGCAGTGGACGTGGTTTACATGGATTTCAGCAAGGCGTTTGATAAGGTCCCCCATGCAAGACTTCTTGAGAAGGTGAGAGGGCATGGGATCCAAGGGGCTTTGGCCTTGTGGATCCAGAACTGGCTTTCCTGCAGAAGGCAGAGAGTGGTTGTGGATGGGTCTTTTTCTGCATGGAGGTCGGTCACCAGTGGAGTGCCATAGAGATCTGTTCTAGGACCCTTGCTGTTTGTCATTTTCATAAATGACCTGGATGAGGAAGTGGAGGGATGGGTTAGTAAGTTCACCGACGATATGAAGGTTGGTGGTATGAGATTTAATGGGATTGAGGGTTATAGATAGGCCTGGTAGGTATGGATATGATTGGTGCAACTTGTAGGCCGAAGGGCCTGTTTGTGCTGTAGTGTTCTATGTTCTAAACCCACAAGCTTTCACCTGACTGAGGGATAAACCCCGAAAGCTTGTAGGTTTACTATCAAATGAACTGGTTGGACTTCAACTTGTTCTCGACAGAAGCCAGACGGTGGTTGTAGAGAGTCAGTTTTTCAAACTGGAGATCTGCGACCAGTAGTGTGTCTCAGGGATCAGTACAGGGTCCACTGTTATTTGTTATTTATATTAATGATTTTGATGAGAACATGGGGCATGATTACTAAGTTTGCAGATGACACTAAGCTTGGTGGCATAGTGGACAGTGAAGAAAGTTATCTTCAATAGCAACGGGATCTTGATCAATTGGGCTAGTGGGCTGATGAATGGCAGATGGAGTTTAATTTAGATAAATGCGAGGTAATGTATTTTGGTAGATTGGACCAGGGCAAGGCGTATCAGTTAATAGTAGGGCGTTGGAGAGAGTTACAGAACAAAGAGACCTAGGGATACATGTTCATAGCTCCTTGAAAGTGGAGTCACAGGTAGAGAGAGTGATAAAGAACTAGGCAGTGGGAATAGGCAGAAAAATGGTTCAGCACAGCCAAGAAGGGCCAAAAGGCCTGTTCCTGTACTGTAATGTTCCATGGTTCTATAAGAAGGCATCCGGCATGCTTGGGTTCATCAGTCAGAACACTGAATACAGGAGTTGGAACGTCTCGTTGAAGTTATATAAGACATCAGTAAGGCCACATTTGGGATACTGTGTGCAATTCTGGGCACCCTATTATAGAAAGGATATTATTAAACTAGAAAGAGTGCAGAAAAGACTTACTAGGATGTACTGGGACTTGTTGGATTGAGTTATAAGGAGAGGCTGAATAGACTGGGACTTTTTTCTCTGGCCTTTAGGATGCTGAGGGGTGACCTTATAGAGGGCTATAAAATAATGAGGGGCATAGAGAAAGTAGATAGTCAACACCTTTTCCCAAAGGTAGGAAAGTCTAAAATTAGAGGGCATAGGTTTAAGGTGAGAGGGGAAGAGATATTAAACTCTCCAGAAGGGCAATTTTTTCACACAGAGGGTAGCAAGCACCTGGTGCAAGCAGCTAGAGGTAGTAGTAGAGGTGGATACAATTTTATCTTTTAAAAAGCATTTTGATAGTTACTTGGGTACAACGGGCCAAATGCAGCAATTGGGATTAGCTTGGGGTTTTAAAAAAAAAAGGGCAGCATAGACAAGTTGGGCTGAAGGGCCTGTTTCCATGCTGTAAACTTCTATAACTCTATTCTCTTTGTCGAAAATATCTTTAATAAATCTACCCAGCTTGACAGATCAGTCAGGTTACTATACCTAGATATAACAAAAGATAGCTTTGAATTCAATAATTAATTTAGCTTTAAATCAAAGGTGAGCATCTATGTGTACATAATTTTCCCCAGCTTATGCAAATATATAAACAGCAAGTGGGAAAAGAGTAAAGGGAAGCATTGAAAAACCTGTCAGAGCAGCAAAGGGTGGGGAGGGTGTTGGTCAGTCTGTGGCAGTGTGGGAAGGCTAGGAGAAGACCACAGGGCATATGATCAGAAATACAGGACACAAGAAAGCATTCATTTCTAACAGCACAGTAAATAAATTAACACAAGAGAGCAACAGACACAAGCTAGCAACAAATTCTTTATCTCAAAATAACTGACACACATTTCTAAATACAAAAAGAAATTGCCATAAAGTGATAAAATCACTTTCCACAAATTGGTGAAGTCACAGCTAATGCGTTTTCATTACATACGCACAAAGCCAAATTATTTCAACAGATAGTTCCTACCATTTTCATTTGATTGAAAAAGACAGGATACACAAAAAGATTCCTCAGGTATATTGGGCTAATTTTTTTCAGCATGCTAATCATCCACCATTGTTATCATCTTGGCCAAAAGTGCAGGAGGTTAGGTTTGTATACCTTTTATGCAATGGCAAGGAGCTGCAGACCCACAGAACTTTATTTTTTCATGGAATATAGGCACATTTAGCAATGCTAGCAATTACTGGCTATCCCTAATTGTCCTGGAACTGAGAAGCTTTCTAAGCCATTTCAGAAGGCAATGAAGAGTCAACCATGTTGTTATGGGTCTAAAGTCACATGTAGGCCCAATCATAGAAAGAGAGCAGATTGCCTTTCCTAAAGGACATTAACGAGCCAGATAGATTTTGTGGCAATCAATAATAGTTTCAGGGTCACCAACACCATAACTATTTTATATTCCAACAGCCATGGTGGGTTGCGAACTAACATTTAATATTTAAACTAATATTTAGACAGTGGGGAAAATGTCTCCATTAGTATGACAAACTAGGATCCAAGGGTATAGCCTCAGGGTAAAGGGAGAACCCTTTAGAACCAAGAAGAAAAGGAATTTCTTCAGCAAGAAGGTGGTGAATCTATGGAAGGCTGTGGAGGTCAGGTTATTGAGTGTATTTAAGGTAGAGATTGGCAAGTTCTTGATTGGTAAGGGGATCAAAGATTACACAGAAAAGGCATGAGAATGTGGTTGAGAAATATATCAGCTATAATTGAATGGCACAGCAGACTTGATGAGTCAAATGATCTAATTCTGCTCCTATATTTTATGGTCTAACGATATCCTAGGCCTCTGCATAACTAGTCCCGTGACATCACTGTCATGGTTTTGCCACATCTCCTCTTATTACCAGTACTGTTGCCTTTGGGCCTTTTTTTTGTGAATTAATTGTTCCACAATCATTTTCACTCAGGACTCACCCTCCATGTGTCCACGTAGTCAGTATCGCTCACCAATACTCTACTCTCTCGCATAGGAAACAGCTCACCCAATACTTTCTGTTAAAGAGGAAATAATTTATTGCATATATCACAGGTATATCAGAATGAAAGAGTAAAGCATTAAAGTATATCAATATTATAATGAGGGGGGGTTGGATACATGAGGAATATAGGGTATATAGAAGTCCAGTGACATTCAGAAATGGAGATGTGTGAAAGAATATTTTTAACAAAGATTGCAGAAGTATGAAATATATGCTAATCAATGTAGAAGTTAAAACCTCCAACCACCCTGTTACTTTTACGCCTTGCCAAAATCTGCTTACATATCTATTCTTCTATCTCCCGCTGGCTGTTGGGCGGCCTATAGTAAATCCCCAACATTGTGACTACAGACTTCCTATTCCTGAGCTCTATCTATATTGCCTCACTGTATGAGCCATCTGAGGTGTCTTCTTGCAGCACAGCTGTGATATTCTCCTTAACCTGTAGTGCAATTCCTCCCACCCCTTTTACATCCCCCTCTATCCCACCTGAAACATCTGTATCCTGGGACATTAAGCTGCCAATCCTGTCCTTCCCTTAACCAAGTCTCTGTAATAGCAATAACATCATAATTCCAAGTACTACTCCAAGCTCTGAGTTCATTTGTCTTTGTTACACTTTTTGCATTGAAACAAATGCACTTCAGTCCATCAGACTCTCTTTGATTAACAACTACACCCCGCCTGTTCTTTCTCTGAGTCTTACTGGCCCTATTGAATCTCCTCTGCAATTTCTACAGTGTCACTGTATCTGTTTCAAGTAAGGAGACCAAAACTGTACACAGCACTCCAGGTGTGGCCTCACTAGCACCTTATGCAGCTGCAACATAACCTCGTTGTTTTTAAATTCCATCCCTCTAGCAATGAAGGACAAAATTCCATTTGCCTTCTTCATTACCTGCTGCACCCAGGTCCCTTTGCACAGCAGCATATTGCAATTTTTTACCAATTAAACGTTATTGCTATCAAAATGGATGACCTCACATTTACCAACATTGTACTCCATCTGCCAGCTTCTCGCCCACTCACTTAGATTATATCCCTTTGCAGACTTTCAGCATCCTCTGCACACTTTGCTCTGCCACTCATCTTAATGTCATCTGCTAATTTTGACACACTACACTTGGTCCCCAACTCCAAATCATCTATGTAAATCGTAAACAATTGCGGTCCCAACACTGATCCCTGAGGCACACCGCTTGTCACTGATCGCCTACCAGAGAAACACCCATTTACCCCCCACTCTTTACTTTCTGCTAGTTAACCAATCGTCTAGCCATGCTAATACATTACCCATAAAACTGCACCTTTCTTTTATGTAGCAGTCTTTGGTGAAGCATCTTGTCAAATGCCTTCCGGAAATCCAGATATACCACATCCACAGGTTTCCCATTGTCCACTGCACATGTAATGCTCTTAAAGAATTCCACCAAATTAGTCAAACATGACCTTTTCTTCACATCACCATGTTGCCCAAGAGTACCGTATGATATATTGTTGGATAAGGTTAAATCTCATGGGATCCAGGGTGAGATAGCTAAATAGATTCAAAATTGGCTTGATGACCATGATGTGGAGATGCCAGCGTTGGACTGGAGTGGGCACAGTAAGAAGTTTCACAACACCAGGTTAATCCAACAGGTTGACTTGAAATCATGAGCTTTCGGAGTGCTGCTCCTTCATCAGGCGAGTCGGCTAACCTGGTCTTGTGAGACTTCTTTCTGTGGCATGATGGCAGAAGACAGATGGTGGTTGTAGAGGGTATTTTTCAAATTGGAGGCCTGTGACTAGCAGTGATATTCAAAGATTATATAGAATATAGAATATAGAAGAATAGAAGGTTGGTTAGGGCAAGATTAGGGCCAGTCATGGACAGCAGTGGGAAGTTGTGCGTGGAGCCTGAAGAGATTGGTGAGGCACTGAATAAATATTTCTCTTCGGTATTCACGCAGAGTGCGGGAAATGTAGCTGTGGAGAGCACTGAGGTACAGGGTTGCAAATGGGGGAGTATTGTAGTAGATAGGGAGGATGTGTTAGAAATTCTCGAGGGTTTGAAGTTGGATAAGTCCCCTGGGCCGGACGGGATTTACCCTAGGATTCTCTGGTAGGCAAGAGAGGAGATTGCAGAGCCTCTGGCTCTGATCTTCAGGTCCTCGTTGGTTACGGGTGTGGTTCCGGAGGACTGGAGGATGGCGAATGTGGTCCCATTGTTTAAGAAGGGGAAGAGAGACCTTCCTGGGAATTATAGGCCAGTGAGTCTTACTTCTGTGGTGGGCAAGTTATTGGAGAGAATTATTAGGGATAGGATTTATAGTTATTTAGAGAGAAATGAATTGATTGGGGATAGTCAGCATGGTTTCGTGAAGGGTAGGTCATGCCTTACTAACCTCATTGAGTATTTTGAGAAAGTGACCAGAGAGGTGGATGGGGGTAAGGCGGTTGATGTAGTATATAGGGACTTTAGTAAGGCTTTTGATAAGGTGGCCCATGGAAGACTTCTACAGAAAATGCAGATGTGTGGAATAGAGGGTGATTTAGCTATTGGATTAGAAATTGGCTGGCAGATAGAAGACAGAGGGTGGTGGTTGATGGGAGATATTCATCGTGGAGTTCGGTGACGAGTGTGTGCCTCAGGGGTCTGTTTTGGGGCCCCTGCTGTTTGTAATTTTTATAAATGATCTGGATGAGGGTATTGAGGGATGGATCAGTAAATTTGCAAATGATACTAAAGTTGGTGGTGTGGTAGATAGTGAAGAGGGGTGTTTTAGTTTACAGAGTGACTTGGACAAGTTGCAGAGCTGGGCCGAGAGGTGGCAAATGGAGTTTAATGTGGAAAAGTGTGAGGTAATGCACTATGGCAGAAATAATAAATGTGTAGAGTATGGGGCAAATGGTAGGATTCTTAGTAGTCTAGATGAACAGAGGGATCTTGGTGTGTATGTGCATAGATCCCTGAAAGTAGGCAGTCAAGTCGAGAAGGTTGTTAAGAAGGCATACGGAGACTTAGCTTTTATTGGTAGGGGGATTGAATTTCGGAGCCGCAACGTCATGTTGCAACTGTACAAAACTCTAGTGCGCCGCACTTGGAGTATTGTGTGCAGTTCTGGTCCCCACGTTATAAGAAAGATGTGGAGGCATTGGAGAGGGTACAGAGGAGGTTTACCAGGATGTCGCCTGGTATGGAGGGCAGGTCCTATGAAGAGAGGTTGAAGGATTTGAGGTTGTTTTCGTTAGAAAGGAGGCGGCTAAGAGGGGATCTTATTGAAGCATATAAGATGATTAGAGGTTTAGATAGGGTGGACAGTGATGCCTTTTTCCTAGGATGGAGAAAGCTAGCACGAGGGGACACAGCTTTAAATTAAGGGGTATGAGTTATAGGACGGATATCAGTGGTAGGTTCTTTACTCAAATAGTGATTAGGGAGTGGAATGCCCTGCCTGCAGCTGTTGTAGATGCGCCAAGTTTGGTGGCGTTTAAGAGGTTAATTGATAAGTATATGGAAGAGAATGGAATGGTTTAGTTGGGAGGGGCATTGCTTTTTATTTTGGTCGGCACAACATCGAAGGCCGAAGGGCCTGTTCTGTGCTGTATTGTTCTATGTTCTATGTTCTATGTTCTATTGGTGTTGGGTCCATTGTTATTTGTCATTTATACTAATGATTTGGATGAGAATTTAGGAGGCATGGTAAGTAAGTTTGCAGATGACACCAAGCTTGGTGGCATAATGGACAGTGAAGAAGGTTATTTAGGATTGCAATCAGATCTTGATCAATTGGGCCAGTGGGCTGATGAATGGCAGGTCTAGAAATCCTCCGACCTTGCAGTGACCTTGAGGACCCCAACACGTGGATGTGGCTCAACTGTGACCCAAAGGCATCATCCATTTACTGGCCTTTGACCATATACACTGGAGAATGGTCTGGACATCTACTAATATCCTAAGCCAAACCGCATTCCAACTGCGACTGCAGGAACTGCAAACTAGGCAACAAATCCTCCATTCACAGACCAACCAGAGTGAAGAACATCATTGGGCACATTCTTAATATTGCATGCTACTCTCACTGTCTCCCAGGCACAAAAAGCAGTCACTCCAGAAAGCATGGAAAACATGTAGGCCTGCAGGTGAGACTAAAGCAAAGCAGTCCTAAGGCTCCTCCTCCTCCTCCACCACCCACCACCCACTCACTCACCCACCTCCGAACCACCCCCTGCCCCTCACCCACCTCTGCAACCTCACCTCCCCCACCCCTGGCTTCCTGCTTGCACATGTCCAATTTCTGGAAAACAAGCTAGACAAATTTAAAGCCAGACCCACAGAGAATTGAGAGACTGTTGTGTACTCTGTTTCATGGAGACCTGGCTCACTGCTGCTTTACCGGACTGTGCCCTACAACCAAAAGGCTTCTCAATCCATCAAATGGACCATACAGCAGCCTCAGGCAAGGCTAGGGGAGGTGGGGTCTGCCTCCTAATCAATACCTTATGGCGCCTAGGCATAGCTACATTGGTGAGTTTCTACTCACTGAACTTAGAATACCTGATACTAAAATGCCACCCCTACTGCCTTCGATCGGAGTTCACCTCCATTATCCTGATAGCAGTTTACATTCCATCCAGGCGAATATGAACAGCGGACTGGATGAAATATACATGACTACAAATAACCTTGATATGAAACATCCCAAGGTCTTGTTCATCATGGCACGGGATTTCAACTAGGCTAAGCTCAAGGGCGTCCAACCAACACCACCAACCCATCTCCTGTTTCACCAGTGGCCCAAACCTCCTAGACCACTGTTACACAAACATCAAACATACATAGAACATAGAACATTACAGTGCAGTATAAGCCCTTTGGCCCTCGATGTTGCACCATCCAGAAGAACGAATCTAATGATTCTCTAACCTAAACTATTCCAATGTTATCCGTATGCCTATCCACTGACTATTTGAACACCCTTAAAGTTGGCGAGTCCACAACTGCTGCAGGCAGGGCATTCCATGCTCTTACTACCCTCTGAGTAAAGAATTACCTCTGATATCCGTCCTATAATTACCACCCCTCAATTTAAAGCTATGTTCCCTCGTATTAGCCATCACCATCTGAGGAAAAAGGCTTTCACTATCCACCCTATCTAACCCTCTGATCATCCTGTGTGCCTCAATTAGGTCACCTCTTAACCTTCTTCTCTCTAATGAAAATAACCTCAGGTCCCTCAGCTTTTCCTCATAAGACCTTCCCACCATACCAGGGAACATCCTGATAAACCTCTACAGCCTTTCCAGTGCTTCCACATCTTTTTTATAATGCAGCGACCAGAACTGTAAGCAATACTCCAAGTGCAGCCGCACCAGAGTTTTGTACAGTTGAAACATGACCTCACGACTCTGAAGTTCAATTCCTCTATCAATAAAAGCTAACACACCGTATGCCTTCTTAACAACTTTATCAACTTGGGTGCCAACTTTCAGGGATCTACACCGAGAACTCTCTGCTCATCGACACTACCAAGACTCCTTCCATTAGCCCTATATTCTGTACTCCTGTTACTCTTTCCAAAGTGAATCACCTCATACTTTTCTGCATTAAACTCCATTTGCCACCTCTCAGCCCAACTCTGCAGCTTATCTATGTCCCTCTGCAAACCGTACCATCCATCCTCACTGTCTACAACTTCTCCGACTTTGGGGTTGTCAGCAAATTTACTAACCCATCCTTCTACACTCTCATCCAGGTCATTTATAAGAATGACAAATAGCAGTGGCTGCAAACCAGATCCCTGAGGCACTCCACTTGTAACTGAACTCCAGGTTGAATATTTCCCATCAACCACCACCCTCTGTCTTATATCAGCTAGCCAATTCCTGATCCAAACTTCTAAATCACCCTCAATCCCATGCATCTGCATTTTCTGCAATATCCTACCATGGGGAACCTTATCAAATGCTTTGCTAAAATCCATATACACCACATCAATTGCTTTACACTTATGCACCTTTTTGGAGTTCTCAAAGAACTCGATAAGGTTTGTGAGGCATGACCTACCCTTCACAAAACCATGTTGACTATCCTTAATCAATTTATTTCTCTCTAGATGATTATATATCCCTTTCTCTTATAATTCTTTCCAAAACTTTACCCACATCAGAAGTAAGGCTCACCAGTCTATAATTCCCAGGATGGTCTCTACTCCCTTTCTTGAACAAGGAGACAACATTTGCTATCCTCCAGTCCTCTGGCACTATAACTGCAGTCAATGATGACATGAAGATCAAAGCCAAAGCCTCTGCAATCTCCTCCTCAGCCTCCCGCAGAATCCTAGGGTGAATCCCATCTGGCCCAGGGGACTTATCTATTTTCAAGCATCTACTCTCAAGAATTGCTAACACCTCCTCATGCACCTCAATCCCATCTAGTTTAAAAACGTGTATCTCAGTATTCTCCTTGACTACGTTGACTTTTTCCTGCAGGAGTATTGACGAAAAATATTCAATTAGTGCCTCTCCTATCTCTTCAGGCTCCACGCACAACTTCCCACTACTGTCTCTGACTACCCCTAATCTTTCCCTGACCAATCTTTTATTCTTGACATACTAATTTAGGGTTCTCCTTGATCCTACCTGCCAAAGTCTTCTCATGTCCTCTTCTAGCACTTGTTAACTCTCTCTTTAGCTCCTTTTTGGTTAATTTGTAACTCTTCAGTGCCCTAACTGAGCCTTCACGTCTCATCTTTATAAGCCTCCTCCTTCCTCTTCACTAGAGATTCAACTTTCTTAATACACCATGGTTCCCTCACTCAACCACTTCCTCCCTGTCTGAAAGGTACATATTTATCAAGAAGTTGCAGTAGCTGCTCCTTCAACAAGCTTCACATTTCAGATGTTCCCAGTCCCTGCAGTTTCCTACTCCAACCTATTATCTTAAATCTCGCCTTCAAGCCTCATAACTACCTTCCCCCCAACTATAACTTCTGCCCTTTGGTATATGTCTATCCCTTTCCATCACTAAGGTAAATGTAACTGAATTGTGGTCACTATCACCAAAGTGCTCACCTACCTCCAGGTCTAACACCTGGTCTGGTTCATTACCCAGTACCAAATCCAATGTGGCCTCACCTCTTGTTGGTCTATCTACATACTGTGTCAGGAAACCTTCCTGCACACATTGGACAAAAACTGACTCCTCTAACATGCTTGAACTATAGCTTTTTCAATTGATATTCGTAAAGTTAAAGTCCCCATAACAACCACCCTGTTGCTTTTGCTCCTATCCAGGATCATCTTTGCAATCCTTTCCTCTACATCTCTGGAACTTTTTGGAGGTCTGTAAAAAAACTCCCAGCAGGGTGACCTCTCCTTTCTTGTTTCTAATCTCAGCCTATACTACCTCAATAGACAGGTCCACATCAAACGTCCTTTCTGTCACCATAATACTGTCCTTGACTAACAAGGCCATGCCTCCCCCTCTGCTACCACCTTCTCCGCTCTGACTGAAACATCTGAACCCCAGAATCTGCAACAACCTGTCCCTACTCTATCCATGTCTCTGAAATGGCCACAACATCGAAGTCCCAGGTACCAATCTAGGCTGCAAGTTAGAACATAGAACATTACAGCGTAGTACAGGCCCTTTGGCCCTCAATGTTGTGCTGACCAATGTAACCAATTTTATGACCCTCCCATCCTAAACTATTCCAATGCTATCCACATGCCTATCCACTGCCCATTTGAACGCCCTTAAACTTGACGAGTCTACAATTGCTGCAGGCAGGGCATTCCACGCCCTTACTACCCTCTGAGTAAAGAACCCACCTCTAGCATCTGTCCTATAACTATCACCCTTAATTTAAAGCTACGTCCCCTCTTGCTATCCATCTCCATCCGAGGAAAAAGGCTCTCACTATTCACCCTATCTAACCCTCTGATCATCTTATATGTCTCAATTAAGTCACCTCTTAGCCGCCTTCTCTCTAATGAAAATAACTTCAAGTCCCTTAGCCTTTCCTCATAAGACCTACCCATCATACCAGGCAACATCCTGGTAAACCTCCTCTGCACCCTTTCCAATGCCTCTGCATCTTTCTTATAATGTGGCGACCAAAACTGCATACAATACTCCAAGTGCGGTTGCACCAGAGTTTTGCACAGTTGCAACGTGACATCTCAGCTCAGAAATTCAATCCCTCTACCAATAAATGCTAACACACTATACGCCTTCTTAACAACCTTATCAACTTGAGTACCAACTTTCAGAGATCTATGCACCTGTACACCAAGATCTCTCTGCTCATCTACACTACTAAGAGTCCTACCATTAGCCCTATATTCTGCACACATATTACCCTTACCAAAGTGAATCACCTCACACTTTTCCACATTAAACTCCATTGCCACTTCTCGGCCCAGCTCTGCAACTTATCTATGTCCCTCTGCAAACTGTACCATCCATCCTCACTGTCTACAACTCCTCCGACTTTGGTGTCGTCAGCAAATTTACTAACCCATCCCTCTACACCCTTCATCCAGGTCATTTATAAAAACAACAAACAACAGTGGTCCCAAAACAGATCCCTGAGGTACACCACTAGTAACTAAACTCCAGGTTGAATATATCCCATCAACCACCACACTCTGTCTTCTATCAGCTAGCCAATTCCTAATCCAAATTGCTAAATCTCCCTCAATTCCACGCATCTGCATTTTCTGCAGTAGTCTTCCATGGAAACCTTATCAAACGCTTTGCTAAAATCCATATACACCACATCAACTGCCTTAACCTTATTCATCTGGTGGAGTACCCTTATCCGGTGGAGTGGTAGATAGTGAAGAGGGGTGTTATAGTTTGCAGAGGGACTTGGACAAGTTGCAGAGCTGGGCCGAGAGGTGGCAAATGGAGTTTAAATGTGGAAAAGTGTGAGGTAATGCACTATGGCAGAAATAATAAATGTGTAGAGTATAGGGCTAATGGTAGGATTCTTAGTAGTCTCGATGAACAGAGGGATCTTGGTGTGTATGTGCATAGATCCCTGAAAGTAGGCAGTCAAGTCGAGAAGGTTGTTAAGAAGGCATATGGAGTCTTGGCTTTTATTGGTAGGGGTATTGAATTTCGGAGCCGCAACGTCATGTTGCAACTGTACAAAACTCTAGTGCGGCCGCACTTGGAGTATTGTGTGCATTTCTGGTCCCCACATTATAAGAAAGATGTGGAGGCATTGGAGAGGGTACAGAGGAGGTTTACCAGGATGTTGCCTGGTATGGAGGGCAGGTCCTATGAAGAGAGGTTGAAGGATTTGAGGTTGTTTTCGTTAGAAAGGAGGCGGCTAAGAGGGAATCTTATTGAAGCATACAAGATGATTAGAGGTTTAGAGAGGGTGGACAGTGATAGCCTTTTTCCTAGGATGGAGAAAGCTAGCACGAGGGGACACAGCTTTAAATTAAGGGGTATGAGTTATAGGACGGATATCAGAGGTAGGTTCTTTACTCAAAGAGTGATTAGGGAGTGGAATGCCCTGCCTGCAGCTGTTTGAGATGCGCCAAGTTTGGTGGCGTTTAAGAGGTTAATTGATAAGTATATGGAAGAGAAGGGAATGGTTAGTTTGGAGGGGCATTGCTTTTTATTTTGGTCGGCACAACATCGAAGGCCGAAGGGCCTGTTCTGTGCTGTAATGTTCTATGTTTTATGTTCTAAGGTTGTTAAGAAGGCATATGGAGTCTTGGCTTTTATTGGTAGGGGGATTGAATTTCGGAGCCGCAACGTCACGTTGCAACTGTACAAAACTGCAGTGCGGCCGCACTTGGGGTATTGTGTGCAGTTCTGGTCCCCACATTATAAGAAAGATGTGGAGGCATTGGAGAGGGTACAGAGGAGGTTTATCAGGATGTTGCCTGGTATGGAGGGCAGGTCTTATGAAGAGAGGCTGAGGGATTTGAGGTTGTTTTCGTTAGAAAGGAGGCGGCTAAGAGGGGACCTAATCGAAACATATAAGATGCTTAGAGGTTTAGATAGGGTGGACAGTGATAGCCTTTTTCCTAGGATGGAGAAAGCTATCACGAGGGGACACAGCTTTAAATTAAGGGGTGATAGTTATAGGACGGATATCAGAGGTAGGTTCTTTACCCAAAGTGTGGTTCGGGAGTGGAATGCCCTGCCTGCAGCAGTTGTAGATGCGCCAAGTTTGGTGGCGTTAAGAGGTTAGTTGATAAGTATATGGAAGAGAAGGGAATGGTTTAGTTTGGAGGGGCATTGCTTTTTATATTGGTCGGCGCAACATCAAAGGTCGAAGGGCCTGTTCTGTGCTGTAATGTTCTATGTTCTATGTTCTATCTCTTTGGTCACCTTTTCAAAAACCTCAATAAGGTTTGTGAGGCACGACCTTCCCTTCACAAATCCACGCTGACTATCCCTAATCAATTCATTTCTTTCTAAATGACTATAAATCCTATCCCTTATAATTCTTTCCAAAACTTGCCCCACTACAGATGTAAGGCTCATTGGTCTATAATTTGCAAGATGGTCTCTGCTCCCCTTCTTATACAAGTTCATCCACCTTATTGCACATGGTCTTGGCATTAAAGTATACACACTTCAAACCACCCTCCCACCTGCCAATACACTGTTGCGACCTAGAAACCTTATCCATTCTCCTCCCTATTCTCAACCTCCTGTATATTGGATTTACAATTCCCCATTCCTCCTCTGAATCAGTTTAAACCTCCCCCGAAAAGCATTGGCAAATTTTCCCCTCAAGATATTGGTATCACTCTGGTTCAGGTGCAGACCATCCCTTTTGTAGATGTACCTCAGAATGAGCCCCAATTGTCCAAGTATCTGAAACCCTCCTTCCTGCACCATCCCTTTAGCCATGAGTTCAAATGTTCTCTCTCTCTATTCTTCTCCATGCTGTCCCGTGGCACGGTAACAAACCAGAGATAACAACTCTGTTTTAGTCCTAAGCTTCCACCCTAACTCCCTGAATTTCTGTCTTACACCTCCATCCTTTTTCCTACCTTTGTCATGGGTGTCTACATGAACTACTTATCACTCTATTGCCCGCCCACACTTTGTCAAATCAGACTACCATGCTGCGCTCCTGCTCCCGGCTTATAAGCAAAAACTGAAACGGAAGAATCCATCAAAGAAAGTTGTGCAATGTTGGTCTGATGAATTGGTTGATTCCTACAGGACTGCTTAGAATTAGTAGACGTTCAGTATTTAAAAACTCCGCAACCAGCCTGAATAACTATGCCATTACAGTAACTGACTTCATTACTAAATATGTAGAAGACTGTGTGCCAAAGAAGTGAATCCACATGCTTCCCAACCAGAAACCATGGATGAATAGGGATATCCACTGCTTGTTGAAATCTAGGTCTGAAGCATTCAGGTCATGTGATTCTAATCTATACAAGAAAGCCAGATATGATCTAAAGAGATCCATTAAAGATGCCAAAAGGCAATGCTGGACCAAGTTAGAATCCCAGGCTAGCCACATAGATCCCTGCTGACTCTGGCAAGGTCTGCAGGACATAACAGGCTACAAAATGAAGGTATGTAAAATTGTCAGAACCAATGCATTCCTCTCTGATGAGCTTCATGCATTCCATGCCCGCTTTAAGCAAGATGTCAGCAAGAGCACACCCTCCACCCAAGCCTTGGATGAAACTGTATATGAGGTCATCATTGCAGATGTCAGAGCAGCTTTCTCGAAGATCAATTCATGGAAAGTGCCTGACTGGAAGGGGTACTTGGATGAATACTTGAATCCTGTGTGGACAGCTGATGAGGATATTTGCTAACACCTTCAACCTCTCATTACAACAATCTGATCTCCTTATCTTCTTCATGAAGACAACCATCATCTCAGTACCAAAGAAAAGCCAGGCTGTGTGCTTTAATGAAAGGTAATAATGCACAATCCAATTCTGGTCTTCCAGATTGCCCAGATCCACAACAATTCGCTAAACACTGTAACAAGTCTACAGCAGACGCCATTTCCCTGGCTCTGCGCTCAATCCTGGAACACACAGATAGCAAAAACACCTATGTCAGAGTCCTATTTATTGACTACAGCTCAGCTTTCAACACCACCTGCTGCTGCTGACCACTGACTTCCTGCTAAACTCATCTCTAAACTCTGTGGCCTCAGGCTCAGTTCCTTGCTCTCCTAACCCACAGTCCACAATCAGTAAGGATAGCCAACAACAAAGGGTGGCAGGTGGCTAGTGGCTAGCACTGCTGCCTTTTAGCCCCAGGGACCCAAGTTCGATTCTTGGCTCAAATCACCGGAGTGGAGTTTTCATATTCGACCTGTGTCTGTGTGGGTTTCCTCCGGGTGCTCCAGTTTATTCCCACAATCAAAGATGTGTGGGTTAGGTAGACTGGCCATGCTAAAATTGCCAATTAGTGTCAGAGGGACACTAATTGGCAAAATGGTAAATGTATGGGGATAGAGCATGGGTGAAGTTGTAGTCATTGCAGACTCAATGGGCGAAATGGCCTCCTTCCATATTGCATGGATTCTGTGTTGAAGTATATATTTTGTGTAGGTAAGGGTAAAGTTGTGTGTCCCAGGTTAGTCAAAGGAGAATTAGATTGTGGCATCGAAGAAACGAAAGGTGTTATCAACTGTAAAGTCTGCAAGACATAACAGGCTACAAGATGAAGGCTTGTAAAATCACCAGCTCCAATGCATGCTTTCCTGATGATCTCAATGCATTCTGTGCCCATTTTGAGCATGAGGTCAGCGAGAGCATGCCCTCCATTCTGGAAGTCCTGGATGAACCTGTTTTGGGATCACTATTGCAGATGTCAGAGCAGCTTTCTTAAAAGTCAAACCACAGAAAGCAACTGGCCTGGATAGGGTACGCTGACTGCACTCAGCTCCTACAGGGATCAGCTGGTGGAGGTACTCACACACATCTTTAACCTCTGTTTATAACAATGTGAGGTCCCTATTAAAGAGTGAATTGAGGAGAGCTAAGAAGGGACACAAGAAGACTTTGGCTGATAGGATTAAGGAGAATCCTAAAGCTTTCTTTAGATATGTTAAGAATAGAAGATTGGTTAGGACAAGATTAGGGCCAGTCACAGAGCAGTGGGAAGTTGTGCGTGGAGCCTGAAGAGATTGGAGAGGCACTGAATAAATATTTCTCTTCGGTATACACGCAGGGTGATGTAAATGTAGTTATGAAGAACACTGAGGTACAGGGTTGCAAACTGGAAAGTATCGAAGTAAATAGGGAGGATGTGATAGATATTCTCGAGGGTTTGAAGTTGGGTAAGTCCCCTGGGCCGGACGGGATTTACCCTAGGATTCTCTGGGAGGCAAGATAGGCGATTGCAAAGCCTCTGGCTCTGATCTTCAGGTCCTCGTTGGTTACGGGTGTGGTTCCGGAGGACTGGAGGATAGCGAATGTGGTCCCATTGTTCAAGAAGTGGAAGAGAGACCTTCCAGGGAATTATAGGCCAGTGAGTCTTACTTCTGTTGTGGGCAAAGTATTGGAGAGAATTATTAGGGAACCTCATTGAGTTTTTTGAAAAAGTGACCAAAGAGGTGGATGGGGGTAAGGCAGTTGATGTGGTATATATGGACTTTAGTAAGGCATTTGATAAGGTGGCCCATGGAAGACTTCTGCAGAAAATGCAGATGTAGGGGATAGAGGGTGATTTAGCTAATTGGATTAGGAATTGGCTAGCAGATAGAAGACAGAGGGTGGTGGTTGATGGGAGATATTCATCGTGGAGTTCGGTGACAAGTGGTGTACCTCAGGGGTCTGTTTTGGGCCCCTGCTGTTTGTAATTTTTATAAATGATCTGGATGAGGGTATTGAAGGATGGATTAGTAAATTTGCAGATGACACTAAAGTCGGTGGAGTGGTAGATAGTGAAGAGGGGTGTTATAGTTTGCAGAGTGACTTGGACAAGTTGCAGAGCTGGGCCGAGAGATGGCAAATGGAGTTTAATGTGGAAAAGTGTGAGGTAATGCACTTTGGCAGGAATAATAAATGTGTAGAGTATAGGGCTAATGGTAGGATTCTTAATAGTGTTGATGAACAGAGGGATCTTGGTATATTTGTGCATAGATCCCTGAAAGTAGGCAGTCAAGTCGAGAAGGTTGTTAAGAAGGCATATGGAGTCTTAGCTTTTATTGGTAGGGGGATTGAATTTCGGAGCCGCAACGTCATGTTGCAACTGTACAAAACTGCAGTATGGCCGCACTTGGAGTATTGTGTGCAGTTCTGGTCCCCACATTATAAGAAAGATGTGGAGGCATTGGAGAGGGTACAGAGGAGGTTTACCAGGATGTTGCCTGGTATGGAGGGCAGGTCTTATGAAGAGAGGCTGAGGGATTTGAGGTTGTTTTCGTTAGAAAGGAGGCGGCTAAGAGGGGACCTTATCGAAACATATAAGATGATTAGAGGTTTAGATAGGGTGGACAGTGATAGCCTTTTTCCTAGATGGAGAAAGCTAGCACGAGGGGACACAGCTTTAAATTAAGGGGTGATAGTTATAGGATGGATATCAGAGGTAGGTTCTTTACCCAAAGGGTGGTTCGGGAGTGGAATGCCCTGCCTGCGGCAGTTGTAGATGCGCCAAGTTTGGTGGCGTTTAAGAGGTTAGTTGATAAGTATATGGAAGAGAAGGGAATGGTTTAGTTTGGAGGGTCATTGCTTTTTATATTGGTCGGCGCAACATCGAAGGCCGAAGGGCCTGTTCTGTGCTGTAATGTTCTATGTTCTATCTGCTTCAAGAAGATGACCATCATAGAACATAGAACACTACAGCACAAACAGGCCCTTTGGCCCACACGTTGTGCCGATCATATCAGTACCTACCAGGCCATAGAACTATCTGTAACTCCCAATCCCATTAAATCCCATGTACTCATCCAGAAGTCTCTTAAAAGACCCCAGCGAGTTTGCCACCACCACTGACGACAGCTGATTCCATTCACTCACCTCCCTCTGAGTGAAAAACTTATCTCTAACATCTCCCCTGCACTTGCCCCCAGCACTTAAACCTGTGTCCTCTCGTAGCAACCATTTCAGTCCTGGGAAATAGCCTCCGAGAATTCACTCTATTCCTCTCAACATCTTATAAACCTCTGTCAGGTCACCTCTCAATCTTCACTCTCCAGGGAAGAGACCTAGCTCTCTCAACCTATCTTCATAAGGCATGCCCCCCAATCCAGGCAACATCCTTGTAAATCTCCTCTTCACCCTCTCAATAGCTTCCACATCCTTCCTATAGTGAGGCAACCAGAACTGCACACAGTACTCCAAGTGGGGTCTGACAAGGGTCTTATAAAGTAGCAGCATTACTCCCAACTCCTAAACGCAATCCCTTGATTACTGAAGGCCAGTACACCATGTGCCTTCTTGACCACATCCTCCACTTGCGGGGTAGATTTAAGAGACCTATGGACCCGGACCCCAAGATCCTTCTGCTCCTTAACATTGCCAAGAATCCCACCCTTGATATTATACTCCTTCATCCCATTGGTCCTGCCAAAATGGACCACCACACATTTATCCGCATTGAAGTCCATCTGCCACTTCGCCCAGTCTTGCATCCTTTCGCTGCAACTTCAGACATCCCTCCAGACTATCCACAACACCACCAACCTTCGTCGGCGAACTTACTAACCCATCCCTCCAGTTCCTCATCCAGGTCATTTATGAAAATAATAAACAGCAAGGGTCCTAGAACAGATCTTTGCGGCACTCCACTGGTGACTGACCTCCGTGCAGAAAAACACCCATCCACAAACACTCTCTGCCTTCTGCAGGCAAGCCAGCTCTGGATCCACAAGGCCAAAGCCCTTGGATCCCATGCCCTCTCACCTTCTCAAGAAGTCTTGCATGGGGTCCTTATCAAATGCCTTGCTGAAATCCATGTAAACCATGACCACTGCTCTTCGTCAATGTGTTCAGTCACATTTTCGAAGAACTCAACTAGGCTCGTAATAAAGCCGTGTTGACTCTTTCTGATCGTATTGAACTTCTCCAAATGCTCATAAATCCTATCTCTCAGAATCCTCTCCATCATCCCGCTACCTAAGAAAAACCGAGCAGCATGCCATAATGACTATCAGCCGGTGGCTCTGACATCCATCATTATGAAGTGCTTCGAAAGGTTAGTCATGGCACTAATCAATTCCAGCCTCCTGAAGTACCTGGATCGATTACAGTTTGCCTACTGCTGCAATGGTCCACAGCAGATGCCATTTCTCTGGCCCTGCGCTCAACCATGCAACACCTAGATAAAAAGACACCAATGTCAGTCTTCTATTTATTGACTACAGCTCAGCTTTCAACACTATTATTCCCACAAACCTCATCTCCAAACTCTGTGGGCTGGGCTTTGGCTCTTCCCTCTGCGACTGGAACCCGAACTTCCTAACTCACAGACCACAATCAGTAAAAATAGGCAACAACACCTTCTCCATGATCATCCTTAACACCAGTGCCCCACAAGGCTGTGTTCTCAGCCTGCTATTATATTCCTTATACATCTATGACTGTGTGGCCAAATTCCCGTCCAATTTGATTTTCAAGTTTGTTGATGACACCACTGTAGTGGGTAGGATGTCAAACAATAACTGTAGCAAGAAGTCTAACAACAGCAGGTTTAAATCCAACCGATTTATTTGATAGTAAACTCACAAGCTTTCGACTTATGGTCTTCGTCAGTTGAATGAGGTGTTCTGGTCTCCAACAGCACACATACCAGCATAGACTGTTTACAGATTACTGATTAGAATGCAAATCTTTACAAGTCATGGGAGTTGCCTGGGTTAGCAAAAAAACCTCACTTACTGTGCTGTCTGGAGACAATACACATCTCTCTGACCTGTGCTCAGTGCTCCTTCCACTCACATTGTTAGCTACTTTCAGACTTGAATTGCAGGTTAGGTGTAAAGATTCGCATTCTAATCAGTAATCTGTAAACAGTCTGTGCTGGTATGTGTGCTGTTGGAGACCAGAACACCTCATTCACCTGACGAAGACCATAAGTCGAAAGCTTGTGAGTTCACTATCAAATAAATCGGTTGGATTTAAACCTGCTGTTGTCAGACTCCTTACTGTGTTTATCCCAATCCAACACCGGCATCTCTACATCATGAAAACAATGACTAGACAGAATACAGGAATGAGATGGAGAATCTGGTGAACTGGTGCAGCAACAATAATCTCTCCCCCAATGTCAACAAAACGAAGAGATTGACATCGACTTCAGGAAGTGTAAAGGAGAACATGCCCCTATCTACATCAATGGAGCCAAAGTAGAAAGGGTCAAGAGCTTCACGTTTTTGGATGTCCAGATCACCAACAGCCTGTCCTGGTCCCCCTATGCTGACAATATAGTTAAGAACATCTTTACTTTCTCAGAAGACAAAGGAAATTTGGCGTGTCAGCTACGACTCTCACCAACTTTTATAGGTGCACCATAAAAAGCATTCTTTCTGATTGTATCACAGCTTGGTATGACTTTTGTTCTGTCCAAGCTCGCAAGAAACTACAAAAGGTCATGAATGTAGCCCAATCCATCACGCAAACCAGCCTCCCATCCTTTGACTCTGTCTACACTTCCCGCTGCCTTGGAAAAGCAGCCAGCATAATTAAGAACCACATGCACCCAGACATTCTCTCTTCTATTTTCTTTCTTTGGGAAAAAGATACAAAAGTCTGAGGTCACATACCAGCTGACTCAAGAAAGCTTCTTTCTTGCTGCTGACAGACTTTTGAATGGACTTACCATGCATGTCCACTAAGGCTAGGGAAGAAAAGAAACAGGGGGCATGGGTTAAGGGTGAAAGGAGAAAAGTTTAAGAACAAAGAACAAAACAGCATGGGAAACAGGCCCTTCGGCCCAATGAGCCCACGCCGCCACCCCGATGTTCCCACCTCTACCCGTGATCACTGTCTATGTTTATAGATCGATGGATTAAAAACCAAATTTGAGACAATTTAGGGAGAATTTCTTTTGCCAATTAGCCTAAGAGCACTTCTTTGGGATGTGGGAGGAAACCGGAGCACCCGGAGAAAACCCACGCAAGCATGGGGAGAATGCACAAACTCCCACAGACACAGGCCCAAATCCATGTATCTGCACAGCACAGCGATAGTCACTGAGCTGTCGTGTTGCCCATCAAATGGTCCAGGTCAAGATTACACTACCTGAAATGGTCACTACGAGAGGACACAGATTTAAGGTGCAGGGAAGCAAATACAGAGGGTATTAGGGGTAAGTTTTTCACTCAGAGGGTGGTGAGTGAATGGAATCGGCTGCCGTCAGTGGTGGTAGAGGCGAACTCGCTGGGGTCTTTTAAAAGACTTCTGGATGAGTATATAGGAACTAATGGGATAGGGGGTTATAGATAGGTCTGTGGCTTGGTAGGTATAGATGTGATCAGCGCAACTCGTGGGCCGAAGGGCCTGTTTGTACTGTAGCGTTCTATGTTCTATGTTCTAACGACGTGAAGCACTAGGATTCTCTCGAAAAAAATCCAAGAGCAGCCCTCTCATGACCCATCACGTGTGTATGCCCCTTATTAGACAACAAGGTGAACCAAAGCACCCGTAGGATAAAAACAAGTACATCAATATCATCATCTATTTACGCACTTCCCAGGGACTCCCAAGGCTCATGATCCCTATTTTAAATCAGTTTTCTATACCCCTCCATTTCCATTCTGTTCATGTGCCCGTCTAAGTATTTCTTAAATAACTCCAGAGTGCCTGCCTCCACCACTTTACTTGGCAGCGCATTCCATACCCCCACCACCCTCTGCGTGAAAAAACTCCTTCGAGCATCCAAACTATACCTTATCCCCTCACCCTAAGCCCGTGACCCTTTGTGCTATTCGAGTCCATCCTAGGAAAAATCTTAATCCTGTTTACTCTATCTATACCCCTCATAATAGAACATAGAACAATACATCACAAACAGGTCCTTCGGCCCATGAGTTGCGCCGATCACATCTACCAATCCACAGACCTATCTATAACCCCCTATCCTATTCTTTTCCATAAACTCATCCAGAAGTCTCTTAAAAGACCCCAGTGAGTTTGCCTCAACAACCTCCGACGGCAGTTGGTTCCATTCACTCACCACCCTCTGAGTGAAAAACCTACCCCTGACATCTCCTTTGTATTTGCTTCCCTGCACCTTAAATCTGTGCCCTCTCGTAGTGACCATTTCAGCTCGGGGAAATGGTCTCTGAGAGTCCACCCTATCTATTCCTCTCAACATTTTATAAACCTCTATCAGGGCGCCTCTCAACCTACGTCTCTCCAGTGAGAAGAGTCCCAGCTCCCTCAACCTATCTTCATAAGGCCTGCCTCCCAATCCAGGCAGCATCCTTGTAAATCTCCTCTGAACCCTCTCAATAGCCTCTACATCCTTCCTATAATGAGGTGACCAGAACTGCGCACAATACTCCAACTGGGTCTGACAAGAGTCTTATAGAGCTGCATCATTACCTCCTGACTCCTAATCTCTATTCCTCGATTAATGAAGGCCAGTACACCGTACGCCTTCTTGACCACTTCCTCCACCTGCGAGGCCGATTTAGGAGTCCTATGGACCTGGACCCCGAGATCCTTCTGCTCTACAACACAGCTAAGACTCCTATCCCTTATATTGTACTCCTTCATCCCATTATTCCTACCAAAATGGACCACTACACATTTATCTGCATTGAAGTCCATCTGCCACTTCTCCGCCCAGTCTTGCATCCTGTCTATGTCCCGCTGCAACTTTTGGCATCCCTCCAACCATCCACAACACCACCGATCTTTGTATCATCGGCGAACTTGCTAACCCATCCCTCCACTTCCTCATCCAGGTCATTTATGAAAATGACAAACAGCAGGGGTCCCAGAACAGATCCCTGGGGCACCCCACTGGTTACCGACCAACATGCAGAACAAGACCCATCCACAACCACTCTCTGCCTTCTGCCGGCAAGCCAGTTCTGGATCCATGAGGCCAAAGCCCCTTGGATTCCATGCCCTCTCACTTTCTCCAGAAGCCTTGCATGTGGGACCTTATCAAACACCTTACTATAGTCCATGTACACTACATCCACCGCTCTTCCTTCGTCAATGTGTTCAGTCAAATTTTCGAAGAACTCAACTAGGCTCGTAAGGCATGACCTGCCCTTGACAAAACCATGCTGACTATTTCTAATCAGTCCAAACTTCTCCAAATGTTCATACATCTTATCCCTCAGAAGCCTCTCCATCAGCTTACCAACCACTGAAGTCAAACTCACCAGTCGGTAATTTCCTGGACCATCCCTGTTCCCTTTTCTAAAGATAGAAACCACATCCGCAATCCTCCGGAACCTCTCCCGTTTCCATGGACGACGCAAAGATCATCGCCAGGGGCTCTGCAACCACTTCCCTCACCTCCCACAATAACCTGGGGTACGTCCCATCCGGTCCCGGCGACTTGTCTATCTTGATAGAATTTAACAGGTCTAACACATCCTCTGTCCTAACATCCATATACTCAATCTTTTCCGAATGCCTCAAACCTGCAGTGCAATCTCCCAGTTCACTTTCCACCGTGAATACCGAGGCAAAGTACTTGTTAAGCACCTCTGCCATTTCTTCCGGATTCACACAGACTTTTCCCCCTTCACCTTTTATAGGCCCTATCCCTTCTCTTCTCAACCTTTTACTTTTCATATATTTGTAGAAGGCCTTGGGATTCTCCTTAATCTTACCTGCCAAGGCCTTCTCATGACCCCTTCTGGCTCTCCTAATTTCCTTTTTAAGTTCCCTAGCTCTCTGAACCTTTTATATACCATTTTTTTCTTGTACACCTCTATTAGATCTCCTCTAAGTCTATGTCTTTCTAAGGAAAACAGTCCCAATTTGCCTAACATAGAATATAGAACCTCTCCTCGTAACTCAGACCTTCCATACCATGCAGCATCCTGGTAAACCTCCTCTGCACTCTCTCCAGAGCCTCCACGTCCTTCTGGTATAAGGCGACCAGAACTGGGCTCAGTATTCCAAATGAGGTCTAACCAACGTTTTATACAACTGCAACATTAAAGGCCAGCTCTTGTACTCTATACCCCTTCCTATAAAGGCTAGCATACCATATGCTTTCTTTCACAACCTTCTCCACCTGCTCTGCCACCTTCAGAGACTTGTGCACCTGCACCCCCAGGTCCCTCTGCGTTTCTATACTCTTAATAGGTCTACCCTTTATCATATACCTCTCCCCTACATTCTTTCTCCCGAAATGCATCACCTTGCATTTATCAGGATTGAATTCCATCTGCCATTTATCTGCCCAAGCTACCAGCCTATTTATGTCCTGCTGCATCGCCTGACAATGCTCCTCACAATCCACAAGTCTAGCCATCTTTGTATCGTCTGCAAATTTGTTGATCATTTCACTTACTCCCTCTTCCAAGTCATTTACATTTATTACAAATTTATATTTATTACAAATAGAAGAGGTCCCAGTACCGAGCTCTGTGGCACACCACTAGTGACCGACCTCCAGCTAGAAAAACACCCTTCCACTATTACTCTCTGTCTCCTGTTACTCAGCCAGTTACTTGTCCATCTAGCTACCTGTCCTTGTATCCCATGAGCCTTGACCTTCTCAACTAACCTCCTATGAGGGACTTTGTCAAACGCCTTACTGATTTTTAAAGGGGATATTAGGGGGGGAGCTTCTTCACACAGAGAGTGGTGGGACTGTGGAATGAGCTGCTGGATAAAGTGATAAATGCGGTGTCACTTTTAACACTTAAGAAAAACTTGGACGGGTATGTGGATGAGAGGAGTGTGGAGGGATATGGTCCAAGTGCAGATCAGTGGAACTAGGCAAAAAATGGTTTGGCACAGACAAGAAGGGCCAAAAGGCCTGTTTCTGAACTGTAATTTTCTATGGTTCTATTAAGTTGATCTTTCTCTATATCTGAGCTAAGACTGTAACACTACTTTCTGCACTCTCTTATTTCCTTCTCTATGAATGGTATGTTTTGGCTGTATAGTGCACAAGGAACAACACTTTTCACTATATATTAATACATGTGACAATAATAAGTCAAATCAAATCTTTTTGCATTTTATAATGAAGTCTTATGGTGCATTTGGGAAGATGTTGAAATTGGTGTGTGGCTGTTTCATTTCAAAGGAGTTTGTCTCAAAGGCTACAAAGAACTTTTGCATTTTCCAGGAGGTTTGTGAGTAAATAGGGACAGATGGTTTAAATTTTTTGACCCAAATTAGGTGTGAAATAGGACATTAAAGGCTTCACTATTTGGAAATCTTAGTTTTTAAAGAGATAATTGAAGATAATGGAGCATTAAGATGACAAGGTAAAAAAAGGTATTATGATAACAGGGTTTCAGTTCTATTGAATAACTGTGGGGAGAAATTCCACAGAAAGCCCACTCAGGTGTTGTGGGGCATGTTTGTTTTGGAAAACTGTGTAAGTTTTATAACTGAAGAAAAACATTCAGTATTGGACTAAAGCGTTTGTTGTGAGGAACAATGTGTTTGAATCTCCCTTTGGACAACCACATCAGCGTAGATTAATTCTGGGACGGCTTGAAAGCCTTTAGCTTTTTGTCTAAAGTAAAAGCAGTTCTTTGATTTGAATAATATTTCTTCAATTCTATGGTTAAGAATCTAGAAGGGCTGTTGCCAAAAAGATAATTTATTTACGCCTTTGATAAACCATGTGAAGGGTATGTTTCTTGATTTTTCTTACAGATTCTTTTAACTTGTGTGTTTTTTTGTCTCTTTTAATAAGCATTTTAACTCTTCAAATTTTAAGAGTTATCTCTGGAGTCCTGTGCTTTTGAGTTCAGAAGCATTTCCTCTTCATTGCAAAATTTTTTTGTATTTATGATCAAATGAGACAGTGATTCAGTGGCACACAATCAAAGGGATATTTCAGAATTCACAGAATAGATATATTCTAATGAGAAAGAAAAAATCCAAGGGGAAGACCCATCTTCTGTGATTAACCACAAATGTTAAATATATTATCAAACTTAACAAAAATTCTTATAATTGCTCAAATACGGATAAAGTGGGTAATCTGGAAATTATAGGCTGGTAAATTTGACCTCAGTAGTAGGTAAATTATTGGAAGGAGTACTAAGAGATAGGATCTACAAATATTTGGATGGACAGGGACTTATTAAGGAGAGTCAACATGGCTTTGCGCATAGTAGGTTATGTTTAACCAATTGATTACAGTTTTTCAAGAAAGTTACCAAGAAAGTAGATGAAGGGAAGGCAGTGGATGTTGTCTACATGGATTTCAGTAAAGCCTTTGACAAGGTCCCGTGTGGGAGGTTAGTTAGGAAGGTTCAGTCGCTAGGTATACATGGAGAGGTAATAAATTGGATTAGATACTAACGCAATAGAAGAAGCCAGAGAGTTGCTTCTCTGTGTGGAGGCCTGTGACTAGTGGTGTGCCACAGGATCAGTGCTGGGTCCATTGTTTGTCATCTATATCAATGATCTGGATGATAATATGGTGAATTGGATCAACAAATTTGCTGATAACACAAAGATTGGAGATGTCGTGGACAGTGAGAAAGGTTTTCAAAGCTTGCAGAGGGATTTGGACCAGCTAGAAAAATCGACTGAAAAATGGCAAATGGAGTTTAATGCAGACAAACATGAGGTATTGCACTATTGGAAGGACAAACCAAGGTAGAACATACAAGGTAAATGGTGGGACACTGAAGAGTGTAGTAGATCAGGGGAATCTGGGAATACAGATACATAATTCCCTAAAAGTGGCATCACAGATAGATAGGGTCATAAAGAGTGCTTTTGGTACAGTGGCCTTTATAAATCAAAGTATTGAATATAAGAGTTGGAATGTTATGGTGAGGTTGTATAAGACATTGGTGAGGCTGAATTTAGAGTATTGTGTGCAGTTTTGGTCACCTAATTATATGAAGAATATTAATAAGGTTGAAAGAGTGCAGAGAAGGCTTACAAGCATGCTGCCAAGACTTGAGAAACTGAATTACAGAAAAAGGTTGAATAGGTTAGGGCTTTATTCCCTGGGAGCATACAAGAATGAGGGGAGATTTGTTAGAAGTGTATAAAATTATGATGGGTATAGATAGAGTGATTTTGATGATTTCTCTTGCGAGGGACTATCCCCATATCTAATTTGTTAATTCATCAATTTGTTCTACAAATTGCTCAAGAGCATATATTATATAGAAGCATATTGAAACTGTGGCCGGATTTTTCTGGTTGATCTCAGCAGCAGGGTCTTCTGGTCCCATCAACAGTGAACCTCTACTGTGAGTTTCCCAGTGGTGGGAACTGGTGTGGGGGGGGGTGATCCATTTCACAGGGGGATGGGGGGAATGAATCCTGCTGTATGTATTTGTTGTGTCGGAGGTGCACATTAGTATTATGTGGTTCTGTGTCTAATTGCTTAACTGTATAACGATTAGGCTCCAGTTATTTTATTCATCACCTTGCTTTAAAGAACAGATAATACAATGCTCTGGCTTAAGATTGTTTGAAAAGTTAAGATAACATGGGTTAAAAATAAATAACCACAATTTGACAATAACCGGACGTGCCTGAAATCCCACAGGAAAATGGATGAGGTAGAGATCTACGTAAGTAAGCTGCAAGGCAGTGAGTGTTTTCATCAAACTTGGTTTCACATCCTCTGGTGCATGGAATGTGCACCACAGCTGGAAGAGAGAACACAACTTATGAAATATCTGAACACACAGGACATCAAGTCATGAGCAACTTAATAGAGAAAGTGTTAAATTCTAGCTACCTTTTTCAAAGTTTAAGAACATTCACAGATAGTTTGGCATAACTATAAGGTTCATGGTGGGAGATATAGGAGGGATGTCCGAGATAGGTTCTTTACTCAGAGAGTGATTGGGGTGTGGAATGCACTGCCTGTTGTGATAGTGGAGTTGGACAATTTAGGAACTTTCAAGCAGTTATTGGATAGGCACATGGAGCACACTAGAATGATAGGGAGTGGGATAGCTTGATCTTGGGTTTGGACGTAGTTCGGCACAACATCGAGGGCTGAAGGGCCTGTACTGCGCTGTACTGTTCTATGAAACTAAGATGAGTGGCAGAGCAAAGTGTGCAGAGACACTGAAAGTCTGCAAAGGAATATAGATAGGCTAACAGAGTGATCGAGGGTCTCGCAGATGGAGTACAATATTGGTAAATGTGAGGTCATCCATTTTGGTAGGAATAAGAGCAAAATGGACTATTATTTAAATGTAAACAATTGCAGCTTGCTGCTGTGCAGAGGGACCTGGGTGTCCTTATGCAGGAATCTCAAGGAGTTGATTTGCAAGTGCAGCAGGTAATTAAGAAGGCAAATGGAATTTTGTCCTTCATTGCTAGAAGGATGGAATTTAAAAACAGCGAGATTATGTTGCAGCTGTATAAGGTGCTGGTGAGGCCACTCGTGGAGTACTGTGTACAGTTTTGGTCTCCTTACTTGAGAAAGAATATACTGGCGCTGGAGGGGATGCAGAGGAGATTCACTAGGTTGATTCTGGATTTGAGAAGGTTGGCTTATGAAGAGAAATTGAGTAGATTGGGGCTACACTCATTGGAATTCAGAAGAATGAGGGAAGATCTGATTGAATATACAAGCTTATGAAGGCAATAAATAAGATAGAAGTAGGGAAGTTGTTTCCACTGATAGGTGAAAGTAGAACTAGGGGGCATAGCCTCGAAATAAGGGGGAGCAGATTTAGGATTGAGTTGAGGAGAAACTTCTTCAAAGGATTATGAATCTCTGGAATTCCCTGCTCAGTGAAGCAGTTGAGGTTACCTCTTTGTTTTAAGGCAAGGATAGATAAATTTTTGAACAGTAAAGGAATTAAGGATTATAGTGAGCAGGCGGGCAAGGGGCTGAGTTCATGAAGAGATCAGCCATGATCTTATTGAATGATGGAGCAGGTTCGAGGGGCCAGATGACCGACTCCTGATCCTAGTTCTCATGTTCTTATTGCAGCAGTTTTTAAGATAACTCTATTCATAATACAGATTTTATGCAAAGCTTTTTGGTAACCTTTCCTGTCCAAAGACAGATGGAGCTATGCCTTGATGGATTTCCATTTTACTGCCACAAGCCCAACATCTGACCTGAAACACTATCTCTAATATCGAATTGTAGTAAATCAGCATAGCTGTTACCATGCCAACATCAATTTAACTGATACTAGTGTTTAGCCAATCCTTGGTCACAATGTGAGAAGGCTTGATCTACATCTGTGGATTTGTTTATCAAAATTGTCCATCATTACTGCTGAAACAACATCTGGTGCCTGAGTCACTGAGGTAGCATTGCTAGATGCAGAATTATTGAAGCTAATCAACTGAAATGTATGAGTACTTCACGAAAACTTACTTTACTGACTATGAAGAGATCTTCTCTCGAAACTGCTCCTTCTTCAATTTTCTTTTTCACTGCAGACCCCACCTCTGCCTCATTCATGTAGGAATAAGCTCCATCAATGTGCCGATACCCAGCATCAATAGCGACTGAAACAGCCTGACCCACCAATCCAGGCTCTGACTGCATAAAATAAATATTCCAGAATTCAGCATGGGCAGCACAAGGCTAGCAAGAGACAAAGCATCAAGAATTCATAATTTTCTGAGACAAGAATGTGCAGAGAACAAAGAACAAAGAAAAGTACAACACAGGTACAAGCCCTTCAACCCTCCAAACCTGGGCCAATCATGATGCCCTAACGAAATATATATGGAAAAGAACAGGATAGGGGGTTATAGATAGGTCTGTGGGTTGGTAGATGTGATCGGCGCAACTTGTGGGCCGAAGGGCCTGTTTGTGCTGTATTGTTCTATGTTCTATGAAATACAAAACTGCTTCTACCCTTACTCAGCTCTTATCCCTCTATTCCCTCCCTATTCATGTACCCATCCAGATGCCTCTTAAATATTGCTAATATGCCTGTTTCCACCACCTCCTATGGCAGCTGTTCCAGGCATCCACCACTCTCTGCATGAAAACTTCTCCTGGACATTTCCCTGAAACTTTCCCCCTCTCACTCTGAACCTGTGCCCCCTTGTAAGTGATACTTGCACCCTGGGAAAAAGCCTCTCACTATCCACCCTATCTTAGGGTTGGGAGACTGGACGGGGAGGAATTTATAAAATGTATAAGAGGTTGTGTTGATGAACAGAGAGATGTTGGTGTATATGTGCATAGATCCCTGAAAGTTGGCAATCAAGTCGATAAGGTTTTAAGAAGGCATACGGAGTCTTAGCTTTTATTGGTAGGGGGATTGAATTTCGGAGCCACAACGTCATGTTGCAACTGTACAAAACTCTAGTGCGGCTGCACTTGGAGTATTGTGTACAGTTCTGGTCCCCGCATTATAAGAAAGATGTGGAGGCATTGGAGAGGGTACAGAGGAGGTTTACCAGGATATTGCCTGGTATGGAGGGCAGGTCTTATGAGGAGAGGCTGAGGGATTTGAGGTTGTTTTCGTTAGAAAGGAGGCAGCTAAGAGGAGACCTTATTTGAAACATATAAGATGATTAGAGGTTTAGATAGGGTGGACAGTGATAGCCTTTTTCCTAGGATGGAGAAAGCTAGCACGAGGGGACATAGCTTTAAATTAAGGGTGGTAGTTATAGGACGGATGTCAGAGGTAGGTTCTTTACCCAGAGGGTGGTAAGGGTATGGAATGCCCTGCCTACTGCAGTTGTAGATGCACCAAGTTTGGTGGCGTTTAAGAGGTTAGTAGATAAGTTTATAGATGAAAAGGGAATAGTTTAGGTTAGAGGGTCATTGCTTTTTCTTAATTGGTCAGCGCAACATCGAAGGCTGAAGGGCCTGTTCTGCGCTGTAATGTTCTATGTTTCTTTGGAATAATATGTGGATAGTCCAACTAGAAAGGAGGCTATACTGGACCTAGTACTGGGGAAATGAGCCCGGTCAGGTTGTCAAAGTTTCAGTAGGGGAACATGTGGCAAATAGTGACCACAATTCTGTAAACTTTAGGATAGTAATGGAAAAAGATGAGAGTTGTCCTATGGGTAAGGTGCTGAATTGGGGGAAGGCTAACTATAGCCAGATTAGGCAGGATTTGGTGTGTACGTGCATAGATCCCTGAAAGTTGGCAATCAAGTCGATAAGGTTGTTAAGAAGGCATACGGAGTCTTAGCTTTTATTGGTAGGGGGATTGAATTTCGGAGCCACAACGTCATGTTGCAACTGTACAAAATTCTAGTGCAGTCGCACTTGGAATATTGTGTACAGTTCTGGTCCCCACATTATAAGAAAGATGTGGAGGCATTGGAGAGGGTACAGAGGAGGTTTACCAGGATATTGCCTGGTATGTTGATTGGAAGAGACTATTTGAGGGTAAATCCACATCTGGCATGTGGAGTCTTTTAAGAAGCAGTTGATAGTCTGTAGGACAAGCATGTGCCTATAAAAAGGAAGGATAGGAAAGGTAGGATTCAAGAGCTGTGGATAACCAGGAAATTGTGGGTCTAATCAGAAAGAAAAAAAAAGGCATACATAATGTCCAGTCAGTTAAAAACAGATGGAGCACTAGATGAATACAGAGAAAGTAGAAAAGAGCTCAAACAGGGAATAAGAAGGGCAAAAGGGCAGTAATCTCAGGATTGCTGCCTGCACCTCGGGAGAATGAGAGCAGGAATCAAATGAGGTGGAGGATGAATGCATGGCTGAGGGACTGGAGCAGGGAGCAGGGATTCAGGTTTATAGATCATTGGGACCTCTTTAGGGACAGGTGCGACCTGTACAGTAAGGACGGGTGGCACTTGAACCCTAGGGGGACTAATATCTTGGCAGGTAAACTGGCTAGGGCTACTGGGAGATCTTTAAACTAGAAAAGCTGGGGGGTGGGAATATCGATGAGACAGTGAATAAGAAAGTTAGTTCCCAGGTAGGGAAGGACTGTAGGCACTCTGAGAGGGGGTTAGGCAGGTGGTGGAAAAGGGAAATATCCTGACTGAGGGGCTGAGGTGTGTCTATTTAATGCCAGGAGTGTAGTAAATAGGGTAGATGAGCTTAGGGCGTCGATTGCTGCTTGGGAGTGTGATGTGGTGGCCATTACAGAGACTTGGTTGTCTCAGGGACAGGACTGGGTACTTCAGGTGCCGGGATTCAGATGCTTCAGGAAGGACAGGGTTGGGGGCAAAAGAGGAAGTGGTGTGGCACTGTTGATCGGGGACAGTGTCATGGCTGTAGAGAAGATGGAAGACATGGAGGGAATGTCTACGGAGTCTCTGTGGGTGGAAGTTAGGAACAGGAAAAGGACGATAACTTTGCTGGGTGTATTCTATAGGCCGCCCAATAGCGACAGGGAACTTGAGGTGCAGATAGGGAAACAGATCCTAGACAGATGTAGAAATAACAGGGTTGTCGTGATAGGAGATTTCAATTTCCCAAACATCGACTGGAATATCCCAAGGGTAAGGGGTTTGGATGGCGAGGAGTTTGTTAGGTGTGTTCAGGAAGGTTTCCTGACACAGCACGTGGAAAAGCCTACGAGAGGAGAGGCTGTACTTGACCTGGTGCTGGCTAATGAGCCAGGGCAGGTGTCGGATCTCACGGTAGGTGAGCATCTTGGGAATGGAGATCATAATTCTATCTCTTTCACGATAGCGATGGAAAGAGATAGGATCAGGCAGGCTAGGAAGGTGTACGTCTGGAGTAAGGGGAAATATGAAAACATTCGGTGACGAGTGGTGTGCCTCAGGGGTCTGTTTTGGGGCCCCTGCTGTTTGTAATTTTTATAAATGATCTGGATGAGGGTATTGAGGGATGGATCAGTAAATTTGCAGATGATACTAAAGTTGGTGGTGTGGTATATAGTGAAGAGGGGTGTTTTAGTTTACAGAGTGACTTGGACAAGTTGCAGAGCTGGGCCGAGAGGTGGCAAATGGAGTTTAATGTGGAAAAGTGTGAGGTAATGCACATTGGCAGGAACAATAAATGTGTAGAGGATAGGGCTAATGGTAGGGCTCTTAATAGTGTTGAGGAACAGAAGGATCTTGGTGTATGTGTCAATAGATCCCTGAAAGTAGCAGTCAAGTGGATAAAGTTAAGAAGGCATATGGAGTCTTAGCTTTTATTGGTAGGGGGATTGAATTTAGGAGCCGCAGCATCATGTTGCAGCTGTACAAAACTCTATTGCGGCCGCACTTGGAGTATTGTGTGCAGTTCTGGTCGCCACATTATAAGAAAGATGTGGAGGCATTGGAGAGGGTACAGAGGAAGTTTACCAGGATGTTGCCTGGTATGGAGGGCAGGTCCTATGAAGAGAGTTGAAGGATTTGAGGTTGTTTTCGTTAGAAAGGAGGCGGCTAAGAGGGGATCTTATTGAAGCATATAAGATGATTAGAGGTTTAGATAGGGTGGACAGTGATAGCTTTTTCCTAGGATGGAGAAAGCTAGCACGAGGGGACACAGCTTTAAATTAAGGGGTATGAGTTATAGGACGGATATCAGAGGTAGGTTCTTTACTCAAAGAGTGATTAGGGAGTGGAATGCCCTGCCTGCAGCTGTTGTAGATGCGCCAAGTTTGGTGGCGTTTAAGAGGTTAGTTGATAAGTATATGGAAGAGAAGGGAATGGTTTAGTTAGGAGGGGCATTGCTTTTTATTTTGGTCGGCACAACATCAAAGGCCGAAGGGCCTGTTCTGTGCTGTATTGTTCTATGTTTGTCTGGGGCACTGCAAGACAATGTTCCGAGGAATCAAGGAGGTTCTGGTAGGACGCGAGAACCGTGGTGCACGAAGGTTGTGGTGAACCTAGTTAGGAAAAAAAAAAGGTATATAAAAGGTTCAGAGAGCTAGGGGATGTTAGGGATCCAGAGGAGTATAGGGTGTGTAGAAGGGAGCTTAAAAAGGAAATTAGGAGAGCCAGAAGGGGTCATGGGAAGTCCTTGGCAGGTAAGATTAAGGAGAATCCCAAAACCTTCTACAAATATGTGAAAAGTAAAAGGATGAGAAGAGAAGGGATAGGACCTATAAAAGGTGAAGGGGGAAAAGTTTGTGTGAATCCGGAAGAAATGGCACAGGTGCTTAACGAGTACTTTGCCTCAGTATTCACGGTGGAAAGTGAACTGGGAGATTGCACTGCAGGTTTGAGGCATACGGAAAAGATTGAGTATGTGGATGTTAGGAAAGAGGATGTGTTAGACCTGTTAAATTCTATCAAGATAGACAAGTCGCCGGGACCGGATGGGATGTACCCCAGGTTATTGTGGGAAGTGAGGGAAGTGGTTGCAGAGCCCCTGGTGATGATATTTGCATCGTCCATGGAAATGGGAGAGATTCCGGAGATTGGAGGATTGCGGATGTGGTTCCTATCTTTAAGAAAGGGAACAGGGATAGTCCAGGAAATTACCGACTGGTGAGTCTGACTTCAGTGCTTGGTAAGCTGATGGAGAGGCTTCTGAGGGATAAGATTTATGAACATTTGGAGAAGTTTGGACTGATTAGAAATAGTCAGCATGGTTTTGTCAAGGTCAGGTCATGCCTCACGAGCCTAGTTGAGTTCTTCGAAAATGTGACTGAACGCATTGACAAAGGAAGAGCGGTGGACTTAGCGTACATGGACTTTAGCAAGGCGTTTGATAAGGTCCCCCATGCAAGGTCATGCTTCACAAACTTGGTTGAGATTTTTGAGGAAATGACAAAAACGATTGACGAGAGAAGAGCCGTGGATGTTGTCTATATAGATTTTAGTAAAGCATTTGACAAGGTCCTTCATGGCAGATTGGTGCAAAAGGTTAAATCTCATGGGATAAAAGGTGAGCTAGCTAGACGGATGGAGAACTGGCTTGGCCATAGAAAACAGAGGGTAGCAGTGGAGGGGACTTTTTCTGGTTGGAGGTCTGTGACTAATGGTGTTCCGCAGGGCTCTGTACTGGGATCTCTGCTATTTATGATATATATAAATGATTTGGAAGAAGATGTAGCTTCTATGGATGGGACATAGAGAATAAAAGTTGGCATTTAATGTTGCAGCTATATAGAATGTTGGTTAGGCCACATTTGGAATACTGCATCCAGTTCTAGTTGTGACACTAACAGAGCGACATGGAGGCTTTAGAGGGAGTACAGAAAAGGTTTACCAGGATGTTGCCTGGTATGGAGGGTCTTAGCTATGAGCAGAGATTGGGGAAACTGAAGTTGTTCTCCCTGGAAAGACGGAGGATGAGGGGCGACCTGATAGAGGTGTACAAAATTGTGAAGGGCATAGATAGGATGAACAGTAGGAAGATTTTCCCAGGTCGGAGGTGATGAACACAAGGGATCACAAGTTCAAGGTTAAGGGGCAAGGTTCAACATAGGTGTCAGGGGGATGTATTTTACACAGAGGGTGGTGGGAGTTTGTAACGCGCTGCCAAGCAAGATGATTGAGGCGAATGGTTAAGACTTATCTAGATAGCCACATGAACAGACTGGGAATAGAAGGATACAAACGAATGGTCTAGTTGGGTACATGAGCAGCGCAGACTTGGAGGGCCAATGGGCCTGTTCCTGTGCAGTACTATTCTTTGTTCTATGTCGCTCATAATTTTGTAGACCACTATCAGGTCATCCCTCAGCCTCCATCTCCCCAGTGAAAACAATCCTAGTTTATTCAACCTCTCCTCATAGTCAACACACTCAAGACCAGGCAACATCTTGGTGAACATTCTTTGCACTCTCCCCAAAGCTTCCATCTCCCTTTGGTGACCAGAACTGCATGCAATATTCCAAATGGGGTGTGACCAAGGTTTTATATAGCTGCAACATGATCTCCCAACTCTTGTGTTCAATGCCCCGGCTGATGAAGGCAAACATGCCATATGCCTTCTTAATCACCGTGGGCAATTGTGTTGCCATTTTTAAGAAACTGCGGACGTGTATGCCCAGATCCTTCTTTTTGTGAATGTTCCTAAGGATTTTGCCATTTACAGTACAATTCACGCGTATTTGATTCTCCAAAATGTACCACCTCACATTTGTCTGGATTAAACTCCATCTGTCATCTGTACTCTAAGTACAGAAGGAGGCCATTCGGCCCATCGAGTCTGCACCGACCACAATCCCACCCAGGCCCTACCCCCATATCCCTATATATTTTATCCATAGTCCATCTAACCTATACTTCTCAGGACACTAAGGGACAATTTAGCATGGCCAATCAACTTAACCCGCACATTTTTGGACTGTGGGAGTAAACCCCGCAGACACGAGGAGAATGTGCAAACTCCACATAGACAGTGACACGAGCTGGGAATCTTTTATGCCCAAGTCTCCAATCTATATATTTCTGTTGCATCCTCTGACAATCATTGGAACTATCAGGAACTCCACCATGACAATGTTTTTGTCATCTTATCTAATCAGATCACCCACCTTTTCCTCCAGATCATTAAGAAGGAAATTAAGAGAGCCAGAAGGGTCATGAGAAGGCCTTGACAGGCAAGATTAAGGAAAACCCTAAGGCATTCTACAAGTATGTGAAGAGCAAGAGGATAAGACGTGAAGGAATAGGACCTATCAGGTGTGACAGTGGGAAAGTTTATATGGAACCGGAAGAAATAGCAGAGGTATTCGATGAATACTTTGCTTCGCTTTTCACAATGGAAAAGGATCTTGGTGGTTGTAGTGCAGACTTGCAGCAGACTGAAAAGCTTGAGCACGTAGATATTAAGAAAGAGGATGTGTTGGAGCTTTTAAATAGCATTAAGATAGATAAGTCGCCGGGACTGGATGGGAAGTACTCCAGGTTACTGTGGGAGAGAAGGGAGGAGATTGCTGAGCCTCTGGCAATGATCTTTGCATCATCAATGGAGAAGGGAGAGGTTCTGGAGGATTGCAGATGTGGTCCCTTTATTCAAGGAAGGGAGAAGAGATAGCTCAGGAAATTATAGACCAGTGAGTCTAACCTCAGCGGTCGGTAAGTTGATGGAGAAGATCCTGAGAGGCAGGATTTATGAACATTTGGAGAGGTATAGTATGATCAAGAATAGTCAGCATGGCTTTATCAAAGGCAGATTGTGCCTTATGAGCTTCACTGAATTTTTTGAGAATGTGTCTAAACACATTGATGAAGGAAGAGCAGTAGATGTCGTTTATATGGACTTCAGCAAGGTGTTTGATAAGGTGCCTTATGCAAGGCTTATTGAGAAAGTGGGGGGGCATAGGATCCAGGGGAAAATTGCTTTGTGGATTCAGAACTGGTTTTCCCACAAGAGGCAAAGAATGGTTGTATATGGGTCATATTCTGCATGGAGGTCAGTCACCAGTGGAGTGCCCCAGGGATCTGTTCTGGGACCCTTACTCTGTGATTTTTATAAATGACCTGGATGAGGAAGTGGAGGGATGGATTGATAAGTTTGCTGATGATACAAAGGTTGGAGGTGTTGTGGATAGTGTGGAGGGATGTCAGAAGTTGCAACGAGACATTGATAGGATGCAAGACTGGGTGGAGAAATGGCAGATAGATTTCAACCCAGATAAGTGTGTGGTGATTCATTTTGGCAGGTCAAATAGGATGACAGAATATAATATTAAGGGTAAGAGTCTTGGCAGTGTGCAAGATCAGAAGGATCTTGGCCTCTGGTTTTAAAGGATGCTCAAAGCAGCTGTGCAAGTTGAAGCTGTGGTTAAGAAGGCGTATAGTGTACTGGCCTTCAGATGGTGGCGGGTGCGTGGAAACGGCTGCTGGCAGTGTTGGGAGAGGGATTCGATAGGGTCTTTTAACAGACTTTTGGATAAGTACATGGAACTTAGTAAGATGGAGAGTTGTAGGTAAATCTAGTAGGTAGGGACATGTTCGACGCAACTTGTGAGCCGAAGGGCCTATTTTCTGCTGTAGTTTTTTTATGTTTTTATTATATACCACAAACAACAAACATTCCAGCACTGATTCCTGCAGAACATCACTAGCTACAGATCTCCATTCTGAAAAATACCCTTCCACTGCTACTCTGTCTTCTATAATCAACATAAGAAGTCTCACAACACCAGGTTAAAGTCCAAAGGTTTATTTGATAGTAAACGCCACAAGCTTCTGGAATGCTGTTCCTTCATCAGGTAAGTGGGGAGATAGAACATAGAACATTACAGCGCAGAACAGGCCCTTCGGCCCTCGATGTTGCGCCGACCAATTAGGAACGAGCAGTGACCTTCTAACCTAAACCATTCCCTTTTCATCCATAAACTTATCTACTAACCTCTTAAACGCCACCAAATTTGGCGCATCTACAACTGACGCAGGCAGGGCATTCCATACCCTAACCACCCTCTGGGTAAAGAACCTACCTCTGATATCCGTCCTATAACTACCACCCCTTAATTTAAAGCTATGTCCCCTCGTGCCAGCTTTCTCCATCCGAGGAAAAAGGCTATCACTGTCCACCCTATCTAAACCTCTAATCATCTTATATGTTTCAATAAGGTCTCCTATTAGCCGCCTTCTTTGTAACAAAAACAACCTCAAATCCCTCAGCCTCTCTTCATAAGACCTGCCTTCCATACCAGGCAACATCCTGGTAAACCTCCTCTGTACCCTCTCCAATGCCTCCACATCTTTCTTATAATGCGGAGACCAGAACTGTACACAATACTTCAAGTGCGGCCGCACTAGAGTTTTGTACAGTTGCAACATGACGTTGCAGCTCCAAAATTCAATCCCCCTACCAATAAAAGCTAAGACTCCATATGCCTTCTTAACAACCTTCTCGACTTGATTGCCAACTTTCAGGGATCTATGCACACATACACCAAGATCCCTCTGTTCATCAACAATATTAAGAGTCCTACCATTAGCCCTATACTCTACACATTTGTTATTCCTGCCAAAGTGAATTACCTCACACTTTTCCACATTAAACTCCATTTGCCACCTCTTGGCCCAGCTCTGCAACTTGTCAAAGTCTCTCTGCAAACTATAACACCCCTCTTCACTATCTACCACTCCTCCGACTTTGGTGTCATCCGCAAATTTACGAATCCATCCTTCAATACCCTCATCCAGATCATTTATAAAAATTACAAACAGCAGGGGCCCCAAAACAGATCCCTGAGGTACACCACTTGTAACCGAACCCCACAATGAATATCTCCCATCAACCACCATCCTCTGTCTTCTATCTGCTAGCCAATTGCTAATCCAATTAGCTAAATCACCCTCAATCCCATACATCTGCATTTTCTGCAGAAGCCTTCCATGGGCCACCTTATCGAATGCCTTACTAAAGTCCATATATACTACATCAACGGCCTTACCCCCATCCACTTCTTTGGTCACTTTTTCAAAAAACTCAATAAGGTTAGTAAGGCACGACCTACCCTTCACAAAACTATGCTGACTATCCCCAATCAATTCATTTCTCTCTAAATAACTATAAATCCTATCCCTAATAATTCTCTCCAATACTTTGCCCACAACAGAAGTAAGACTCACCGGCCTATAATTCCCCAGAAAGTCTCTCTTCCGCTTCCTGAACAATGGGACCACATTCGCTATCCTCCAGTCTTCCGGCACTATACCCGTAACCAACGACGACCTGAAGACCAGAGCCAGAGGCTCTGCAATCGCCTTTCTCGCCTCCCAGAGAATCCTAGGGTAAATCCCGTCCGGCCCAGGGGACTTATCCAACTTCAAACCCTCAAGAATATCTAGCACATCCTCCCTATCTACTTCAATACTTTCCAGTTTACAACCCTGTACCTCAGTGTTCTCCACAACTACATTTACATCTCCCTGCGTGAATACCGAAGAGAAATATTTGTTCAGTACCTCTCCAATCTCTTCAGGCTCCACGCACAACTTCCCACTGCTGTCTGACTGGCCCTAACCAATCTTCTATTCTTAACATATCTAAAGAAAGGATCAAGGAGAATCCTAAAGCTTTCAGCCAGTCTTCTCGTGTCCCCTTTTAGCTCTCCTCAACTCACTCTTTAGCTCACTTCTGGCTAATCTATAGCTATTCATTGCACTAACTGAGCCTTCAAGCCTCATCCTGACATAAGCCTCTTTTTTCCTTTTAACCAGCGAATTAACTTTTTTAGTACACCATGGTTCCCTTACTCGACCATTTCCTCCTTGCCTGACAGGGACATACTTATCAAGGACTCGCAGTAGCTGCTCCGTGAATAAGCTCCACATTTCAGATGTTCCCAGTCCAACCTATGCACCCTAATTCCCTCCTTATGGCCTAATAATTACCATTCCCCCAGCTATAACTACTGCCCCCAGCTTCATGCCTATCCCTATCCATCACTAAGGTGAACGTAACCGAATTGTGGTCACTATCACCAAAATGTTCACCAACTTCCAAGCCTAACACCTGGTCTGGCTCATTGCCCAGCACCAAATCCAATGTAGCCTCACCTCTAGTTGGCCTATCTACATACTGAGTCAAAAAACCTTCCTGCACACTTTGTACAAAAACTGACCCCTCTAACGAGCTAGAGCTATAGCTATTCCAATCAATATTAGTAAACATAGAACATAGAACACTACAGCACAAACAGGCCCTTCGGCCCACAAGTTGTGCCGAACACATCAAAACCTACCCAGCCATAGACCTATCAATAACCCCTAATCCCAATGGATCCCATATAATCATCCAGAAGTCTTTTAAAAGACCCCAGCGAGTTCGCCTCGACCACCACCGACGGCAGCCGATTTCATTCACTCACCACCCTCTGAGTGAAAAACTTTCCCCTAACATCCCCTCTGTACTTGCTTCCCTACACCTTAAATCTGTGCCCTCTCGTCGCGACCATTTCAGCCCTGGGAAATAGTCTCTGAGAGTCCACCCTATCTATTCCTCTCAACATCTTGTAAACCTCTATCAGGTCGCCTCTCAACCTTCGTCTCTCCAGGGAGAACAGTCCCAGCTCCCTCAACCTGTCTTCATAAGGCATGCCTCCCAATCCAGGCAACATCCTTGTAAATCTCCTCTGCACCCTTTCAATAGCTTCCACGTCCTTCCTATAGTGAGGCGAAGCCTCTCAGCATAGTCTGTGTTATAGGTTGACCTGAGTGGGTTCGTGATCTGTAGTCCCTTTGGTATCCTGCCTGCTTTCTTGCATCTCTGTAGAAACTTGATGTTTGTGTCGATATGTGCAATCCTCTCAGAGATCCTCTCCACTTGGATCCGGCAGTATGCGGTGTCGATAGTAGTCATGATGTAGAGATGCTGGTGTTGGACTGGGGTAAACTCAGTAAAGTTTTACAACGCCAATTTTAAATCTAACCAATTTATTTGATAGTAAATTTGCGAGCTTTTGACTCTATGGCCTTCGTCAGGCAAATGCAGTGTTCTGGTCTGCAATAGCACACATATCAACACAGAAAGTCACAGATTGCTGATTAGAATGCGAATCCTTACATCTAACCTGCTATTCAAGTGTTAAAGTGGCTAACAATGTGTGTGAAGGGAATCCTGAGCATTGGTTAGAGAATTGTGTATTTTCTCCAGACAGCACAGTGAGTGAGTTTTTTTGCTAACCCAGGCAAGTTACCGGGGTTACAGATAGTGTGTCATGAAGCCAAGATCCCTCTTAAGACCGTCCTCATGTGTGCGGAACTTGGCTATCAGTCTCTGCTCAGCGACTCTGCGCTGTGTGTCACAAAGGCTCCCTTGAAAAACATTTCCCCGCAGGTCAGAGGCCGAATGCCCATGACTGCTGAAGTGTTCGCCCACAGGAAGGGAACTGTTTTGCCTGGTGATTGTTGAGCGATGGTCATTCATCCGCTGTCGTAGTGTCTGCATGGTCTCCCCAATGTACCATGCTTCGGGACATCCTTTCTTGCAATGTATTAGGTAGACAACGTTGGCCGAGTTGCAAGAGTATGTACCGTGTACCTGGTGAATGGTATCCTCATGTTTGATGATGTCGTCCATGTCTATGATCTGGCATGTCTTGCAGAGGTTGCTGTGGCAGGGTTGTGTGGTATTGTGGTCACTGTTCTCCTGAAGGTTGGGTAGTTTGCTGCCAACAATGATCTGTTTAAGGTTGTGCGGTTGTCTGAAAGCAAGAAGTGGGGGGGGGGGGGGGGGGGGGGGGGGGGGGGGGGGGGGGGGGATGGCCCTAGCGAGATGTTCATCGTCATCAATGATATGTTGAAGACTCCGGAGAAGATGTCGTAGCTTCTCCGCTCCGGGGAAGTACTGGACAACAAAGGGTACTCTGTCCACCGTGTCCCGTGTTCGTCTTCTGAGGAGGTCAGTGCGGTTTATCGCTGTGGCACGTCGGAACTGTCGATTGATGAGTCGAGCACCATATCCTGTTCTCACGAGGGCATCCTTCAGCGTCTGGAGGTGTCTGTCACGATCCTCCTCATCTGAGCAAATTCTGTGTATACGGAGGGCTTGTCCATAGAGAATGGCCTCTGCCAGTTTCCGGATGCAATTTTACAACTCATCCGCTTCATCTTGGACCACAATGTCTTCACCTTCAACAATCAGCTTTTCATCCAGACACATGGAACAGCCATGGTGACCAAATTTGTACCTCAGTATACCAACATCCTCATGCACAGGTTCGAACAAGACTTCTTCACCACATGAGACCTTCAACCAAGGTTATATACTAGATACATTGATGACATCTTTTTCCTTTGGACTCATGGTGAACAATCACTGAAACAACTGTATGATGATATCAACAAGTTCCATCCCACCATCAGACTCACCATGGACTATTCTCCAGAATCAGTTGCATTCTTGGACACACGCATCTCCATCAAGGACGGTCACCTCAGCACCTCACTGTACCGCAAACCAACGACGACCTGAAGATCAGAACCAGAGGCTCTTCAATCGCCTCTCTCGCCTCCCAGAGAATCCTAGGGTAAATCCCATCCAGCCCAGGGGACTTATCTAACTTCAAACCCTCAAGAATATCCAGCACATCCTCCTTATCTACTTCAATACTTTCCAGTTTGCAACCCTGTATCCCAGTGTTCTCCACAACTACATTTACATCTCCCTGCGTGAATACCAAAGAGAAATATTTGTTCAGTGCCTCTCCAATCTCTTCAGGCTCCACGCACAACTTCCCACTGCTGTCTATGACTGGCTCTAATCTTGCCCTCACCAATCTTCTATTCTTAACATATAGAACATAACAGCACAGAACAGGCCCTTCGGCCTTCGATGATGTGCCGACCAATATAAAAAGCAATGCCCCTCAAAACTAAACCATTCCCTTCTCTTCCATATACCTATCAACTAACCTCTTAAATGCCACCAAACTTGGCGCATCTACAACTGCTGCAGGCAGGGCATTCCACTCCCGAACCACCCTTTGGGTAAAGAACCTACCTCTGATATCCGTCCTATAACTATCACCCCTTAATTTAAAGCTGTGTCCCCTCGTGCTAGCTTTCTCCATCCTAGAAAAAAGGCTATCACTGTCCACCCTATCTAAACCTCTAATCATCTTATATGTTTCAATAAGGTCCCCTCTTAGCCGCCTCCTTTCTAACGAAAACAACCTCAAATCCCTCAGCCTCTCTTCATAGGACCTGCCCTCCATACCAGGCAACATCCTGGTAAACCTCCTCTGTACCCACTCCAATGCCTCCACATCTTTCTTATAATGTGGGGACCAGAACTGCACACAATACGCCAAGTGCGGCCGCACTAGAGTTTTGTACAGTTGCAACATGACGTTGCGGCTCCTAAATTCAATCCCTCTACCAATAAAAGCCAAGACTCCATATGCCTTCTTAACAACTTCTCGACTTGACTGCCTACTTTCAGGGATCTATGCACATACACACCAAGATCCCTCTGTTCATCAAGACTACTAAGAATCCTACCATTAGCCCTATACTCTACACATTTATTATTTCTGCCATAGTGCATTACCTCACACTTTTCCACATTAAACTCCATTTGCCACCTCTCAGCCCAGCTCTGCAACTTGTCCAAGTCTCTCTGCAAACTATAACACCCCTCTTCACTATCTACCACTCCACCGACTTTAGTGTCATCTGCAAATTTACTAATCCATCCTTCAATACCCTCATCCAGATCATTTATAAAAATTACAAACAGCAGGGGCCCCAAAACAGACCCCTGAGGTACACCACTTGTCACCGAACTCCACGATGAATATCTCCCATCAACCACCACCCTCTGTCTTCTATCTGCTAGCCAATTCCTAACCCAATTAGCTAAATCACCCTCTATCTCATACATCTGCATTTTCTGCAGAAGTCTTCCATGGGCCACCTTATCAAACGCCTTACTAAAGTCCATATATACCACATCAACCGCCTTACCCCCATCCACCTCCTTAGTCACTTTTTCAAAAAACTCAATGAGGTTAGTAAGGCACGACCTACCCTTCACAAAACCATGCTGACTATCCCCAATCAATTCATTTCTCTCTAAATAACTATAAATCCTATCCCTAATTATTCTCTCCAATACTTTGCCCACAACAGAAGTAAGACTCACTGGCCTATAATTCCCTGGAAGGTCTCTCTTCCCCTTCTTGAACAACGGGACCACATTCGCTATCCTCCAGTCCTCCGGAACCACACCCGTAACCAACGACGACCTGAAGATCAGAGCCAGAGGCTCTGCAATCTCCTCTCTTGCCTCCCAGAGAATCCTAGGGTAAATCCCGTCCGGCCCAGGGGACTTATCCAACTTCAAACCCTCGAGAATATCTAGCACATCCTCCCTATCTACTTCGATACCTTCCAGTTTGCTACCCTGTACCTCAGTGTTCTCCATAACTACATTTACATCACCCTGCGTGAATACCGAAGAGAAATATTTATTCAGTACCTCTCCAATCTCTTCAGGCTCCACGCACAACTTCCCACTGCTGTCTATGACTGGCCCTAATCTTGCCCTAACCAATCTTCTATTCTTAACATATCTAAAGAAAGCTTTAGGATTCTCCTTAATCCTATCAGCCAAAGTCTTCTCGTGTCCCCTCTTAGCTCTCCTCAATTCACTCTTTAGCTCCCTCCTGGCTAATCTATAGCTATCCATTGCACTAACTGAGCCTTCAAGCCTCATCCTGACATAAGCCTCCTTTTTCTTCTTAACCAGCAAATCAACTTTTTTCGTACACCAAGGCTCTCTTACTCGACCATTTCCTCCCTGCCTGACAGGGACATACTTATCAAGGACTCGCAGCAGCTGCTCCTTGAATAAGCACCACATTCCAGATGTTCCCAGTCCCTGTAGTTTCCTAGTCCAATCTATGCACCCTAATTCTCTCCTGATGGCCTCATAATTACCCTTCCCCCAGCTATAACTACTGCCTCCAGCTTCATGCCTAATAACTACTGCCCCCAGCTTCATGCCTAAAGACATAGTCAGTATCTTTTCCCAAAGGTGGGGGAGTCTAATACTAGAGGGCACAGGTTTAAAGTGAGAGGGGAGAGATACAAAAATGTCCAGAGGGGCAATTTTTTCACACAAAGGTTGTTGAGTATCTGGAACAAACAGCCAAAGTAGTAGCAGAGGCAGGTACAATTTTGTCTTTTAAAAAGCATTTAAACAGTTCACAGGTAAGATGGATATAGAAGGCTATGGCCCAAATGCAGGTAATTGGAACTAGCTTTGAGGTTTAAAAAAAGAGGCAGAATGGACAAGTTGGGCTGAAGGATCTGTTTACACGCTGTAAACCTCTATGACTTTGTTCCCGTCAAACACTTCCAGGACAGGTACAGCACGATGTTCGAGTTAATGTAGAGGTTATAAACCTGATAGAGGTTTATAAAATATTGAGAGGTATAGATCAGATGGATTCTTGGAGGCTATTTCCCAGGAACGAAATAGTCACTATGAGAGGGCACAGGTTTAATGTGCTGGTGAGCAGATACAGAGGAGATGTCAGGAGTAAGTTTTTCACTCAGAGGGTGGTGAGTGAGTAGATTCGGCTGCAGTCGTTGGTGATAGAGGCGAACTTGCTGGGGTCTTTTAAAGGACTTCTAGATGAGTACATGGGATTTAATGGGATTGAGAGTTATAGATAGTTCTACGGCCTGGTAGGTATGGATATGATCGGTGCAACTTGTGGGCCGAAGAGCCTGTTTGTGCTGTAGTTTTTCTATGTTCTTATGTTCTATTGTAAAGCTTCCTCTACACTGTCCCTATCAAACACTCCCAGGACACGTATAGTGTGGGGTTAGATACAGAGAAAAGCTCCATCAACACTGACCCCATGAACAGCAGCATCTTATGATTGTTATAAGCACCTTCCAAACCCATAACCAGTTCCATCTACAAGGACAAGGACAGCAGATACATAGGAACATCACGACCTGCAAGTTTCTCTCCAAGACACTCTGCATTCTGACTGGAAAATGTACTGTCGTTCCTTCACAGTCATTGGGTCAAAATCCTGGAATTCCCTTTCTAACAACATATTCTCTAATAGAATATGGACCGCAGAGGTTCAAGAAGCAGCTTACCACCACCTTTTTAAGGGGAACTAGAGATGGGCAATAAATGCTGGCCTAGCCAGCGATGCCCATGTCCTTGAATGAATATAAAAAAACCTTCTACACCAAAACACTTTCATATGTTAAGCGGCTAAACATGAACCCAATTCTGAACATTTTTGCAATACACAAAGGCAAAAATCAAATAGGGAAAGATATTGCAGCTTTCATTGTCACAGGAGTGGTTTTTGTAATTTTAAGAAACTTGCATCTAGCAGTAACGGTTTTTTAAAATTTAAAGTTTATTTTATTATGTCTCAAGTAGGCTTACATTAACACTGCAATGAAGTTATATGAAAATCCCCCAGTTGCCACACTCTGGCGCCTATTTGGGTACACTGAGGGAGAATTTAGCATGGCTACCACTTACTATTTAGCTGCGCGAGTATGTATCAGAAATTACATGATTCTGATTTGATTTATTATGGTCACATGTATTGACATACAGCTTGCATGCTATATAGACAAAGCACACTGTTTATAGAGAAGGAAACGAGAGAGTGCAGAATGTAGTGTTATTGTCATAGTTAGGGTGTAGAGAAAGATCAACTTAATCCAAGATAAGTCCATTCAAACGCCTGACAGCAGCAGGGAAGAAACTGTTCTTGAGTCGGTTGGTAAGTGACCTCAGACTTTTGTATCTTTTTCACGAAGGAAGGTGATGGAATAGAGAATGTCCGTGTTGTGTGGGGTCCTTAATTATGCTGGCTGCTTTGCTGAGGCAGCCAGAAGTGTAGATAGAAGCAATGGCTGGGAGGCTGGTTTGTGTGATGGATTGGGCTACATTCACAACTATTTTAGTTCCTTGCGGTCTTGGGCAGAGTAGGAGCTATACTAAGTTGTGATACAACCAGAAAGAACGCTTTCTATGGCGCGTCTGTAAAAGCTGGTGAGAGTTGTAGCTACATGTCAAATTTCCTTTGTCTTCTGAGAAAGTAGAGGCATTCATGGGCTTTCTTAATTATGATGTAGAGATGCTGGCATTGGACTGGGGTAAACACAGTAAGAAGTCTGACAACACCAGATTTAAATCCAACCGATTTAACTATCAAAAAATTTACTATCAAATAAATCAGTTGGATTTAAACTTGGTGTTGTCAGACTTCTTACTATCCTTTCTTAATTATAGCAGGGTGTGGGGGGACCAGGACAGGTTGTTGATCTGGACACCTAAAAACGTGAAGGTCTTAACCCTTTTTACTTCATCCCCACTGATGTAGACAGGGATATTTGTCCATTACGCTTCTGAAGTCGATGACAATCTCCTTTGTTTTGCTGACATTGAGGGAGAGATTATTGTTGCCGCACCAATTCACCAGATTCTCTATCTTACTCACGCACTCCGTCTCATCATTGTTTGACATCCAACCCACTATGGTGGTGTTGTCAGCAAACTTGAAATTCGAAGTGGATGGGAATTTGGCCGCATTGTCATAAGTGCATAAGAAGTATAGTGAGGGGGCTGAGAACACAGCCTTGTTGAGGCACCAGTGTTGAGGATGATTGTGGAGGAGGTATTGTTGCCTATCTTTACTGATTGTGTTCTGTGAATTTGGAAGTTCAGGATCCAGTCACAGAGGCCCAGAAGATGAACTTTGTGGGAATAATAGTGTTGAAGGCTGAGCTATAGTCAATAATTAGGAGTCTGACATGGGTGCCCTTGATATCTAGATGTTCCAGGGTTGAGTGCAGATCTGCTTTGGACCTGCTGCAGCAGTAGGCAAACTGTAGTGGATTCAGGTATTCTGGGAGGCTGAAATTGATTTGTGCCATGACTAACGTTTCAAAGCACTTCATAAACATGGATATCAGTGCCACCGGCCCTTATTTCTTAGTCATTAAAGCATGCTGCTTGGTTTTTCTCAGGTATGGGGATGACAGTCGTCTTCTTGAAGCAGACAGGAACCTTGTATTGTTGTAAAGAGAGGTTGAAGATGTCTGTGAATATTTTCGTTAGCTACCAGCTCCACATAGGATCTGAGTGCACATCCAAGAACCCCATCCAGGTCACTTACTTTTCATGGGTTGATCTTCAAGAAAACTGCCCAGACATCTGCAATGATGACCCCAGATACAGGTTAATCCAGGGCTTCCAGGGTGGAGGGCATGCTCCCACTGACCTCTTGCTCAAACAGACGTGGAATGCATTCAGCTCATCAGGGAGAGGTGTGTTGTGGGCTGTTATGTCTTTCAGATCTCACCATCATTGCGGGGGTTGGTGTGCTAACCTGGAACACTAGCTTGGTCTCATATTGGCTTTTGGCATCTTTGATGGATCTCTTTAGACAGTATCTGGCTTTCTTGGTTAGAGTCGTCTGACGTTTGTGAAGGGAGCAAAGTAGAGTTGTTTGCAAATTTATTAATATTATAATAAATTGCTATAAAAGAATTGCAAGCTTTTCTCCACCTGGATGGTAGTTATAGGACGGATGTCAGAGGTAGGTTCTTTACCCAGAGGGTGGTAAGGGTATGGAATGCCCTGTCTGCTGCAGTTGTAGATGCACCAAGTTTGGGGGCGTTTAAGAGGTTAGTAGATAAGTTTATGGATGAAAATGGAATAGTTTAGGTTAGAGGGTCATTGCTTTTTCTTAATTGGTCGGCGCAACATCGAAGGCCGAAGGGCCTGTTTTGCGCTGTAATGTTCTATGTTCTATGGACAGGTGTAGGTCAAACCTTAGAGTTGGGAGTATAAGGAGTTAGGAGGAAAGATATATGTTCACCTAGGTGTAAAGTCAGGGCATATATCAGGGGTCATAAAGGTAGGGTTTTTGTACTAGTCCAATCAATAATTGTTACTTTGACAACGTTGGGTGATAATGTTTTAACGGATTACTTTTTGTTCCCTGGCAGCAAATTTCTAACATGCAAAATCCATCGACGCTTTTTGGCCAATGACCTGTTGCAAGACTCAGTAAATATTGACTTTTTTGTCCAAACAACAATGGGCACTCGCACCATCTCATTAGATACTGCTGCCTTAACTCAATATACTGCCACAAACAACTACAAAATCCAATAGCTGCTTCAGTCACAAATGTTTAACTAAATTAAGGCTTGATAAACACTACAGGCAAAGTGCTTGGACTTAGAAGTGTTTCACATTTTGGTAATAATCATTGTTTCCTGTTGTATATTAGTTTGAGTCCCTGACAGTGACAAACATCAATATCCTGATAAATGCTATTCACCAGAGACCAAACTGGACTACACATACACACAAAGGTTCAACAGCAGATCAAAGGCTACAAACCCTGTGCTGAGCAATTCATTGATTGACACCCAAAAGCCTGTCCACTATCCACAAGTCAGGAGAGTGATGGAATACTCTCCACTTGCCTGGATGAGTGTAGCTCCAACACTCATCCAGGCAAGAGATAGGAGGTAGACACTGAATGAGTATTTTTCGTTAGTATTCACGCAGGAGAAAGACAATGTTGTCGGGGAGAATACTGCGATACCAGGTTGTAGACTGGGCAGGATTGAGGTTCATAAGGAGGAGGTGTTAGCGAATCTTGAGGGTATGAAAATTGACAAGTCCCCTGGGCCAGATGGGATTTACCCTAGGATTCTCTGGGAGGCTAGAGAGGAGATTGCAGAGCCTTTGGCTTTGATCTTCATGTCGTCGTTAGCTACAGGTATAGTGCTGGAAGACTGGAGGATGGCAAATGTTGTCCCTTTGTTCAAAAAGGGGAGTAGGGACCATCCTGGAAATTATAGACCGGTGAGCCTGACTTCTGTTGTGGGCAAGGTCTTGGAAAGAATTATAAGGGATAGGATTTGTAAGCATCTAGAGAGGAATAAATTGATTAGGGATAGTCAGCACGGTTTTGTGAAGGGTAGGTCGTGCCTCACAAACCTTATTGAGTTTTTTGAGGAGGTGACCAAAGAGGTAGATAAGGGTAAGGCAGTTGATGTAGTGTATATGGATTTTAGCAAAGCGTTTGATAAGGTTCCCCATGGTAGGCTACTGCAGAAAGTGCAGATGCATGGGATTGAAGGTGATTTAGCAGTTTGGATTAGGAATTGGCTAGCTGATAGAAGACAGAGGGTGGTGGTTGATGGGAAATATTCAACCTGGAGTGCAGTTACAAGTGGTGTACCTCAAGGATCTGTTTTAGGGCCACTGCTGTTTGTCATTTTTATAAATGACCTAGATGAGGGTGTAGAGGGTTGGATTAGTAAATTTGCTGACGATACCAAAGTGGGGGGAGTTGTAGACAGCGAGGATGGATGTTACAGTTTGCAGAGGGACATAGATAGGTTGCAGAGCTGGGCCGTGAGGTGGCAAATGGAATTCAACACGGATAAGTGTGAGGTGATTCACTTTGGTAGGAATAACAGGCATATGAAATATAGGGCTAATGGAAGGACCCTTAATAGTGTTGTGGAGCAGAGGGATCTTGGGGTACAAGTACATAGCTCTTTGAAAGTTGGCACCCAGGTTGATAAAGTTGTTAAGAAGGCGTACGGTGTATTAGCTTTTATTGGTAGAGGGATTGAATTTAGGAGCCGTGAGGTTATGTTACAACCGTACAAAACTCTGGTGCGGCCGCACTTGGAGTATTGCGTACAGTTCTGGTTGCCGCATTATAAGAAAGATGTGGAAGCATTGGAAAGGGTGCAGAGGAGGTTTACCAGGATGTTGCCTGGTATGGTGGGAAGGCCTTATGAGGAAAGGCTGAGGGACCTGAGGTTATTTTCATTAGAGAGAAGAAGGTTACGCGGTGACCTAATTGAGGCGTATAAGATGATCAAAGGACTGGATAGGGTGGATAGTGAGAGCCTTTTTCCTTGGATGGTGATGACCAACACGAGGGGACATAACTTTAAATTAAGAGGTGGTAGTTATAGGACGGATGTCAGAGGCAGGTTCTTTACACAGAGGGTGGTGAGAGCGTGGAATGCCCTGCCTGCAGCAGTTGTGGACTCGCCTACTTTGGGGGCATTCAAATATTCGGTGGATAGGCATATGGATGATATTGGAATAATTTAGGTTAGAGGGTCCACTGGCCGGCACAACATCGAGGGCCGAAGGGCCTGTACTGTGCTGTAATGTTCTATGTTCTATGATACCTAGGAACACCACCACCTAAAGGTTCCCCTCCGAGTCACTCACCATCCTGATTTGGAAATATATCTCCATTCCTTCACTGTCACTGGATCAAAATCGTGGAACTCCCTCCCTAACAGCACTGTGGCTGCATCTACACCGCAGCAGTTCAACAAACAGCTCACCATCACTCTGAGTGGTAATTAGGGATGGGAAATAAATCCAGGATGGGAAATAAATCCGGGATGGGAAATAAATCCGGGATGGGAAATAAATCCGGGATGGGAAATAAATCCGGGATGGGAAATAAATCCGGGATGGGAAATAAATCCAGGCCCAGCCAGTGAAGCCCACATCTCAAAGTAAACAGAAGTTTATTTATTAGTCACAAGTAGGCTTACATTGACACTGCAGTGAAGTTACTGTGAAAAATTCTTCGGTACCTGTTCAGGTATGCTGAGGGAGAATTTGGCACGGCCAATCCACCTAATCAACATGTCTTTCTGACTGTGGGAGAAGGAAACCCACACAGAGACTGGGAGAACGTGCAAACACCACACAGACAGTGACACAAGCTGAGAATCAAACCTGGGTCCTTGGCACTGAGAGGCAGCAGTGTTAACCACTGTGCCGCCTTAAGGAGAATTATAAAAAGACTAAGATTAAAGAAAATCAGTACGGATGCTGGAAAATCTCAGCTGGACTGACAGCATCCGTAGCGGGAGAATAGAGACAAACCTACAGTCTGGATAATTCTGTCAGAGCTGCTGAGATTGTCCACCATTTTCTCCATTTGTTTCAAACGAATTCCAATCAGCCAGTCAGCTTGCTGATGTTACTATCATTCTGTTAACCGGAATACTCGGACAGTCTTCACACTGGGGACTGGGAGATTTTGGGGCCCCTCCCACTCTCGGTCACCGAGTGCCGCCGTTACCTGCCAGGTGCCGAGGCCAAGAAGCGGAATCGAGCGACCGTTATTAAGCAACCGGGTGGTGGACGAAGCAGACATCTCCAGGCCTAACCGAGACCCCGCCCTTAGAGCCAGAGATCCCGCCCCTCGAGAGCGAAACCCCAGTCCTGGAAATCGGGCTGCTAGCAAAAGGACCCATTCCTATAGGCCGGGCTTCACCCTTAGCAACATACTCCGCTCATATATACAGCCTTACCCCTTCCGGAGGCCAAGCCCCGCCCCCCAAAAGTGGACTCCTCCCATAGGGACCAGTCCCCGCCCCCTGGAGACTGACTATCTTTGGATTCCGTGCACAGTTTGCCTCTTCAGGTTATTCTATTCTGGGATGTGGGCCTCAGTGTCTGGGCCTAGATTTATTGTCCATCACTAATTACCGCTCAGGGTGATGGTGAGCTGCTTCCTGAACCTGCTACGGTGTAGGTAAATTCAAAGTGCTGTTAGCGAGGGAGTTCCAGGATTTTGACTCAGTGACAGTGAAGGAACGGAGATATATTTCCCAATGAGGATGGTGAGTGACTGGGAGAGGAACCTCCAGATGCTGGTGTTCCCAGGTATCTGCAAGCTTGTCCTTCTAGATGGATAATTTTCTACTTCTTTATTGTTCCTGCCAAAGTGGACAACCTCACATTTTCCCATATTGTACTTCACCTAATGAATTTTGTCCACTCACTTAGTCTAACTATATCCCTTTGCAGACCCTGTATCCTCCTTGAAACTTGCTTTCCCACCTATCTTTGTATCATCAGCACATTTGATGATAACGAGGTAGGTAGAATTAGGGATATTCATGTGAGGAATCCCTTAGGGACGAGTGATCGTAGTATGGTAGAATTTATGATGCAGATGGAGGATGAGGTAGTAGCGTCCCGGATCTGTGTACTATGTATATGTCAACATCGAAGGCCGAAGGGCCTGTTCTGTGCTGTAATGTTCTATGTTCTATGTTTGAACAGAGGGGACTATGATAGGATGAGAGAGGAGTTGGTGACTGTGGATTGGAGGAGTGCACTGGTTGGTAGGACGGCTGAGGAACAGTGGGGGATTTTTAAAGAGATCTTTTTCGGTACTCAGCAGAAATATATTCCAATGGTGAAGAAGGACCGTAGAAGGGAAAATCAGCCATGGTTCTCCAGGGAAATTAAGGAGAGTATTAAATCAAAAACTGAGGCATTCAGAACGGGTAAAAATAGTGGGCGATCGGAGGATTCGGAAAGTTTCAAACAACAGCAAAGAGTGACTAAAAAGGTGATTTAAAAAGGAAAGATAGAATATGAGGCTAAACTAGCTTGAAATATCAAAAAGGACAGTAAGAGTTTTTATAAGTATATAAAGAATAGGAGGATGGCCAGAATTAATGTAGGACCCTTGGAGGATAAGAGGGGTGGTTTAATGGTGGATGACAGGGATATGGCGGAGACCTTGAATAAATTTTTTGTGTCGGTCTTTACGGAGGAGGATGTAAATAGCTTGCCCGAAATTAAGGATAGAAGAGTGGTAGGAGATGAGGTCCTTGATGAGATTACAGTCACTAGAGAGGTGATGCTTGACAGACTAATGAGGCTGAGGGCAGATAAGTCCCCGGGATCGGATGGAATGCATCCCAGGGTCCTCAAAAAATGGCAGAGGTGATAGCGGATGCCCCGATAATTATCTTTCAGAATTCGTTGGACTCCGGAAAAGTGCCGGAAGATTGGAAAACGGCTAATGTTACGCCAGTGTTTAAAAAAGGTAGCAGACAGAAGACAGGGAATTATAGGCCGGTTAGTTTAGCATCTGTAGTAGGAAAAATGCTTGAATCTGTAGTCAAAGCAGAAATAACGAGGCACCTGGATACGAACTATTTGATCAAACAGACGCAGCACGGATTCGTTAAGGGGAAGTCGTGCTTGACGAATTTGTTGGAGTTCTATGAGTAAGTGACTAGTGTGGTAGATAGAGGGGAACCATTGGATGTGGTGTTTTTGGATTTCCAAAAAGCGTTTGATAAAGTGCCTCACAAAAGATTGCTGCAGAAGGTTAAGGTGCAAGGAGTTGTGGGTAGGATGTTAGACCGGATAGAGGATAGGTTGACTAATAAGAAGCAGAAGGTAGGTATTAATGGGTGCTATTCTGATTGGCACCTGGTGACTAGTGGAGTGCCCCAATGTTCGGTGCTAGGGTCTCAACTATTTACCATTTGCATAGATGATCTGGAGGAAGGGGCTGAGTGCAGGGTGATGAAATTTGCTGACGACACGAAGATGAGTGGAAAAACAAAAAAGTGTGGAAAGCCTGCAGAGGGATCTGGACTGGTTGAGTGAGTGGGCAAGGACCTGGCAGATGAAATATAATGTTAGCAAGTGTGAGTTATCCATTTCGGTAAGAATAATGGTAGGAAGGATTACTATTTAAATGGAGAAAAGCTGCAGCATGCGATGGTGCAGAGGGACCTGGGGGTCCTTGTGCACGAATTGCAAAAACACATTATGCAGGTGTAGCAGGTGATTAAGAAGGCGAATGCAATGTTGGCCTTTATAGCTTGGGGGATAGAATATAAAAGTAGGGAGGTACTTTCGCAGCTGTGTACGGTGCTGGTGAGGCCGCAGCTGGAGTACTGTGTGCAGTTTTGGTCGCTGCATTTGAGGAAGGATATATTGGTCTTGGAAGGGGTGCAGAGAAGGTTTACTAGGTTGATACTGGAGATGAGAGTGTTGGATTATGAGGAGAGACTGAATAGGCTAGGTTTGTACTCTTTGGAGTTTAGAAGGCTGAGAGGGGATCTTAAAGCAACGTATAAGATAATGAAGGGGTTGGATAGGGTAGAGGTTGAGAGACTCTTCCCGCTTAGTAACAATAGCAGGACTAGAGGGCACAGCCTCAAGATTAAGGGGGGGGGAGGTGCGGTTCAGATTGGAGTTGCGAAAGGGTTTCTTCACGCAAAGGGTGGTGAATCTTTGGAATTCCCTGCCTGATGAGGTGGTGGAGGCTTCCTCACTGAATATGTTCAAGTCAAGAGTGGATAGGAGTTTAATTGACAAGGGAATTAAGGGTTACGGGGAGAAAGTGGGAAAGTGGTACTAAACCACTACAGATCAGCCAGGATTTTTTTTTGAATGGCGGGGCAGGCTCAAGGGGCTGGATGGCTACTCCTGCTCCTATTTAGAACATAGAACATAGAACATAGAACAATACAGCACAGAACAGGCCCTTCGGCCTTCGATGTTGTGCCGACCAAAATAAAAAGCAATGCCCCTCCAAACTAAACCATTCCCTTCTCTTCCATATACTTATCAATTAACCTCTTAAACGCCACCAAACTTGGCGCATCTACAACAGCTGCAGGCAGGGCATTCCACTCCCTAATCACTCTTTGAGTAAAGAACATACCTCTGATATCCGTCCTATAACTCATACCCCTTAATTTAAAGCTGTGTCCCCTCGTGCTAGCTTTCTCCATCCTAGGAAAAAGGCTATCACTGTCCACCCTATCTAAACCTCTAATCATCTTATATGTTTCGATAAGGTCCCCTCTTAGCCGCCTCCTTTCTAACGAAAACAACCTCAAATCCCTCAGCCTCTCTTCATAAGACCTGCCCTCCATACCAGGCAACATCCTGGTAAACCTCCTCTGTACCCTCTCCAATGCCTCCACATCTTTCTTATAATGTGGCGACCAGAACTGCACACAATACTCCAAGTGCGGCCGCACTAGAGTTTTGTACAGTTGCAACATGATGCTGCGGCTCCTAAATTCAATCCCCCTACCAATAAAAGCTAAGACTCCATATGCCTTCTTAACAACTTTATCCACTTGACTGCCTACTTTCAGGGATCTATTGACACATACACCAAGATCCTTCTGTTCCTCAACACTATTAAGAGCCCTACCATTAGCCCTATACTCTACACATTTATTGTTCCTGCCAAAGTGCATTACCTCACACTTTTCCACATTAAACTCCATTTGCCACCTCTCGGCCCAGCTCTGCAACTTGTCCAAGTCACTCTGTAAACTAAAACACCCCTCTTCACTATCTACCACACCACCAACTTTAGTATCATCTGCAAATTTACTGATCCATCCCTCAATACCCTCATCCAGATCATTTATAAAAATTACAAACAGCAGGGGCCCCAAAACAGACCCCTGAGGCACACCACTCGTCACCGAACTCCACGATGAATATCTCCCATCAACCACCACCCTCTGTCTTATATTTCTTATGTTCTTGTTTGGCCACAACACAGTTAGTGCCTTAATCCAGATCATTAATTTAATAGTTAATGATTAATGCTCCAGCATTCATCCCTATGGCACTGTCCTATTTACAGTTTGCTTTCCTGAAGAGGCCGCTGTAGACATAATTTCTCTTTCACAAAGATGCAGTCTTGTATCAACATGCAATGAAAGTTAAACACCTGGAAGTCTCATTACACGACCCGAGAGATCTTATCTCCAGGGAAAGGCTGACAGTGTTGCAAGTAACATGCATTACAGTGGCTCAGTAATTAACACTGCTGCCTCACAGCGTGAGAAATGTGGGTTTGATTCCTAACTTAGGTCACTGTCTGTGTGGAGTCTGCATATTCTCCACGTGTTTGCGTGGGTTTCCTCCAGTGTTCCTGTTTCCTCCCACAGTCTAAAAGTTGGGCTGTTTAAATGATTGGCCATGCTAAATTCTCCGTCAGTGTATCAGAACAGGCACCGAAGTGCAGCAACTAGGGGATTTTCACAGTAACATCAATGTAAGCCTATCTGTGATAATAAATAAATAAACTTACTTAAATTAGCCAATTTATTCTCTGACATTCTTCCTTTTAAACAGTTGCCCCAAGAATTAGATAATGAGCAGCTTTAGTCATTGATAAGCGAGGAGCCATATTTGATTTTAGTAAATTCTCACCTTCAGCATTTTAGACAAGATTGGCTAAATTTGGCAGGTCAAATTCTGAAACCTTGTCTCACCAAAATGCTTCCCCTGAACTTGTCTTTGGATAAGATATTAAACTGAGGTCCTGTCTGCTCTCAAATGGATGATCAAGTGGATCCAGAAGAAGTCAAAACGTCGACAAGCATGTCACAGATCTGTTAAAATGGATAATTCAGCAAAAAAAATGACTATCCATGCCCGAACAATGCAAGAATTTGGCAAGACGGGTCACAAAGAACAAAACAGCATGAGAAATAGGCCCTTCGGCCCAACGAGCCCGTGCCGCCACCCCAATGTTCCCACCTCTACCCCCCGTGATCCCTGTCAATGTTTATAGATCTATGGATTAAAAACCAAATTTGAGACAATTTAGGGAGAATTTGTTTTGCCAATTAGCCTAAGAGCACATCTTTGGGATGTGGGAGGAAACCGGAGCACCCGGAGAAAACCCACGCAAGCACGGGGAGAATGCGCAAACTCCCACAGACACAGGCCCAAATACGTGTATCTGCACAGCACAGCGATAGTCACTGAGCTATCGTGTTGCCCATCAAATGGTCCAGGTCAAGCGTACACTAATGACGTGAAGCACTTGGATACTCTTGAAAAAAATCCACGTGACCCATCGCGTGTATGCCCCTTGTGAGACAACAAGGTGGACCAAAGCAGCTGTAGGATAAAAACAAGTACGTCAATATCATCGTCTATTTACACACTTCCTAGGGATTCATGATCCCTATTTTAAATCAGTTTTCTATACCCCTCCATTCCCATTCTGTTCATGTGCCCACCTAAGTATTTCGTAAATAACTCCAAAGTGCCTGCCTCCACCACTTTTCTTGGCAGCGCGTTCCATACCCCCACTACCCTCTGTGTGAAAAAAATCTCTCTAGCATCCAAATTATACCTTACGCCCCTCATCCTAAGCCCATGACCCCTTGTGCTATTGGAGTCCATCCTAGGAAAAAGTTTAACCCTATTTACTCTATCTATACTGTTCTATGTTCTATGTTCTATACCCCTCATAATCTTGTACATCTCTATTAGATCTCCTCTAAGTCTATTGTCTTCCTAAGGAAAACAGTCCCAATTTGCCTAACCTCTCCTCGTAACTCAGACCTTCCATATCAGGTACATCCTGGTAAACTTCCTCTGCACTCTCTCCAGAGTCTCCACGTCCTCTCGGTAGTAAGGCGACCAGACCTTGACGCAGTATTCCAAATGAGGTCTAACCAACGTTCTATACAACTGCAACAATAAAGGCCAGCTCTTGTACTCTATACCCCTTCGTATAAAGGCTAGCATGCCATATGCTTTCTTCATAACCTTCTCCACATGCTCTGCCACCTTCAGAGACTTGTGCACCTGCATCCCCAGGTCCCTCTGCTTTTCCATACTCTTAATAGATCTATCCTTTATCATATACCTCCCCTCTACATTCTGTCTCCCAAAATGCATCACCTTGCATTTATCAGGATTGACTTCCATCTGCCATCTATCTGCCCAAGCTACCAGCCTATCTATGTCCTGCTTCATCGGCTGACAATGCTCCTCACTATCTGCAAGTCCAGCCATCTTTGTATCGTCTGCAAACTTGCTGATCACTCCACTTACTCCCTCTTCCAAGTCATTTATATATATTACAAGTTGAAGAGGTCCCAGTACCGAGCCCTGCAGCACGCCACAAGTGACCGACCTCCAGCTAGAAAAACACCCTTCCACTATTACTCTGGGATGTTATAGTTTGCAGAGATACTTGGACAAGTTGCAGAGCTGGGCTGAGAGGTGGCAAATGGAGTTTAATGCGGAAAAGTGTGAGATAATTCACTTTGGCAGGAATAACAAATGTGTAGAGTATAGGGCTAATGGTAGAACTCTTAATAGTGTTGATGAACAGAGGGATCTTAGTGTATATGTGCATAGATCCCTGAAAGTTGGCAATCAAGTCGATGAGGTTGTTAAGAAGGCATACGGAGTCTTGGCTTTTATTGGTAGGGGGATTGAATTTCGGAGCCACAACGTCATGTTGCAACTGTACAAAACTTTAGTGCGGCAGCACTTGGAGTATTGTGTACAGTTCTGGTCCCCACATTATAAAAAAGATGTGGAGGCATTGGAAAGGGTACAGAGGAGGATTACCAGGATGTTGCCTGGTATGGAGGGCAGGTCTTATGAAGAGAGGCTGAGGGATTTGAGGTTGTTTTCGTTAGAAAGAAGGCGGCTAAGAGGAGACCTTTTAGAAACCTATAAGATGATTAGAGGTTTAGATAGGGTGGATGGTGATAGTCTTTTTCCTAGGATGGAGAAAGCTAGCATGAGGGGACATAGCTTTAAATTAAGGGGTGGTAGTTATAGGACGGATGTCAGAGGTAGGTTCTTTACCCAGAGGGTGGTAAGGGTATGGAATGCCCTGCCTGCTGCAGTTGTAGATGTGCCAAGTGTGGGGGCGTTTAAAAGGTTAGTAGATAAGTTTATGAATGAAAAGGGAACGGTTTAGGTTAGAGGATCATTGCTTTTTCTTAATTGGTCAGCGCAACATCAAAGGCTGAAGGGCCTGTTCTGCGCTGTAATGTTCTATGTTCTATGTCTCCTATTACTAAGCCAGTTACTTATCCATCTAGCTACCTGTCATTGTATCCCATGAGCCTTGACCTTCTCAACTAACCTCCCATGAAGGACTTTGTCAAACACCCTACTGAAATCCATATAGACAACGTCAACGGCTCGCCCTTCGTCGACCGTTTTCGTCACCTCCTCAAAAATTCTACCAGATTTGTAAGGCACGACCTCCCCTTAAGAAAGCCATGCTGCATATCCCTAATCAGATTGCAACGCTGTAAGTGCCTATACATCCTATCTCTAAGAATCCCCTCCAACAGCTTCCCTACCACTGACGTCAAACTCACCGGCATATAATTTCCAGGGTTATCCCTACTACCCCTTTTAAACAACGGTACAACATTGGCTATTCTCTAGTCCTCTGGGACCTCATCTGTGTCCAAAGAAGAGACAAAGATTTGCGTCAGAGGCCCAGAAATTTCACCTCGCACCTCCCTAAGCAGCCTGGGATAAATGCCATCAGGCCCCAGGGATTTATCAGTTTTAATGCTACCTAGAAGCTCTAACACTTCCTCCCTCGGTATGGATATTTCCCTCAACTGGTCCACAGCTCCCTCAGAGACAGGAGCTGTCAACAAGCCCCTCTCCTTTGTGAATACTGACACAAAGTATTCATTCAGGATCTCTGCCATTCCCTCGGGCTCTAAGCACAGTTCCCCTCCTCTGTCCCTCAGAGGTCCGATTTTTCCTCTAACCACCCTTTTATTCCTAACATAGGAGTAAAAAGCCTTTGGATTTTCCTTAATCCTATACGCCAAAATCATTTCATGCCCCCTTTTTGCCCTTCTAACTCCCTGTTTGAGCTCCCTCCTACTGTCTCTATATTCCTCCAATGCTGTCTACGTTCCCAGCTGCTTTGACCTATCATACGCCTCTCTTTTCTTCCTCACCAAGTCCTCAATATCCCTAGTAATCCACAATTCTCTAATCCTACCTTTCCCATCTTTCCTCTTAGCCAGCACATATCTTTCTTGCAACATTTTCAGTATTCCCTTGAAAGAGTCCCACATGCCTAGCGTGGACTTACCCTCAAACAACCGTTCCCAATCAGTTTCCATAAGTTCCTGCCTAATCCGACCGTAGTTAGCCTTCCCCCAATTCAGCACCCTGTCCCTAGGGCAACAAGCATCCTTTTCCATCTGTATCCTAAAGTAGACAGAATTGTGGTCACTGTTAGCCACATGTTCCCCTACTACAACATCGACCACCTGCCCTGGCTCATTACTCAGAACTAAATCCAATATAACCCCCTCTCTAGTCGGGCTAGCCACATACTGCTCCAACGATCCTTCCAGTACACATTTTACAAATTCCTCCCCGTCCAAACCCCCAGCTCTAAGTACCTTCCAATCCACCCTAGGGAGATTAAAATCTCCCACTATAACGACTCTGTTCTTTCTGCACCTATCCAAAATGTCTTTACATATGCCTTCTTCAACTACTCGAGGGCTGTTGGGTGGCCTACAATACACCCCTAGCATAGTAATCGCCCCCTTTCTATTCCTCAACTCCACCCACAGCGACTCCACTCCTAACTCCTCTGTATTGTCCTCCTTCTGCACTGCCACTAATAACGCCACTCCCCCACCTCTTCTGGACCCTCCTCTGTCACGCCTGAAACACTTATACCCAGGAATATTCACTGCTCCCCTTCCTTTAACCACGTCTCCGTCACCGTAACCACATCCAAGTTCCTTGCAAACATTAAGGCCCTAAGTTCATCCGTTTTCCCTGTTACGCTCCTCGCATTGAAATAGACACACTCCAGACCTCCAAGCCCACTCGGAACCTCCTTCTCCCTGGTGCATTTCTTCTCATCCAAACTTAGTCTGTCTCCCATCTCGCTCTCTACCGAGCTATCTGTCTCAGCCCCTCCCCCCGCTCCATATTAGTTTAAATCCTGCCAAAACAGTCCAGCTAACCTCCCAGCTAAGTTTTCATGCCCTTCCCATTTAAGTGTTCCCCGTCCCTTCTGTACAGGTGCCCTTCTTTCACAAAGACTTCCCAGTTATCCACAAATATGAAACCTTCTGCCCTACACCAGTCCTTCAGCCACGCATTCAGCTGTAGGATCTCATTTCTCCTGGCTCTGCTATAACCCGGCCCTGGAAGCAGCCCTGCACATTGCAGAAAATTGTCAGGCTAGACCAACTTCCTTGGAGAAGAACATTGAGAAGAATCTGAGTACCTTTAAAAAGAAGAACATAAAAACACAGAAGATAAGAACAGGAGGAGGCCATTTGGCCCTTTGAGCCTGCTCTACCATTCATCACAATCATGGATGATTGTCCAACTCAATAGCTTAATCCTGCTTTCTCCGCATAACCTTTGATCCCATTCACCCCAACTGCTTTATCCAATCACCTCTTGAATCCATTCAATGTTTGGGCATCAACTACTTCTTGTGGTAATGAATTCCACAGGCTCGCGTGTTGTTTGTTTCTCGCGATACACTTCTGTCCTTGATACAAAGGCAAACACCAACCATTGTCCAATTCAAAAGTTCCTTATTCTTCTTACGTACGCAAGCTGGCAAATCTTTGCTACATAACCTCCACCCATTGTTGGGAATTAGGTGGTACAGGCATGCCGAACAATGGGACAGTCCTCCTTTATATAGCTTTTACAATCCTTCAGATCACGTGCGATCTGATACAATATAGCTAATCATAAGAGACCCTCTTTTAGTCAGGTTAACCATATCTAAAATCATAATGTCATTATGTTGAAAGAAAGAGAACTGTCAAAGGGTAAATGCCGGACATAGGGGACCATACACGGTGGATAGCAAGATCCAATCCCAGGGAAGCCAAGGATAGGTGTTATTTCCACAGACAAAATAGGTACCATTGTATACTACATGTCGTTTACTAGAACTGGATTGAATTTGAATGGAGCTCCCACAGTAGTCCAAAATGATTTGGTTATAGGGTAATGGACTTTAGGCCTTAGCTTTACCATACTAATACTGAGAGTGGTGACATTAAACTGCTGAATGCAGTAGCTATGGCCAATGGGTTTGGTTCCGTTTCTTATCAGGCAGATGGATCCCCTTTGTTTACAATGAAATGAGGTGGAGAGTCTGACCTATTATAGTTGAGCTGGTAATTTTCTTAAAAGTCGATAGAGTGCACCCCCCTCATTATTGTAGAGACACCACTGCTGATATCAATTAGCCAATTTCCTCCCATGGTCTGGGCACCCTTTTTTCTTCTGCGATAAATTACGTTTTAATATAAAATCCATTCTATCATTTCTTGGGGTTTGAGAGGAACAGGGAACAGAAGGATCCCCTCTTTGGCCTGTGGTGGAATGTGTGAGCAGACCCAACATCTGCTTACATTAAACTTTACAGCATACTCATAAGACTTGTACAAAAAGGTGTTAAAGTGAAATTGTCCATTACTCAGTCTATCTTTTAGGCTTCCTTTCTATTGATCCAGTTGTTTTCATGCCAGGAAAATAGCTGAACAGCCGAAGAAGGTGTAGATAAACTTCATGATTTGTTAGTGGATGTTGGTGTCCACTGTTTACAGTCACTCAGATGTATCCAGTGAGATTGTCCTTGAACCTTGATTGCAGCTGGAGACTGGAGGAGAACTTGGAATTGTCCTTTCCACCATAGCCCAAGTTTGAGTCGATCCCAGTTTTTTATTAGCATGAGGTTTCCTATCTGTAGTCCAGGGAAGTAATCCTGTGGGTCAGAATCTTGATCCGGTGTCTGTAGAGTTGATCCAAAGACACACTGTACCTGTGAATGAAGAAACTTTAAAAATGATGTTAGCTGTCAAAAGTACTTCTGCATTTCATCTCCCATAATATGTAAATCTATCTAGGTGGGCGGGCTTGTATTTGCATCCCAGGTGTTCTTCTAGGTCAGCCGTAAATGATCACTGCTGCTGAGAGTCCAGTAGTAGAGCGAGGCGTTATTCTCATGTGGTACAGAGCTAGGGACAAAACTTTTAATCAGTTAAGGCTGGTTTTGGATGTTAACTTAGTCAATTTAGCTTTAAGAGTTCCATTAACTCTTTCTGCTATTCCTGCTACCTGGGGGTGGTAGGCATAGTGAAACTGTTGTTGAATGTGTAACGCATCATACAATTCCTTATTGGCTTTTCCTACAAAGTGGGGGCCATTATCTGAACTAATTTGTCGAGGCACCCCAAACCTTGGAATTAGTAACAATTTTACATGCGTTGAGGCCTTGTGGTTTGTCATTGGAAGAACCTCTATCCATCTACTAAATATATCAACAGTCACAAGAGAATACTTACAGCAATGTACACACGGCAATTCAATAAAACCTAGCTGAACACATTTAAACGATCCACCTGGCAAGGGTGTTCTTCCTGGTGAGATCTCACCCCTTGATCAACATTGTTTTACTGGCATGTCAAACATGATGCTATACAAGACTGGGCTGTCTGAGCTAGTCAGAGGGTGCCACCAGGTATGGAGCATAATACCACTTATTCCCTCTTTCCCAAGGTGGGTATCAGAATGAAGACAATCAATGAGCAAAGGCAACAAAGCATCATAGAACCATAGAATATTACAGCACAGAGACAGGCCTTTTGCCCTTCTTGGCTGTGCCAAACCATTTTTCTGCCTAGTCCCACTGACCTGCACCTGGACCACATCCCTCCATACCCCTCTCGTTCCATGCACCTGTCCAAATTTTTCTTAAATCTTAAAAGCTAGCCCGCTTTTTATACTTCATCTGACAGCTCATTCCACATTGCCACCATTCTCTATCATAATCTTATTGAATGGTGGGGCAGGCTCAAAGAGCTAGATGGCCTACTTTTGCTCCTATTTCTATGTTCTTATGAAGAAGCCTCACCCCCCAATATTCCCTTTAAACTTTTCCCCTTTCACCCTAAACCCATGTTCTCTTGTTTTTTTTCTCCTCTAGCCTCAGCGGAAAAAGCCTGCTTGCATTCACTCTATCTAAACTATCATTATTTTATACACCTCTATCAAATCTCCCCTCATTCTTCTACGCTCCAGGGAATAAAGTCCTAACCTATTCAACCTTTCTCTTTAACATCGGGTAAACACACTTGGCTAATTGGAGTAACCCAAAGGCCTGATGACGCAGAATGCAAACATTCATGCACTTTCCAAATGTCCTTTCCTGAGGCAGAAATGTGTCCCTGCAAGCGCTGAACAGTGACAGTATCTGCCTTGCCCGCCATGTTTGAAGAAGGTGAGCGATTTATCGCCTGCTTGCTCATGGAGGGCACAATAAAAATTTGATCTGCGGCAGCCTGTTTGGCAGCCTGATCAGCCCAAATGTTGCCCTGAGTAACTGCAGCGCCATCGGAGACATGGGCAGCACATTTAATAATAGCCAATTGTTTAGGGAGGAGGATCGCCTGGAGAAGGTTTTGGGCATACAAAGAATTCTGGATGGGTGTGCCCAAGGATGTTAAAAACCCACGCTGAGACTATAGTTGGCAGAAGTTGTGGGAGATGCCAAAGGCATACCGAGAGTCAGTGTAAATAGTTGTTGACTTTCCTGAGGCTAGAATGCAAGCACGGGTGAGGACAAAAGTTCTGCTTTCTGACCAGACACTGGGGGGCTCAAACGCTGCTGATTCTAATGTAGAGGTGGTATTGACAGTCATGTATCCGGAGAGGAGGATACCTGAGGGGGACATAGACGAGCTGCTGTCAACAAATAAGATAAGGTCCGTAGAAGGCAGTGGGACAGCAGTAAAGTCTGGGTGAGGCAAAGCCGAAAAGTGATTCTGAAGTAAGCAATTATGTGGGGATTGCAGGAGATCATTGTAGGGAGCAGTCAGGAAAGTGGCCAGATTAACAGTGGAGCAGAAGATAAACTTAGTACTTTGGAACAACAATGACATGACAGATATGTCAGGAGGTACCTCTGGTTTTTTATCTTTTCTTCGTTTGACCTGCCACTCTAGTTCTTTTTCTCGGTCTAGTCTCTCCCTTTCCAACCTCTCTTGTTCCGCTCTCTCTTTCTTTTGTCTTTCTCATGATTCTCAATTTCCACTTCAATATTTCCCAAGTTTTGGGTTTCCCTCCATCATCACATTCACTGATCCCTCTCCTGTGTGCACTATCCTCCCATCTGGCCAGCTTTGATTTTTCAGTTACTTCCTTTCGACCGGCACAAGTAATCACATCTCCAACTTCACCTATTTCTCATATTTTTTTTCTGAAAACAATTTGATAATACTCCACAAGGACAAATGGGCTTTAACAATTCTTACTCTCAATCTAAGACAACAACCATCTACATTCAACAAGCAATCAGACCACACAAACTGACATACAAAAACTACTCAAATGATTAGGTCAACCTTAGATTTTCTCTAATCAATTTTCCACTTTGCCAATTAATTTATAATATTTCCTTAGTAATTCCCACTTGTTACTACATCTCAGAGGACTTGAACCTCAAATTCTACCGACCTAGGGACTTGAAGCCTGGCCACCGAGGGACTCAAACCTCCCGGATTTAATATACCAAAACCCTGGCGACTGTAACTTCCAGGTACATGGGGGACTTGAACCCTCCACTTTCTGACTGAATAACCTGTGGACTCTAACTTCCAGGTACATGTGGGGGACTCGAATCCTCCACTTTCTGACTGAATAACCTGTGGACTCTAACTTCCAGGTACATGTGGGGGACTCGAATCCTCCGCTTTCTTACTGAAAACAGACAGAGTGGTTATCTCTGGACTCTTGCCTCTGCCACGGGATAGTTTAGAGAAGAACAGAGAGGGAATGTTTGAACTTGTGGCTGCGGGGATGGTGCAGGAGGGAGGGGTTCAGGTTCTTGAACAATTGGGTAGGTGGGACCTCTACAAGAGAGATGGTCTACACCTGAACCAGAGGGGAACCAATATCTTGGGGGGAAAATTTGCAAAGGCTATGCAGGGGGCTTTAAACTGATTCAGAGGGGGGGTGGGATCCTGAGTAGTTTGGATGTTAAGAGGGACGAGAAAAGGGGGGTCATAGATGAGAACTGTAAAACACAGCAGCGTACAGGTGGAGTAGGGCATGGTTTGAAATGCGTATACTTTAATGCAAGAAGTATTCACAATAAGGTGGAGGAACTTGCAGCTTGGATCAGTACCTGGAACTTCGATGTTGTGGCCATTTCAGAGACATGGATAGAGCAGGGACAGGAATGGTTGTTGCAGGTTCCGGGGTTCAAATGCTTCAGTCAGAGTAGAGAAGGAGGTAGAAGGGGGAGAGGAGTGGCATTATTAGTCAAAGACTGTATCACATTGACAGAAAGGAAGTTTGATGAGGACTTGTCTGTTGAGGTAGTATGGGCTGAGATTAGAAATAGGAGAGGAGAGGTGACCCTGTTGGGAGTCTTTTATAGACCTCCTAAAAGTTCTAGAGAGGTAGAGGAAAGGATTGCAAAGTCGATCCTTGACAGGAGTGAAAGTAATAGGGTAATTGTTATGGGGGACTTTAACTTTACTAATATTGATTGGAATAGCTATAGCTCTAGCTCGTTAGAGGGGTCAGTTTTTATACACAGTGTGCAGGAAGGTTTTTTGACTCAGTATGTAGATAGGCCAACTAGAGATGAGGCTACATTGGATTTGGTGCTGGGCAATGAGCCAGACCAGGTGTTAGACTTGGAAGTTGGTGAACATTTTGGTGATAGTGACCACACTTCAGTTACGTTCACCTTAGTGATGGAAAGGGATAGGCATGAACCAGGGGGCAGTAGTTATAGCTGGGGGAATGGTAATTATGAGGCCATTAGGAGAGAATTAGGGTGCATAGGTTGGAGTAGAACATAGAACATTACAGTGCAGAACAGGCCCTTCGGCCTTCGATGTTGCGCCGACCAATATAAAAAGCAATGCCCCTCCAAACTAAACCATTCCCTTCTCTTCCATATACTTATCAACTAACCTCTTAAACGCCACCAAACTTGGCGCATCTACAACTGCTGCAGGCAGGGCATTCCACTCCCGAACTACCCTTTGGGTAAAGAACCTACCTCTGATATCCGTCCTATAACTATCACCCCTTAATTTAAAGCTGTGTCCCTCGTGCTAGCTTTCTCCATCCTAGGAAAAAGGCTATCACTGTCCACCCTATCTAAACCTCTAATCATCTTATATTTTCGATAAGGTCCCTCTTAGCCGCCTCCTTTCTAACGAAAACAACCTCAAATCCCTCAGCCTCTCTTCATAAGACCTGCCCTCCATACCAGGCAACATCCTGGTAAACCTCCTCTGTACCCTCTCCAATGCCTCCACATCTTTCTTATAATGGGGGGACCAGAACTGCACACAATACTCCAAGTGCGGCTGCACTAGAGTTTTGTACAGTTGCAACATGACGTTGCAGCTCCGAAATTCAATCCCTCTACCAATAAAAGCCAAGACTCCATATGCCTTCCTAACAACCTTCTCGACCTGACTGCCTACTCAATGGTCGACTGTCTTACTCGACCATTTCCTCCTTGCCTGACAGGGACATACTTATCAAGGACCCGCAGCAGCTGCTCCTTGAATAAGCTCCACATTCCAGATGTTCCCAGTCCCTGTAGCTTCCTAGTCCAATCTATGCACCCTAATTCTCTCCTGATGGCCTCATAATTACCCTTCCCCCAGCTATAACTACTGCCCCCAGCTTCATGCCTATCCCTATCCATCACTAAGGTGAACGTAACCGAATTGTGGTCACTATCACCAAAATGTTCACCAACCTCCAAGCCTAACACCTGGTCTGGCTCATTGCCCAGCACCAAATCCAATGTAGCCTCACCTCTAGTTGGCCTATCTACATACTGAGTCAAAAAACCCTCCTGCACACTTTGTACGAAAACTGACCCCTCTAACGAGCTAGAGCTATAGCTATTCCAATCAATATTAGTAAAGTTAAAGTCCCCCATAACAATTACCCTATTACTTTCACTCCTGACCAGAATTGACTTTGCAATCCTTTCCTCAACCTCTCTAGAACTTTTAGGAGGTCTATAAAAGACTCCCAACAGGGTGACCTCTCCTTTCCTGTTTCTAATCTCAGCCCATACTACCTCAACAGACAAGTCCTCATCAAACTTCTTCTCTGTCACTGTGATACAGTCTTTGACTAATAATGCCACTCCTCCCCCTCTTCTACCTCCTTCTCTACTCCGACTAAAGCATTTGAACCCTGGAACCTGCAACATCCATTCTTGTCCCTGCTCTACCCAAGTCTCTGAAATGGCCACAACATCGAAGTTCCAGGTACTGGTCTAAGCTGCAAGTTCCTCCCCCTTATTGCGAATACTCCTTGCATTAAAGTATACGCATTTCAAACCATGCCCTACCCCACCCGTATGCTGCTGTGTTTTACGGCTTTCCTCTATGACCCCCTTACTCTCATCCCTCTTAGCACCCCAACTATTCAGGATCCCACCCCCCCCGAATCAGTTTAAAGCCCCCTGCATAGCCTTAGCAAATTTTCCCCCCAAGATATTAGTTCCCCTCTGGTTCAGGTGTAGACCATCTCTCTTGTAGAGGTCCCACCTATCCCAGAATGAGTCCCAATTGTTCAGGAACCTGAACCCCTCCCTCCTGCACCATCCCCGTAGCCACGAGTTCAAACATTCCCTCTCTCTATTCTTCTCCAAACTATCCCTTGGCACAGGCAAGAGCCCAGAGATAACCACTCTTCCAGTTTTGGCCCTAAGCTTCCACCCCAACTCCATAAATTTCTGTTTAATATCCCCTTCCCTTTTCCTACCTATATCATGTGTCCCTACATGAACTATGACTTGGGGTTGACTCCCCTCTCCCTTAAGAATCTTAAAAACCCTATCTGTGACATCCTGGACTCCAGCACCTGGGAGGCAACACACCAGCCCTGAGTCACTTTTATTACCACTTACTCTCCTATCTGTCCCTCTAACTATGGAGTCTCCAATTACTAGGCCCAATCTCTTGTTTTCCCTACCCACCTGAGCATTCTCAGCAGGCTCACCCCCAGAGACCTGCTCCCTTTGGTCCTCTCCAGTTGATTCTTCCTCAACTGTAGCATCCAAGACAGAAAATTTGTTTCGGAGGGGAACAGCCCCAGGGGATTGTCTACCCGATTGCTTCTTACCCCTCCTCCTAACAGTTACCCACGAATCACTTTTAGGAGTGACTATCTCTTTGTCACTCCTGCCAATATCCTCCTCAACCTCTCGGATTATCCTGAGTTCCTCTAATTCCAGCTCCAGCTCCTTAACACGATCCTCAAGGAGCTGCAAATGGGCACACTTCCTGCAGGTATAATCAGCATGAACACTACTGGCATCCCTCACCTCATACATACTGCAGGAGTTGCAACGGACTGCCTGCACTGCCATCCCTGATACTTTAATTTACTTTAAGGAGAGAGAAAAAAAAAACTTCCCACACACTTATATTATTAGGTTAGAGGAAGGGGGAGGGTGGGATACTCTACCTGTGTAGAGTATCGGGTTTCCTCTCTGGACCAATTTATAGAGACAGAGAAACAACTCCAACTACCGGCAGCCTCCTAGTGACGACTTCCGGTTTCTTGTTAGTTTAAATAAAAACGGCAAAAACTACCCCCGCTCGCTATTTTAAACAAAGAGAAAAGTTAAAAAAGTACTTAACACACGAACTTCACGCTTTCCCAAATCGCTGCCTCTCCGTGCTGCTCCAAGGGAACAATCTTAGCTTTTATTGGTAAGGGGATGGAATTTCGGAGCTGCAACGTCATGTTGCAACTGTACAAAACTCTAGTACAGCCGCACTTGGAGTATTGTGTACAGTTCTGGTCCCCGCATTATAAGAAAGATGTGGAAGCATTTGAGAGGGTACAGAGGAGGTTTACCAGGATGTTGCCTGGTATGGAGGGCAGGTCTTATGAAGAGAGGCTGAGGGATTTGAGGTTGTTTTCGTTAGAAAGAAGGCGGCTAAGAGGAGACCTTATTGAAACATATAAGATGATTAGAGGTTTTGATAGGGTGGACAGTGATAGCCTTTTTCCTCGGATGGAGAAAGCTAGCACGAGGGGACATAGCTTTAAATTAAGGGGTGGTAGTTATAGGACAGATGTCAGAGGTAGGTTCTTTACCCAGAGGGTGGTAAGAGTATGGAATGCCCTGCCTGCTGCAGTTGTAGATGCGCCAAGTTTGGTGGTGTTTAAAAGATTAGTAGATAAGTTAATGGATGAAAAGGGAATGGTTTAGGTTAGAGGTTCATTGCTTTTTCTTAATTGTTTGGCGCAACATCGAGGGCCGAAGGGCCTGTTCTGCGCTGTAATGTTCTATGTTCTATGAATAAACCTGAGGATTCTCACTCTTAGCCATTTGGGGGATTCTAACCACCCGGTGTCTTAACAATAAGCCTGAAGACTCTAACCACCAGGGCAACTGGGGGACTCAAACATCCATGTGTAGGACTAGTCAGTTTCAACATTGTGAGCTATCTTCGGATTTCTGTCAATACAGGGCCTCGGGGAATGAGGGGTCGACTGGGTATTAGTTCAGTGAGAGAGACCAAGGTTAATCTTACCTTGTGAGCCTGTCCATCTCATGTTACCAACACCTGCATGATCACTTATTCAGTCACGTTGAAGAATATTTGTGTATGTTGGAACTCTGCTCTGCAGTGCCAATTCTTATGTTCGTTTTCATGAGATACTTCTGTCCTTGATACAAAGGCAAACACTAACTGCTGTCCAATTTAAAGGTTCTTTATTCTTCTTACATATGCAAGCTGCTACGTAACTTCCACCCAGTATTGGGAATCAGGTAGCAAAAGCGTGCCGAACAATGGGACAGTCCTCCTTTATGTCGCTTTTACAATCCTTCAGATCACGTGCGATCTGATACAATGTAGCTAATCACAAGACACCCTTTATTTCTAGTCAGGTTAACCATATCTAAGGTCATAATATCGTTATGTTGAAAAAAAGAAGTGTTAAAGGATAAATTTGTTAATCACAGATGTCTTAAGCTTGTCATTTTGAAATCAACTCAAAAGTTCTTAGTTGCATGCGATGTTAACCCCTTAATATTTCAACCACTTTCTGGGTGAAGAAATGTCTCCTATCTCCATCCTAAATATAACATAGAACACTACAGCACAAACAGGCCCTTCGGCCCACAAGTTGCGCCAATCACACCCATAACTACTAGGCCATAGAACTATCTGTAACTCCCAATCCCATTTAATCCCATGTACTCATCCAAAAATTTTTTAAAAGACCTCAGCGAGTTCGCCTCCACCACCATCGACGGCACCCGATTCCATTCACTCACCACCTCCTGAGTGAAAAAGTTACCCTAACATCTCCTCTGTACTTGCCACCCATCACCTTAAACTTGTGACCTCTCATAGCGACCATTTCAGCTCTGGGAAATAGCCTCTGAGAAGCCTCAGCAAATACAAAGGAGATGTCAGGGGTAGGTTTTTCACTCAGAGGGTGGTGAGTGAATGGAACCGACTGCCGTCGGAGGTTGTTGAGGCAAACTCACTGGGGTCTTTTAAGAGACTTCTGGATGAGTATATGGAAAAGAATAGGATAGGGGGTTATAGATAGGTCTGTGGATTGGTAGATGTGATCGGCGCAACTCATGGGCCAAAGGGCCTGTTGGTGCTGTATTGTTCTATGTTCTATGTTCTAATCCACCCTACTTATTCCTCTCAACATCTTATAAACCTCTATCAGGTCGCCTCTCAACCTTCGTCTCTCCAGGGAGAAGAGCCCTAACTCCTTCAACCTATCTTCATAGGGCATGCCCCCCAATCCAGGCAACATCCTTGTAAATCTCCTCTGCATCCTCTCAATAGCTTCCACATCCTTCCTGCAGTGAGGCAACTACAATTGCATACAGTACTACAAGTGGGGTCTGACAAGGGTCTTATAAAGTTGCAGCATTACCTCCTGACCCCTAAACTCAATCCCTCGATTAATGAAGGCCAGTACACCATACACCTTCTTGACCACATCCTCCACCTGCGAGGCCGATTTAAGAATCCTATGGACCTGGACCCCAAGATCCTTCTGCTCCTCAACACAGCTAAGACTCCTACCCTTGATATTGTACTCCTTCTACCCCAAATCTTCAAACTTTAACCCTTGGTCCTGTATTCCTCAATATTGGGAACATCCTCCCGACATCTATCCTGTCTCATCCTGTTAGAATTTTATAAGTCTCTATGAGTTTCACCCTCATTCATACAGTCATAAAGGTTTACAGCATGGAAACAGGACTTTTGGCCCAACTTGTCCATGCTGCCCTTTTGTTTTAATCAATTAAGCTAGTCACAATTGCATGTGCAAGGCCCATATCTCTCTATACCCATCTTACCTATATACCCACCTCTACTACCTCTGGCAGCTTGTTCCAGACCCTCACCATCCTCTATGTGAAAAAATTGCCACTCTCAACCCTTTTGTATCTCTCTCCTCTCACCTTAAACCTATGCCATCTAGTTTTAGACTCCCCGACTCTTGGAAAAAATATTGATTATTTAGTTAATCTGGGCCCCTCGTTGTTTCATAGCTCGCTAAAAGATCACCCCGAAGCCTTCTATGCTCCAGAAGAAAAATCCCAGTTTATCCAGGCTCTCCTCATGACTCAAACCACCAACTCCTGGTAGCATCCTAGTAAATGTTTTGCATACTTTAATAATATCCTTTGTACAATAGAGTGACCAGAAGTGTACACAGTTTTCTATTTTCTCCTTATTTACTTTTTTGCCTTTTCTGTATTTGTAAAATCTCTTTGGATTCTTCTTTTGCCTTATCTGCCAAAGCAGTCTCATGTTCTCTTTTTGCCCTCTTGATTTCTCTCTTAAATCCAGCAAAAATAATCCTAACTTAGTTAATCTCTCCTTGTACATTAGTCTCACCATCTCCAGAATCAGCCTGGTAAACTTTTGCTGCGCTGCATTAAGTGCAAGAACATCCTCCCTCAAAAAAGGAAACCAAAACTGCACACAGTATTCTAGATGTGGCCTCACTAAGGTCCTGTATAATTATAACAACGCATCCCTGCTCCTGTATTCAAAATCTTTCGCAATGAAGGTAAGCATACAAGGGCACAAGTTGCATTTCACAAAAAGAATTTACAACATGGAAGTAAAGAATTATGATTGTGACGTAGAGAATTTCCAGAAATATGATGAGGAGCTCCAAATTAACATTTAATCCAAGGTGAATCACATAATTTCTGGATGATTCTAGAGTTAAGTGGACAGTCTATTAGGATGATACAAAGAACAAAACAGCATGGGAAACAGGCCCTTCGGCCCAACGAGCCCGTGCAGCCACCCTGATGTTCCCACCTCTAACCATGATCCCTGTCTATGTTTATAGATCTATGGATTAAAAACCAAATTTGAGACAATTTAGGGAGAATTTGTTTTGCCAATTAGCCTAAGAGCACACCTTTGGGATGTGGGAGGAAACCGGAGCACCTGGAGAAAACCCACGTAAGCACGGGGAGAATGCGCAAACTCCCACAGACACAGGCCCAAATCCATGTATCTGCACAGCACAGCGATAGTCACTGAGCTGTTGTGTTGCCCATCAAATGGTCCAGGACAAGCGTATACTAACGACGTGAAGCACTAGGATACTCTCGAAAAAAAAATCCAAGAGCAGCCCTCACGCGACCCATCGCGTGTATGCCCCTTGTTAGACAACAAGGTGGACCAAAGCACCTGTAGGATAAAAACAAGTACATCAATATCATCATCTATTGACACACTTCCCAGGGACTCCCAAGGCTCATGATCCCTATTTTAAATCAGTTTTCTATACCCCTCCATTCCCATTCTGTTCATGTGCCCATCTAAATATTTCTTAAATAACTCCAGAGTACCTGCTTCCACCACTTGGCAGCGCATTCCATACCCCCACCACCCCCTGTGTGAAAAAACTCCTTCTAGCATCCAAATTATATCTTACCCCCAGTTGATACTCATTCTCCTATATCTTTAATTCATGAGACTACATACCAACAAAGCTGAAACATCTTCCTTTAAAACCAACTGATGTGATCTGAAGGACATACAGAGGAGAATACATCAATAAAAGATTACATCATGGTCAATGTAGAGTTGAATGGACAGACAGCGGGGTTGCCTCTCCATATGGTCCATGGTAATTTTCCACCTCTATTTCGGAGACCATAGTTGGAGAAGATAAAGCCCACTTATTTACCCTGCTAGTCCCCTGACACTAATGGCCAATTTACTATGGCTAATCAACCTATCTGCATATTTAATCAGATTTTAAGTGATCTCTCTGGTGTACAATGTTACATGGATGATATTCTAATAACAGAATCCAGAGAACAGGAGCATTTGAATAATGGGGAAGCAACATTAGAATGTCTTTAAGTACATGGTCTGCACATAAAGAAAGTCTGACTTTTTCAAGTCGTCAGTCCAGTATTTGGTTCACATTATTGATAGTAAAGGTCTACGTAAAGCACCTAAAAAGATGGATGCTACTGTCAAAACACTACATCTGACAAATGTGACACAACCGAGGTCCTTTCTAGGATTAGTAAATTATAGTAAATGTGTTCCTAACTTTGGTTCATTATTGAAGCCATTGCATAATTTGCTATGTATAAACCAGGTCCTTTGGCCCAACTTGTCCATTCTGGACAATAGAATATGAGAAAGCTTAGAAGGATGTCAAAAATTATTTGCAGAAGTCTGAAGTTTTGGTTCATATTAATCTGAAGCGATTATTTCTGCTTGTTAGCACCATTTGACTGTATGGACTATGTGTAGTAGTTTCACACATTATGCCTTTGGCAAAAGAATGGTCAATAATTTTTGCTTTTGCGTTCTCTGAAGAATCTAATTATACTGAGCTTGAAGAAGAAGCACTGAGTATAATGTTTGGTGTATGAAGATTTCATCATTATTTATATGATTGTCATTTGACATTATTGACTGAACTTTGACCCTTATAACTCTGATTCTTGGGTCATATAAATGCATGCTGTTATTAACTGCTAGTTGATTCCAAAGATGGTCACTGATCTTAATTGCACATTCTTATGATATAAAATATCATCAGAGTGCCATGCTAACGCTGATAAATTATCACACTTACCTTTACCTATAGAAGAGATGCCATCAACTAGTTTTGCTAATATCCTGGTACAGTCCTGATGAAGGAATTAGCACGTAGCTATTTTTGCTGACTGGATCTGAATGCTCAGATTGAAGAAAAAGTAGACCAATGTCAGTCCTGTGCATGAAGAAAAAAATATACCATCATTGTCTCCTTTACACCCTTGGGAGTGACCTAAAATGGCATGGCGATGATTGCATGTAGATTTGCCCGGTTTGTTTGAGGGTTATATGTTCATAGTCATAATTGATGCATAGAACATAGAACACTATAACACAAACAGGCCCTTTGGCCCACACGTTGGGTCGATCATATCTATACTTACCAGGCCATAGACCTATCTGTAACTCCCAATCCCATTAAATCCCATGTACTCATCCAGAAGTCTCTTAAAAGACCGCAGCGAGTTCGCCTCTACCACCACTGAAGGCAACCGATTCCATTCACTCACCACTCTCTGAGTGAAAAACTTACCTCTAATATCTCCTCTGTATTTGCCCCCCAGCACCTTAAACCTATGTTCTCTCATAGCGACCATTTCAGCCCTGGGAAATAGCCTCCGAGAATCCACCCTATCTATTCCTCTCAACATCTTATAAACCTCTATCAGGTCGCCTCTCAACCTTCGTCTCTCCAGGGAGAAGAGACCTAGCTTTCTCAAACTATCTTCGTAAGGCATGCCCCCCAATCTAGGCAACATCCTTGTAAATCTCCTCTGCACCCTCTCAATAGCTTCCACATCCTTCCTATGGTGAGGCGACCAGAACTGTGCACAATACTCCAAGTGGGGTCTGATAAGGGTCTTATAAAGTTGCAGCATTACCTCCCGACTCCTAAACTCAATTCCTCTATTAATGAAGGCCAGTACACCATATGCCTTCTTGACCACATCCTCCTCTTGCAGGGCAGATTTAAGAGATCTATGGACCCGGACCCCAAGATCCTTCTGCTCCTCAGCACTGACAAGACTCCTACCCTTGATATTATACTTCTTCATCCCATTGGTCCTGCCAAAATGGACCACCACACATTTATCCGCGTTGAAGTCCATCTGCCACTTCTCCGCCCAGTCTTGCATCCTATCTGTGCACATTCAAAGTGGCCAGAATTTATTACCTTGACATCTATAACTGAATAATCCACTTAAAAACTTGATTTGAAACCTGCCACATAGTTAGTCTCAGGCACTTCAGGCTACTCTATTATTCCAGTTTTGATGAACCCCACGACATGTCTGTTCATTAATTGAGATGAAGAAGCAGTATTTCATCCTTGCTGCAAATCGTCATCATTCTTCTGCAGACTCAGAATGGCTTTAGCCTCCTTCCATTACAAATGTGTAACCTCATGGTTAGATAAAGCTAACACAACATCATTTAATTTGATTCATTATTGTCACATAGAGTCATAGAGGTTTACAGCATGGAAACAGGCCCTTTGGCCCAACTTGTCCATGCCACCCTTTCTTTTTTAAAACCCCTAAGCTAATCACAATTGCCCACATTTGGCCCATATCTGTCTATACCATTGTACCCATGTAACTATCTAAATGCTTTTTAAAAGACAAAATTGTACCCCCTTCTACTATTGCTTCTGGCAGCTTGTTCCAGACACTTACCATGCTCTGTGTGTGAAGAAATTGCCCCTCTGGACAATTTATCTCTCCCCTCTCACCTTAAATTTATGCCCTCTAGTTTTAGACTTCCCTACCCTTGGGAAAAGATATTGACTATCTAGCTGATATGTGCCCCTCATTATTTTATAGACCTCTATAAGGTCACCCCTCAGCCTCCGACGCTTCAGAGAACAAAGTCCCGGTCTATCCAGCCTCTCTTTATAACTTAATCCATCAAGTCTCAGTAGCATTCTAGTGAATCTTTTCTGCACTCTTTCTAGTTTAATAATATCTTTTCTATAATAGGGTGACCAGAATTGCACACAGTGTTCCAAAAGTGGCCTTACGAATGTCTTGTATAACTTCAACAAAATGTCCCCAACTCCTTTATTCAATGTTCTGACCAATGAAACCAAACATACTGAGTGCCTTCTTCACCACTCTGTCCACCTGTGATTCCACTTTCAAGGAGCTATGAACATACCCCTAAATCTCTTTGTTCTGTAACTCTCTCCAATGCCGTACCATTAACTGAGTAAGTTCTGCTCTGGTTCAATCTATCGAATGCATCACCTCAAATTTATCTAAATTAAACTCCATCTGCCATTTATCAGTCCTCTGGCCCAATTGATCAAGATCCTGTTGCAATTGGAGATAGCTTTCTTCACTGTCCACTATGCCACCAATCTTAGTGTCATCTGCAAACTTACTAACCATGTTTCCTATATTCTCATCCAAATTATTAATATAAATGATAAGTAACAGTGGACCCCGAGGCACACCACTGGTTACAGACCTCCAGTTTGTAAAACAACTCTCTACAACCACTATCTGGCTTCTGTCAAGAAACCAATTTTGTATCCATTTAGACTCAACTTGGATCCTGTGAAATTTAACCTTAAACAACAACCTACCATGCAATACCTTGTCAAAGGCCTTGCTAAAGTCCATGTAGACAATGTCAACTGCACTGCCCTCATCTACTTTCTTGGTTATCCTTTCAAAAAACATGTATTGAGATACAGTGAAAAGTATTGTTTTTATATGCTTTACAGACAAAGCATACTGTTCATGGAGTACATTGGAGAAAAGGAAAGGAGAGGATGCAGAATGCAGTGTTATTGTTATAAATAGGGTACAGAGAAAGATCAGCTTAATGTAAGGTAGATTTATCCAAATGTTTGGCAGCAGGGAAGAAACTGCTTGACTCTGTTCATATGTATTCTCAGACTTTTGTATCTTTTTACCGATGGAAGAAAGTGGAAGAGAGTCCTTGATTATGCTGGCTGCATTTCTGAGGCAGCGGGAAGTGTAGACAGTGTCAATGGATGGGAGGCTGATTTGTGTGATGGACTGGGCTTCATTCATAACATTTTGTAACTTCTTGCAGTCTTGGTCAGAGCAGGAGCCATGTCACGCTGTGATACACTCGGGAAGGGTGCTTTCTATGGTGCATCTGTAAAAATTGGTGAGAATCATAGTGGTCATGCTGAAATTTACTTAGCCTCTTAAGAAAGTCAAGATGTTGCTGGGCTTTATTAACTATGGCGTCAGTTTGGAGGGACCAGGACAGGTTGTTTGTGATCTGGACGCCTGGAAATTTGAAGCTCTTGACCATTTCATGGAGTCATAGCATCATAGAGGTTTACAGCACAGAAACAGGCTCTTCAGCCCAACTTGTCTATGCTGCATTTTTTTAATGATGTAGAGATGCCGGTGTTGGACTGGGGTAAACCCAGTAAAGTTTCACAACACCAATTTTAACTCCAACCAATTTATTTGATAGTAAATTCGTGAGCTTTCGACACTTTGTGCCTTCGTCAGGCAAATGCAGTGTTCTGGTCTGCAATAGCACTCATACCAACACAGACAGTCAGAGATTGCTGATTAGAATGCGAATCCTTACATCTAACCTGCTATTCAAGTGTTTAAGTGGCTAACAATGTGTGTGAAGGGAATCCTGAGCATTGGTTAGAGAATTGTGTATTTCCTCCAGACAGCACAGTAAGTGAGGTTTTTTTGCTAACCCAGGCAAGTTACGGGGGTTACAGATAGTGTGTCATGAAGCCAAGATCCCTGTTAAGACCGTCCTCGTGTGCGGAGCTTGGCTATCAGTCTCTGCTCAGCGACTCTGCGCTGTCGTGTATCACGAAAGCCCCCTTGAAGAACATTTACCCGCAGGTCGGAGGCCGAATGCCCATGACTTCTGAAGTGTTCGCCCACAGGAAGGGAACTGTTTTGCCTGGTGATTGTTGAGCGATGCTCATTCATCCGCTGTCGTAGTGTCTGCATGGTCTCCCCAATGTACCATGCTTCGGGACATCCTTTCTTGCAACGTATTAGGTAGACAACGTTGGCCGAGTTGCAAGAGTATGTACCGTGTACCTGGTGACACACTCGTCAACTCAACACTCTGATCAAAACCTTTGATCCGGACCTTCAGAACACCCTCCGGGCTCTCATTCCACGTACTCCCCGCATTGGAGATCTCTACTGCCTCCCAAAGATACACAAGGCAAACATATCCGGCCGTCCCATCGTATCGGGCAATGGGACCCTGTGTGAGAACCTCTCCGCTATATCGAGGGCATCCTGAAACCCATTGTACAAAGAACCCCCAGCTTTTGTCTTGACACTACGGACTTCCTACAGAAACGCAGCACACATGGAGCAGTTGAACCAGGGACACTCCTTGTCATAATGGATGTCTCAGCGCTCTACACCAACATCCCTCACAACGATGGTATTGCTGCAACTGCCTCAGTACTCAATGCCAATAACTGCCAGTTTCCGGATGCAATTTTATAACTCATCCGCTTCATCTTGGACCACAATGTCTTCACCTTCAACAATCAGCTTTTCATCCAGACACATGGAGCAGCCATGGGGACCAAATTTGCACCTCAGTATGCCAACATCTTCATGTACAAGTTCGAACAAGACTTCGTCACCACACAAGATCTTCAACCAAGGTTATATACTAGATACATTGATGACATCTTTTTCCTTTGGACCCATGGTGAACAATCATTGAAACAACTGTATGATGATATCAACAAGTTCCATCCCACCAACAGACTCACCATGGACTATTCTCCAGAATCAGTTGCATTCTTGGACACACGCATCTCCATCAAGGACAGTCACCTCAGCCCCTCACTGTACCGCAAACCGACAGACAACCTCACAATGCTCCACTTCTCCAGCTTCCACCCTAGACACGTTAAAGAAGCCATTCTCTATGGACAAGCCCTCCGTATACACAGAATTTGCTCAGATGAGGAGGATCATGACAGACACCTCCAGACGCTGAAGGATGCCCTCGTGAGAACAGGATATGGCACTCGACTCATCGATCGACAGTTCCGACGTGCCACAGCGATAAACCGCACTGACCTCCCCAGAAGACGAACACGGGACACGGTGAACAGAGTACCCTTTGTTGTCCAGTACTTCCCCACAGCGGAGAAGCTACGACATCTTCTCCGGAGTCTTCAACATATCATTGATGACGATGAACATCTCGCTAGGGCCATCCCCACCCCCCCACTTCTTGCTCTCAGACAACCGCACAAGCTCAAATAGATCATTGTTCGCAGCAAACTACCCAACCTTCAGGAGAACAGTGACCACAATACCACACAACCCTACCACAGCAACCTCTGCAAGACATGCCAGATCATAGACATGGATGACATCATCAAACGTGAGGATACCATTCACCAGGTACACGGTACATACTCTTGCAACTCGGCCAACGTTGTCTACCTAATACGTTGCAAGAAAGGATGTCCCGAAGCATGGTACATTGGGGAGACCATGCAGACACTACTACAGCGGATGAATGAGCATCACTCAACAATCACCAGGCAAAACAGTTCCCTTCCTGTGGGCGAACACTTCAGCAGTCATGGGCATTCGGCCCCCGACCTGCGGGTAAATGTTCTTCAAGGGGGCTTTCGTGATACACGACAGCGCAGAGTCGCTGAGCAGAGACTGATAGCCAAGCTCCGCACACATGAGGACGGTCTTAACAGGGATCTTGGCTTCATGACGCACTATCTGTAACCCCCGTAACTTGCCTGGGTTAGCAAAAAACCTCACTTACTGTGCTGCCTGGAGAAAATACACAATTCTCTAACCAATGCTCAGGATTCCCTTCACACACATTGTTAGCCACTTTAACACTTGAATAGCAGGTTAGATGTAAGGATTCGCATTCTAATCAGCAATCTATGACTGTCTGTGTTGGTATGAGTGCTATTGCAGACCAGAACACTGCATTTGCCTGACGAAGACACAGAGTGTCGAAAGCTCGCGAATTTACTATCAAATAAATTGGTTGGATTTAAAATTGGTGTTGTGAAACTTTACTGCATTTTTTTTAACCAGTAAGGCACTCCCAGTTGCCTGCATTTGGCCCATATCCCTGTACACCCAACTTACCATCCAACTGTCTAAATAAATAAAAGCAAATTACTGCAGATGCTGGAATCTGAAATCAGTTGGAAAAGAAAGGAGAGACAGTAAATGAATATTTTTCGTCAGTTTTCACACAGGAAAAAGATAATGTTGTCGAGGAGAATACTGAGATACAGGCTATTAGACTAGAAAGGATTAAGGTTCATATGGAGGAGGTGTTAGCAATTGTGGAAAGTATAAAAATGGATAAGTCCCCTGGGCCGGGTGGGATATATCCTAGGGTTCTCTGGAGGCTAGGAAGGAGATTGCAGATAACAACATGAGGTCTTCATTGTCTACAGGAATAGTGCCAGCAGACTGGAAGATAGCAAATGTTGTTCTCTTGTTTTTTTTATAAATGATCTGGATGAGGGTATTGAAGGATGGATTAGTAAATTTGTGGATGACACCAAAGTCGGAGGAGTGGTAAATAGTGAAGAGGGGTGTTCTAGTTTGCAGAGAGACTTGGACAAGTTGCAGAGCTGGGCCGAGAGGTGGCAAATGGAGTTTAATGCGGAAAAGGGTGAGGTAATTCACTTTGGCAGGAATAACAAATGTGTAGAGTATAGGGCTAATGGTAGGACTCTTAATAGTGTTGATGAATAGAGGGATCTTGGTGTATGTGTGCATAGATCCCTGAAAGTTGGCAATCAAGTCGATAAGGTTGTTAAGAAGGCATATGGAGTCTTAGCTTTTATTGGTAGGGGGATTGAATTTCGGAGCCGCAACGTCATGTCGCAACTGTACAAAACTCTAGTGCGGCCGCACTTGGAGTATTGTGTGCAGTTCTGGTCCCAGCATTATAAGAAAGATGTGGAGGCATTGGAGAGGGTACAGAGGAGGTTTACCAGGATGTTGCCTGGTATGGAGGGCAGGTCTTATGAAGAGAGGCTGAGAGATTTGAGGTTGTTTTCGTTAGAAAGAGGAGGCTAAGAGGGGACCTAATCGAAACATATAAGATGATTAGAGGTTTAGATAGGGTGGACAGTGATAGCCTTTTTCCTAGGATGGAGAAAGCTAGCACGAGCGGACATAGCTTTAAATTAAGGGGTGGTAGTTATAGGACGGATGTCAGAGGTAGGTTCTTTACCCAGAGGGTGGTAAGGGTATGGAATGCCCTGCCTGCTGCAGTTGTAGATACACCAAGTTTGGTGGCGTTTAAGAGGTTAGTAGATAAGTTTAGGGATGAAAAGGGAATGGTTTAGGTTAGAGGGTCATTGCTTTTTCTTAATTGGTCGGTGCAACATCGAAGGCCGAAGGGCCTGTTCTGCGCTGTAGTGTTCTATGTTCCATGTTCAAGAAGGGGAGTAAAGATAACCTTGGTATTTATAGACCTGTGAGGCTTACTTCAGCTGTGGATAAAGTTTTGGAAACAATTATAAGAGATAAGATTTATAATCATCTTGAAAGAATAATTTGATAAGGGATAGTCAACACGTTTTGTGAAGGGTAGGTTTTGCCTCACAAACCTTCTTTGAGAAGCTGATCAAAGAGGTGGATGAGGGTAAAACAGTTGATGTGGTGCACGTGGATTTCAGTAAAGCATTTGATAAGAATCCCCATGGTATTGCAGGAGATACAGAAGCATGGGATTGAAGGTGATTTAGCGATTTAGATCAAAAATTGGCTATCTGCGAGAAGACAGAGGGTGGTGGTTGAACTCCATGCTAGAATTCAATTACCGCAAGGATCTGTTTTGGGGCAACTGCTGTTTGTCATTTTATAAATGACCTATATGAGGGTGTAGAAGGATAGATTAGTAAATTTTGCAGATGACACTAAAGTTGGTGGAGTTATGGACAGTGCGGAAGGATTTGCAGGTTACAGACGGATATAGATAAGCTGCAGAGCTGAGGTGAGAGGTGCAAATGGAGTTTAATGTGGGAAAATGTGAGGTGATTCATTTTGGAAGGAGTAACAAGAATACAGAGTACTGGGCTATGGAAAGTTACTTGGTAGTATGGTTGAGCAGAGAGATCTCAGTGTCCATACGCATTGATCCATGAAAGTTGGCACCCAGGTTAATAGGGTTGTTAAAAAGACGTACAGAGTGTTAGCTTTTATTGATAGAGGGATTGAGTTTAGGAGCCATGAGATCATGTTGTAGCTGTAGCAAAAGAGAAAGACATTATGTTGGGAGACAGAGTGCAGTTAGACAAAGTAATAGGGGAGAGAGAATTTGACATAAAGACGGGAGTGAGAGCCTGGTTAGACACAGTGAAGGCTGGCTGTTAAACAGACAATGAGTAATGTAAAGACAGTCGTGTTAGTCATACACTGGGTTAGATGCATTGGCCATGCTAAATGCTCCTCAGTGTACCTGAACAGGTGTCAGAGTGTGCGACTAGGGGATTTTTACAGTAACTTCATCGCAGTGTTAATGTAAGTCTTACTTGTGACTAATAAATAAAAATAAAAAACACTGATGACGCAACTGAGCTGGTTATAAAGAATCTTTCATCACTGGGCATGTTGAACCTTGTAGGGTACAAGGAGGATATTTATTTTGGATGTGTATAGTCTGGTTTGATCAATATAGTGTTGTGGAGTCAGTGATCAGTTGCTCAATTTGTTCAGTACAAGTTGTTTAGGAGTCAATGACCATCTAAACTATCCTTGACTCTGGTGACAGCAAGATCTTATGTAAAACTTTATCCAAACTAAATCAAAAGGGGTAAGTTTTTCACTCAGAAGGTGGTGAGTGAATGGAATTGGCTGCCATTGGAGGTGGTAGAGGCAAACTCGCTGGGGTCTTTTAAAAGACTTCTGGATGAGTATATGGAAACGAATGGGATAGGAAGTTATAAATAGGTCTGTGGATTGGTAGATATTAGATGTGATCGGCGCAACTCGTGGGCCGAAGGGCCTGTTTATGCTGTGGTGTTCTATGTTCTAAAAACACCAAGGGTTGCAGTTAACAGGAAAAAGATGCTGCTTCATGTTAACTGCAACTATATTGTTCTTAGTTTAGTTTAGAAGTCATCCATAGTTGTCTCAACCAGAGACAACAAAGTGCTTGGAGCTTACTCAAATTTGAAGTGTCCTTAACTGATTTTATATATGTCTTAACATATACTGAAAAGTATTGTTTCTTGTGTGCTATATAAACAAAGCATACTGTTCATAGAGAAAGAAAGAAGAGAGTGCAGAATGTAGTGTTACAGTCATATCTAGGGTGTAGAGAAAGATCAGCATAATGCAAGGTAGCTTCATTCAACCTCAACCTAACAGGGCATCATCTATTATGATTGCTTCTGGTATTGTCAGGTTCTCAAGAATGTTCAAGGTTTCAAAAAATGAACAAAGAACAAAGAAAATTTCAACATAGGAAAAGGCTCTTCGGCCCTCCAAGCCTGCACCAACCATGTTGCCGGACTGAACTAAAACTCCCTACCTTTCAAGGGACCATATCCCTCTATTCACTTCCTATTCATGTATTTGTCAAGACGCCCCTTAAAAGTCACTATTATATCCATTTCCGCTACCTCCCCAGGCAACGAGTTCCAGGCACCCACTACTCTCTGTGTAAAAAATCTGCCTCTTACATCTTCTTTAAACCTTGTCCCTCACACCTTAAACCTGTGCCCCTTAGTAATTGACTATTCCACCCTAGGAAAAAGCTTCTGACTATTCACTCTATCCATGCCTCTCATAATCTTGTGGACTTATATCAAGTTTTCTCTCAACCTCCATCATTGCAGTGAGAACAAACCAAATTTCTCCAAGCTCTCCTCATAGCTAATGCCCTCCATACTAGGCAACATCCTGTAAATATTTTCTGTACCTTCTCCAAAGCCTCCACATTCTTTTGGTAGTGTGGCGAGCAGAACTGAACACTATATTCCAAGTGTTCCCTAATTAAGGTTCTTTAAAGTTGCAACATGACTTGCCAATTGGAGATGTTAGAGGTAAGTTTTTCACTCAGAGGATGGTGAGTGAATGGAATCGGTTGCCATTAATGGTGGTAGAGGCGAACTCGCTGGGGTCTTTTAAGAGACTTCTGGATGAGTACATGGGATTTAATGGGATTGGGAGTTACAGATAGTTGTATGGCCTGGTAGGTATAGATATGATCGGCAGAACTTGTGGGCCGAAGGGCCTATTTGTGCTGTAGTGTTGTATGTTCTATGTTCTAATTTTTAAACTCAGTGCCCTCGCCCATGAAGGCAAGCATGCTACATGCCTTCTTGACTATTTTCTCCACTTGTATTGCCACTTCTAGTGAGTGACCTGAATATCTGTATGCCCAGATCCCTTTGCCCATCAATACTCTTAAAGATTCTGCCATTTACTGTATATTTCCTAACTGTATTAGACCTTTCAAAATGCATTACCTCACATTTGTCCGGATTAAACTCCATCTGCCATCTCTGTGCCCAAGTCTCCAACTGATCTATTTCCTGCTGTATCCTCTGATGGTTCTCATCGCTATCTGCAAATCCTGATTGTGTCGGTCGCAACTTGCTAATCAAACCAGTTATATTTTTCTCAAAATCGTTTATATATAAAACAAACAGCAAAGGTCCCAGCACAGATCCCTGAAGAACACCACCTCTCCCAGTCCTCTATTCAAAAACACACCCTTTCACTGCTACTCTCTGTCTTCGATAACTGAGCCAATTCTGTATCCACCTTGCCAGCTCATGTCTGATGCCGTATGATTCCACCTTCTGCACCGGTCTGCCATGTGGGACCTTGTCAAAGACCTCATTGAAGTCCATGTAGACAATATCCACTGCCCTACCCTCATCAATCATCTTCGTTACTTCCTTGAAAAACTTGATCAAGTTAGCCCGACATGATCTTCCCTTCACAAAATCATGTTGCCTCTTGCTAAGATGTCTACTTATTTCCAAATGGGAGTAAATGGGAGTATTCACTTTGGCAGGAATAACAAATGTGTAGAGTATAGGGCTAATGGTAGGATTCTTAATAGTGTTGAAGAACAGAGGGATCTTGGTGTGTCTGTGCATAGATCCCAGAAAGTTGGCAATCAAGTCGATAAGGTTGTTAAGAAGGCATACGGAGTCTTAGCTTTTATTGGTAGGGGGATTGAATTTCGGAGCCGCAACGTCATGTTGCAACTGTACAAAACTCTAGTGTGGCTGCACTTGGAGTATTGTGTACAGTTCTGGTCCCCGCATTTATAAGAAAGATGTGGAGGCATTGGAGAGGGTACAGAGGAGGTTTACCAGGATGTTGCCTGGTATGGAGGGCAGGTCTTATGAAGAGAGGCTGAGGGATTTGAGGTTGTCTTCGTTAGAAAGGAGGCGGCTAAGAGGGGACCTAATCGAAACATATAAGATGATTAGAGGTTTAGATAGGGTGGACAGTGATAGCCTTTTTACTAGGATGGAGAAAGCTAGCACGAGGGGACACAGCTTTAAATTAAGGGGTGGTAGTTATAGGACGGATGTCAGAGGTAGGTTCTTTATCCAGAGAGTGGTAAGGGTATGGAATGCCCTGCCTGCTGCAGTTGTAGATGCGCCAAGTTTGGTGGCGTTTAAGAGGTTAGTAGATAAGTTTATGGATGAAAAGGGAATGGTTTAGGTTAGAGGATCATTGCTTTTTCTTAATTGGTCAGCGCAACATCGAAGGCTGAAGGGCCTGTTCTGCGCTGTAATATTCTATGCTCTATGTTCTAAATCCTGTCTTAAAGAATACTCTCCAATAATTTCCCTTTCATCTGTGTAAGACTCACCGGCCTGTAATTACCTGGATTATTCTTGCTACCCTTCTTAAATCCTCTGGTATCCTCCCTGTAGCCAGTGAGAATGCAAAGATTTTTCTCATGACTCCAGCAATTTCCTCTCTTGCTTTTCTCAGTATTCTGGGGAAAATCCCATCGGGCCCTGGAGACTTGTCTACCTTAATGTTTCTCAAGAACCCCAATATCTCCTTTTTGATCTCAATATGTCTCAAACTATCTATGCGCTCATCATCAACTATGTCCTTCTCTTTGGTGAATACTGATGCAAAGTACTCATTTAATACCTCGTCCATTTCCTTTGGCTCCACTCATAGATTCCCTCCCCTGTTCTGAGTGGGCTAACTCTCTTGCTGGCTACCCTCTTTCTCTTTATATACGAGTAAAAAGCTTGGGATTTCTTTTAATCCTGCTGGCCAATTATTTTTTGTTACCCCTTTTACCCCTCCTTACTCCTTGTTTAAGTTTTTGTCTACTTTCCTTGTATTCCACACTTGCTTCATTTGTTCCTAACCTTTCAGCCTTGACAATGCTTCCTTTTTCTCTTTGACGAGGCTCACAATATCTCTCATTATGCAAGGTTCCCAAGGCTTGCCAAACTCATCCTTCATCCTTACAGGAATGTGCAAGTCCTGAATCCCTATCAACTTACACTTGAAAGCTTCCCACATGCCAGATGTTGATTTGCCCTCAAACATCTGCTTTTAATCTACATTCTTCAGTTCCTATCTAATATTGTTGTAATTAGCCTTCGCCCAATTTAGCACCTTAACTTCTGTACTACAGTTATCTTTATCCATCAGTACCTTAAAATTTACTGAATTGGGAACAAATTCGGGAGCAGTTGTTCCCGAACTGCTCCCTTACTGAAATGGCGACCAGCTGGCAGAGCTCATTTCCCAATACCAAGTCCAGTATGGCCTCTTCCCTAGTTGAATTATCTACGGATTGTTTCAAGAAGCACTACTGGATACTCTTTAAAAATTCTACATCATCCACCCCCTAGCACCAAATAAATTCCAGTCAATATAGGAGAAGTTAAAATCTCCCACCACAACAATTCTGTTATTTTTACACAAAGAACAAAGAAAATTACAGCACAAGAATAGGCCCTTTGGCCCTCCAAGCCTGCATCAACCATGTTGCCCAACTTATTCTCCTTAACCAGCAGTGCAACTCCCCCACCCCTTTTACATCCCCCTGTATCCTGCCTGGAACATCTGTTTCCTGGAATGTAAAGCTGCTAATCCTGTCCTTCCCTTAATCAAGTCTCTGTAATAGCAACAACATCATAGTTCCAAGTATTAATCTAAGCTCTAAGTTCATCTGCCTTACCTGTTACATTTTTCACATTAAAACAAGATGCACTTCACTCCATTAGACTCTCTTTGATTAGCAACCCCACCCTGCCTGTTGTTTCTCTAAGTCTTACTCGCCCTACTCTATGGTTCCCCATCATTTAATTCATGTTTGCTTTGCTTCTCACCCACTTGCCAAACTTGTTTAAATCCTCTTGTGTGACACTAGCAAACTCCCGACCAGAACATTTATGCCCCTCCAGTTTAGATGCAACCTATCCTTCTTGTACAGGTCCCATCTGCCCCAGAAGAGATCCCAATGGTCCAGATATCTGAAATCCTCCCTCCTACATCAGCTATTTAGCGACATGTTGAGCTGTACAATCTTCCTATTTCTAGCCTCACAGGGAGCAATGAGTATGAGGAACGGTTAAGGACTCTGGATCTGTACTTGTTGGAATGTAGAAGGATGAGTGGGGATCTTCTTAAAACTTACAGGATGCTGTGAGGCCTGGATAGGGTGGATGTTGAGAGGATGTTTTCACTAGTTGGAAAAACTAAAACTAGAGGGCAGAACCTCAGGCTAAAGAGATGATACTTTCGAACAGAGATGAGGAGGGTTAGGGTTATGAGAGACATGGATAGAATGGATAGTCAGAAGCTTTTTCCCAGAGTGGAAGAGACAATTACTTGGTTTAAGGTGTGAGGGACAAGGTTTAAAGGAAATATACGAGACATATTTTTCACACAGAGAGTAGTGGGCATCTGGAACTCGTTGCTGGGGGAGGTAGTGAAAGCGGATATAGTAGTGACTTTTAAGGGGCATCTTGACAAATACATGAATAGGACGGGAATAGAGGAATATGGACCCTGGAAGGGTAGGGGATTTTAGTTAAGTCGGGCAGCATGGTCAGTGCAGACTTGGAGGGCCGAAGGGACTGTTCCTGTGCTGTAATATTCTTTGTTCTTTGGTGTTTGTCTTCAAGGCAAAAATAGATAGATTCTTGATTAATAAGGAAATCAGGGGTTATAGGGAAAAGAGAAGAGAATGGAGATGAGAAAAATATCTGCCATGATTGACCAGTGGAGCAGATTTGATGAGCTGCATGGCCTAATTCTGCTCCTATGTCTTTTGGTCTTATGGTCTAATCCTGAAATTACAATCCTAGAGGTTAATTTTCCACCTCACTCCCTCAACTACTGCTGCAGGACCTCATCACTCTTTCTATCTCTGTTGTTAGTACCAATAGGTACCACAACCACTGGCCATTCACCCTCTCACTTCAGAATGCATTCTGCCTATTCAGAGACGTCCTGGACCCTGGCACCAGAGAGGGCAACATTCCATCCTGGAGTCTCTCACATCCACAGAAATGTCTATCTGTGCTCCTGACTATAGAAGCCCTTGCTCTATAGTCTATTGTTGATCAGATCTCAAACAATGATGAGACAGAGTATGTGAATGAGGAGAGGAACTGGTGCAGCAACAATAATCTCTCCCTTAATGTCAACAAAATAAAGGAGATTGTCATCGACTTCAGGAAGCGTAAAGGAGAATGTGACCCTGTCTACATCAATGGGGACAAAGTAGAAAGGGTTAAGACCTTCAAGTTTTTAGGTGTCCAAATCACCAACAATCTGTCCAGTTCCCCCATGCTGACACTATAGTTAAGAAAGCCCACCAATGCCTCGACAGTCTCAGAAGACTAAGGAAATTTGGCATGTCAGCTACTATTCTCACCAACTTTTATAGGTGCACTATAGAAAGCATTCTTTCTGGTTATATCACAACTTGCTATAGCTCCTGCTCTGCCCAAGACTGCAAGGAACTACAAAAGTTCATGAATGTAGCCCAATCCATCAGACAAACTAGTCTCTCATCCATTGACTCTGTCTATACTTCCCGCTGCCTCAGCAAAGCTGCCAGTATAATTATAGAACATAGAACATAGAACAATACAGCACAGAACAGGCCCTTCGGCCTTCGATGTTGTGCCGACCGAAATAAAAAGCAATGCCCCTCCAAACTAAACCATTCCCTTCTCTTCCATATACTTATCAACTAACCTCTTAAATGCCACCAAACTTGGCGCATCTACAACAGCTGCAGGCAGGGCATTCCACTCCCTAATCACTCTTTGAGTAAAGAGTAAATTAAGGACCCCACACACTCCGGACATTCTCTTTTCCACCTTCTCCCATTAGGAAAAAGGTACAAAAGTCTGAGATCACGTACCAACTGATTCAAGAACAGCTTCTTCCCTGCTGCTGTCAGACTTTTGAATGGATTTACCTTGCATTAAATTGATCTTTCTCTACATCCGAGCTAAGATTGTAACACTATATTCTGCACTGTCTTGTTCCCTTTTTATGAATGATATGTTCTGTATAGCACGCAAGAAACAATACTTCTCACTGTATGTTAATACATGTGACAATAAATCAAATCAAATCAAAATCTAGTGCTCTTTGTCCCTCCCTGTTTAACAACAGAGCCGGAGCTACTGCTCTGGCTACTGCTGCTGTTAAGCCCTGATAGGCCACCATCCCCGACAGGATCCAAAACAGTATACTTGTTAGAGAGAGGAATAACCACAGGGAATTCCTGCACTGAATGCCTGCCCCTTCTAGTGTCACTCATCTATCTGCCTGCACGTGTGGTGTCGTCGTGTCTCTAAAGCTCCTATCTGTGACACTTTCCACCACCTTGATGCTCCCAAGTGCATCCAACTGCTGCTCCAACCTATCCATGCAGTCTGCAAGTAACTGTAATTTTGTGCACTTCCTGCAGATGTAATTGTCCAAGATACTGGAAGCGTCACAGATCTCCCACATTTCACCAGTGCAGCATTTACCTCATTGACTGACATTCCTAGCATGATCCACCATGATCACATTGAATGGTACTACAGGGTCAAAAGACCAAATTACCTACTCCTGCACCTATGCTTCTCGGGACAGAAACAGAAAGCATGATGTTTAATCTTATTTGCTTCCCACTGGTGGTCTAGTTCTTTGCCAATACCTCCTTATCTTTCTGAAAAGCATGGTGTTTAATCTTGTTCTCACATTGTATAACTTGAACTTGCTGTTTCTTCTCGTCAACTTCTCTTGTCTTTGGTGGCTTAAGCAAATCAAACAGTGTATGTAACTGACATTTTATCAATGATAATGTCAGAGAATTTTGGGTTGTCAAATGCATTCCATTCCTATAAGTCATCAGAAAATAGCTTAGTCATTCAGACAGTAATCCTTGCTCATAAGTTACCTCCATTGAATGCTACAGTGCCTGAAGAAACCTTTCAGCTAGCCCATGTGTGATATGATAATAAGGAGTGGATTAGATGAGTTGGCATTCTGTTCTCTTTTAGGTAATTTGTGAATTATTGCAAAGTGAACTGTGGTCCATTCTTGCCAACAAGTTGCTCAGGATAACCAAAGCTTGCAAAATTCTCACCCAGTATTTCTATTACTCTCTCCGAGGATGTAGTTTTTATAATGATGACTTCAGACCATTTCGAGTGTGCGTCTACCACAATGCAAACATTCATCCTTCCAAAGTCAGCATGATCTATATAAACTCTTTGCCATGACTCTGATGGCCATTCCCATGGCTAAAACGGCATTAGTGGCAGCAGGTTTCATACTTTTGAATAAACCAAACACATACCTGCTTTTCCTAAATTTCACTATTGAGTCCTGGCCACAAAAGTAGTTTCTGGCTATCTCCTTCACCCTTATTATCCCATAAAGACCTTCATAGAATTGGTTTAGGATGTGTTTTCTTATTAACGGTGGAATTCCTGGCTTTGGTCACTGTTTGTGCAGAGTCTGTAAGTTCTTCCCATGTCTTTGGCCTCGTGGATCCAGAACTGGCTTGCCGGCAGAAGACAGAGAGTGGCTGTGGATGGGTCTTGTTCTGCATGGAGGTCGGTAACCAGTGGAGTGCCCCAGGGATCTGTTCTGGGACCCCTCGCTGTTTGTCATTTTCATAAATGACCTGGATGAGGAAGTGGAGGGATGTGTTAGCAAGTTCGCCGACGATACAAAGATCGGTGGTGTTGTAGATGGTCTGGAGGGATGTCAGAAGTTGCAGCAGGACATAGACAGGATGCAAGACTGGGCGGAGAAGTGGCAGATGGACTTCAACGCAGATAAATGTGTAGTGGTCCAGTTTGGCAGGAATAATGGGATGAAGGAGTACAATATAAGGGGTAGGAGTCTTAGCTGTGTTGTAGAGCAGAAGGATCTCGGAGTCCGGGCCCATAGGACTCTTAAATCGGCCTCGCAGGTGGAGGAAGTGGTCAAGAAAGCGTATGGTGTACTGGCCTTCATTAATCGAGGAATAGAGTTTAGGAGTCAGGAGGTAATGATGCAGCTCTATAAGACTCTTGTCAGACCCCAGTTGGAGTATTGTGCGCAGTTCTGGTCGCCTCATTATAGGAAGGATGTAGAGGCTATTGAGAGAGTTCAGAGGAGATTTATAAGAATGCTGCCTGGATTGGGAGGTAGGCCTATGAAGATAGGTTGAGGGAGCTGGGACTCTTCTCACTGGAGAGACGTAGGTTGAGAGGTGACCTGATAGAGGTTTATAAAATGTTGAGAGGGATAGATAGGGTGGACTCTCAGAGACTATTTCCCCGAACTGAAATGGTCACTACGAGAGGACACAGATCTAAGGTGCAGGGAAGCAAATACAAAGGAGATGTCAGGGGTAGGTTTTTCACTCAGAGGGTGGTGAGTGAATGGAACCGACTGCCGTTGGAGGTTGTTGAGGCAAACTCACTGGGGTCTTTTAAGAGACTTCTGGATGAGTATGTGGAAAAGAATAGGATAGGGGGTTATAGATATGTCTGTGGGTTGGTGGATGTGATCGGCGCAGTGAGGTTTTTTGCTAACCCAGGCAAGTTATGGGGGTTCATGTCACACTATCTGTAACCCCCGTAACTTGCCTGGGTTAGCAAAAAACCTCACTTACTGTGCTGTCTGGAGAAAATACACAATTCTCCAACAATGCTCAGGAGTCCCTTCACACACATTGTTCGCCACTTTAACACTTGAATAGCAGGTTAGATGTAAGGATTCGCATTCTAATCAGCAATCTGTGACTGTCTGTGTTGATATGAGTGCTATTGCAGACCAGAACACTGCAGTTGCCTGATGAAGACACAGAGTGTCGACAGCTCGCAAATATATTATCAAATAAATCGGTTGGATTTAAAATTGGTGTTGCTAGATTATTACTGAGTTCTTACTATCCCAGTCCAATGCCGGCATCTCTACATCTTGACTGCAGAAGACAGAGAGTGGTTGTAGAGGGTTATTTTTTCAAACTGAGGGTCTGTGACCAGCAGTGTGCCTCAGGGATCGATCCTGCTCCATTGTATTAATCATTTATATTAATGATTTGGATGAGAATTTAGCAGGCATGGTTGGTAAGTTTTATCAAGATTGATGGCATAGTGGACGGTGAAGAAGATTATTTAGGAATGCCAAGGGATTTTGGTCAATTGGGCCAATGGCAAATGAATGGCAGCTGGAGTTTAATTTGGATAAATGCGAGGTGATGCGTTTTGGTAGATTGAACCAGAACCGGACCTACTCAGTTAATGACAGGCATTGGGGAGAGTTATAGAACAAAGATCTAGCAGTACAAGTTTATAGTTCCTTGAAAGTGGAGTCGTCGGTGAGCAGGGTCGTGAAGAAGGCATTTGGCATGCTTGGTTTCATTAGTCAGAACATTGAATACAGGAGTTGGGACGTCTTGTTGAAGTTGTATAAGGTATTAATAAGGCCGCACTTGGAATACTGTGTGCAGTTCTGGCCATCCTGTTATAAAAAGGACATAACTAAACTAGAAAGAGTGCAGAAAAATTTACTAGGATGCTACAGGAGCTTGATGGTTTGAGTTATAAGGAGAAGCTTTTTTCTCTGGAGCGTAGGAGACTTAGGGGTGATCTTATAGAGGTCTATAAAATAATGGGGGGCATAGATAAGATATGGTCAACATCTTTTCCCAAAGTTAGGGGAGCCTAAAACTGGAGAGCATAGGTTTAAGATGAGAGAGGAGAGATACAAAAGAATCCAGAAGGGTAATTGTTTCATATAGAGGGTGGTGAGTGTCTGGAACAAGCTTCCAGACAAGTGTGAGGTATTGCACTTTGGAGGGACAGACCAAGATAGAACATACAAGGTAAATGGTAGGACACTAAAGAGTGCAGTAGAACAGAGGGATCTGGGAATACAGATAAAGAATTCCCTAAAAGTGACATCACAGGTAGATAGGGTCATAAAGAGTGCTTTTGGAACATTGGCCTTTATAAATCAAAGTATGAGTATAAGAGTTGGAATGTTATGGTGAAGTTGTATGAGACATTGGTGGGGCCGAATTTAAAGTATTGTATGCAGTTTTTGTCACCTAATTACAGGAAGGATATTAATAAGGTTGAAAGAGGGCAACGAAGGTTTACAAGGATATTGGTGGGACTTGAGAAACTGAGTTACAGAAAAAGGTTGAATAGGTTAGGACTTTATTCCCTGGAGTGTACAAGAGTAAGGGGAGATTTGATAGAGGTGTATAACATTTTGATGGGTATAGATAGAGTGAATGCAAGCAGGCTTTTTCCAGTGGGGCTAGGGGAGAAAAAAAAACTAGAGGACATGGGTGAAGGGGGAAATGTTTAAAGGGAATATTGGGGAGGGGGCTTCTTCACATAGAGAGTGATGGGATTGTGGAATGAACTGCCAGATGAAGTGGTAAATGTGGGCTCACTTTAATATTTAAGAGAAATTTTGGACAGGTACATGGATGAGAGGGGTGTGGAGGGATATGGTCCAGGTGCAGATCAGTGAGACTAGGCAGAAAAGTAGTTCAGCACAGCCCAGAAGTGCCAAAGGCCTGATTCTGTGCTATAATGTTCTATGGTTCTATGATTCTATGGAATATAGTGTTCAATTCTGGTTGCCATACTACCAGAAGGATGTGGAGGCTTTGGAGACGATACAGAAAAGATTGGCCAGGATGTTGCCTGGTATGGAGGGCATTAGCTATGAGGAGAGGTTGGAGAAACTTGGTTTGTTCTCACTGGAACGACGGAGGTTGAGGGGAGACCTGATAGAAGTCTACAAAATTATGAGAGACATGGACAGAGTGGCTAGTCAGAAGCTTTTTCCTAGGGTGGAAGAGTAATTACTAGGTGGCATAGAACATAGAACATAGAACAATACAGCACAGAACAGGCCCTTCAGCCTTCGATGTTGTGCCGACCAACCTGTGGCACAGGTTTAAGGTGTGAGGGGCGAGGTTTAAAGAAGATGTAAGACGCAGATTTTATACACAGAGTGTAGTGGGTGCCTGGAACTCGTTGCTGGGGGAGGTTGCAGAAATGGATACAGTAGTGACTTTTAAGGGGTGTCTTGACAAATACACGAATAGGATGGGAATAGAGGGATATGGTCCCTGGAAAGGTAGGGGATTGTTGTTCAAATGGGCAGCATGGTCAGTGCTGGGTTGGAGGGCTGAAGGGCCTGTTCCTGTGCTGTAATTTTCTTTGTTCTTTGTTCTTCATCGCAGGTACTAAAGCGTTGGCTCAATCACTTACATTTACGGGTGCAAAGACCCGTGACTTAACCAGCTTCTCTAACACTGCCTCAACCTTAGCCTTGATTTAACTTGACTGGGATCTTTTTCCCAGCACCCCTTCAAAGATAATGACATGTTTCTTTAAAATGTTTGGTAGATCTGTGTTGGACTTGGACATGAGGTTCACCTATGCCCAGTTTGGTTCTCTCCAGCCAGGTTCCCCCCATTAGGGCTGTATAGTTATCTTTAACAATGTGCAGAGATAATTCTGCAGTTGTGTTTCTTTTTTTTCCAACAAGCACATTCGATGGTGCCCCTTTTTACTACTATTCTTGCATTTTGCATCTTTACAACTGCAGTCAGTTGCCATGTGCCCAGATTTTTACACATCAGTGGCAATTTCGAACCTGTGTCTGTATTCAGGTTTCAGCCAAAAGCTTATGGAATTTTGCACTTGAACATAGAACACTACAGCACAAACAGGCCCTTCGGCCCACGAGTTGCGCCGATCACATCGATACCTATCAAGCCATAGACCTATCTATAACCCCCTATCCCAGTTCCCACATACTCATCCAGAAGCCTTTTAAAAGACCCCAGCGAGTTTGCCTCTACCACCACCGACGGCAGCCGATTCCATTCACTCACCACCCTCTGAGTGAAAAACTTACCCCTAACATCTCCTCTGTATTTGCTTCCCTGCACTTTAAACCTGTGTCCTCTCGTAGCGACCATTTCAGCTCGGGGAAATAGTCTCTGAGAATCCACCCTATCTATTCCTCTCAACATCTTATAAACCTCTATCAGGTCGCCTCTCAACCTTCATCTCTCCTATACGCGTCAATCTCAAATAATGTCATTCAAGACATCACCAGATTCACAGTATTCAGCTAATTTCTTTAAAGCAGCTGTGAACTATATGATTTATTCACTTTCTTGTTGGCTACTTTTATGGAATCTGAATCTTTTGGTGACGACCAAATGTTTAAGTGAGAAGTAATCCTGCAATATCTCTGCAACCTCACTGCAGGTTTTTGGACTTGTTTTTTCTAGTTTCACCGGAGTTCACAGGAGGTTGAATAGTTTCCCCCCCGCCCCTCCACCCCTGACCCCATTGTACTCAGGAAAGTTAGGGGTACAATACCTGCATGCAATTTTATTTACAAAATAACCAGTTCTTTCAGTATGTGAGTTAAACGACTCATGTTCTCATCATATGGTCCCATGGCAACAAAAAACTCCCATCATTTTTACTATAGGAAAGACTTGTATAAGCATTATGTGGACAGCACGTAGCATGATGGTTAGCACTGCTGCCTCACAGCACCAAGGATCTGGTTCAATTCTGGCCTCAGGTAACTGCCTTTGTGGTGTTTGCATGTTCTCTCCATGTCTGTGTGGGTTTTCTCTCGGTGCTCTGATTTTTTTTCCCACACTCCAAATATGTGTGGATTAGATTGTTTGCCCATAACAAAATCCCCTTAGTGTCAGGAGGATTAGCGGGGTCGCCACATTTGCAGTAGGATATATTGGTCTTGGAGGGAGCGCAGAGAAGATTCACCAGGCTGATACCGGAGATGAAGGGGTGAGCCTATGAGGAGAGATTGAATAGACTGGTTTGTACTCGTTGGAGTTTAGAAGGCTGTGGGGGGATCTTATTGAGACATATAAGACAATGAAGATGACAGATAGGGTAGAGGTAGAGAGACTCTTCCTGCTTAGAAAGGATAGCAGAACTAGAGGGCACAGCCTCAAGATAAGGGGGGGGAGGGCAGTTTAAAACGGAGTTGAGAAGGAACTTCTTCACTTAAAGGATGGTGAGTCTTTGGAATTCTCTGTCCATTGAATTGGTGGAGGCTACCTCGCTGAATATATTTAAGTCATGGGTAAATAGGTTTCTGATGGACAAGGGAATTAAGGGTTATGGGGAGAAAGTGAGAAAGTGGAACTGATCTTGTTGAATGGCGGGGCAGGCTCAAAGAGGTAGATGGCCTATTCCTGCTCCTATTTCTTATGTTGAATACATGGAATTACAGGGATAGAGCCTGGATGGAATTGTTGTCACTGCAGGATCAATAGGTTAGATGACCTCCTTCACTGTAAGATTCTATGATTCTATGAAGTTTTTAACACTGCATTGCTTCTCGTTCTTTCAAACAGATATCCCTGAATACAGCCTATTTCCTTTTGAGTTTGGCAACATCCCCAGTTCCAAACCTATTATTGCAAAATCTTTGCTGCTCACAGTGCTTGCTGTACTGCTCCAGATCTTTCCCAGTAAGAAGTCTCACAACACCAGATTAGAGTCCAGCCTGGTGTTGTGAGACTTCTTACTGTGTTTACTTCAGTCCAACGCCGACATCTGTACACCAGATCTTTTCCGACAGAGCATGTAGCGAGATTCTTATCCGTGTTGTTTTCTCTAAAATCTTTGTTTAAATTTCAGTTCCTGCGATGGTTGCTATTGATTTTTGGCAGGCCTCCAGCTTTGGTGTAGCAATATTTTTATCTTAACGCTTTTTGGATGTTTGCAGCATGGACTGATGATTTTTATATATTTCCTTATTTCTCAGGAGAGTCAGCAGCATGGTTCCAATCTCAGTGCTGCCAGTTTTCTTTGTGATATTTTTAAAAGATAGGCTTGCAGACCACAAAGCTGCAAATAAACAAGAGTTTTATTGGAAAGCTATTTACAGGCTCTTGAGCAACACATCACAGCGCAGTTAGCATTGCTGCCTCACAGCACCAGGGCCCTGGATTCGGTTCCGGCTTCGGATCACTGTCAGTGTGGAGTCTGCATTCCACACTGGTTCTCCAGTTTCCTCCCACAGTCCACAGATGTGCTGGTTAGGATGATTGGCGATGCTAAATTGGCCCTTAGTGTCAGGGGGATTAGCAGTGTAAATTTGTGGGGTTACAGAGATAGGGCCTGTGTGGGATTGTTGTTGATGCAATCTCAATGGGCTGAATGGCATCCTTCTGCTCTGTAGGGATTCTATGATTCTAAAAGTGACTTTGTTCCAACTAGAAACCAACAATGTATAGACAAGAACCATATGAAGACGTTAGGTGTGAAAACAAAACCACAATTATAAAGGAAAAGAGGAACTATGAAATTAAATCATCAAGAAAAGTGGAGCCAGTGGATTCGGTTTATTTGGACTTTTAGAAAATTTTCAACAAAGTTTCACAGAAGAGTTTAACATGTAAAATTAAAGTGCATGGGACTGGGGACAGTACATTTGACATGGATGGAAAACAGGTTGATGGACAGAAAACAAAGAGTAGGATAAAATGGGTCTTTTCCCAAGTGGCAGGCAGTGACCAATGAGTTATGGCAGGGTCAGTGCTGGAACCCCAGTTATTCACAATACGTATTAATGATTTACATGAGGGAACTAAATGCATTATCTCCAAATTTACAAATGACAAAGTTGGGTGGGATGGTGAGCTGTGAGGAGCTCAACATGAACCCTTCAGACCTAAAAGGTGAAGAGATACTTCAGAACGTGATCTGAACAAGCTGAGTGAGTGGGCAAATGCATGGCAATTGTAGTATAATGTGGTTAAATATGAGGTTATCCACTTTGGTAGCAAAAAACAGGAAGCTAGATTATTATCTGGATGGATATAAATTAAGAGGGGGGAAGTGCAAGTACAAAGAACAATACAGCACAGGAAATAAGCTCCTTGACCCTTTGAAAGTAGATCTGAGTATCCTCACTAAAGGTAAGCATGCAGATGCAACAGGCAATAAAAAGGCAAAAGGTATGTTGCCTTCATCGTGAGATTTGAGTACAGGAGAAAGGTTGTCATAATGCAGTTATACAGGCCCTCAGTGAGGCCACATCTGGAATATTGTGTGCAGTTTTTACTCCTTATCTGAGGAAAGATATTCTTGCTTTAGAAGGAGTGTAAGAGAAGGTTTACGAGACTGATTGCTTGGATGACGGAGTTGACCTATGAGGAGAGGTTGAGTTGGTCAGGATTATATTTGCTAGAATTTGCTAGAAAAGTGAGGAGGAATCTCAATAGAAAAATTGGAATTAAGAGCAGAAGTTGCAAATTCAGCCCTTCCTGCCTTTCAGTCAGATCATGGCTGATCTCTCCCTGATCTCAAATCTATCAAATGTTCAAGAAGGGGAAGAGAGACTTTCCGGGGAATTATAGGCTGGTGAGTCTTACTTCTGTTGTAGGCAAAGTATTGGAGAGAATCATTAGAGATAGGATTTATAGTTATTTAGAGAGAAATGAATTCTTTGGGGATAGTCAGCATGGTTTTGTGAAAGGCAGGGTCGTGCTTTACTAACCCTATTGAGTTTTTTGAAAAAGTGACCAAAGAGGTGGATGGGGGTAAGGCAGTTGATTGGTATATATGGACTTTAGTAAGGCATTCGATAAGGTGGCACATGGAAGGCTTCTGCAGAAAATGCAGATGTATGGGATTGAGGGTGATTTAGCTCATTGGATTAGGAATTGGCTAGCAGATTGAAGACAGAGGGTGGTGGTTGATGGGAGATATTCATCGTGGAGTTCGGTTACTAGTGGTGTATCTCAGGGATCTGTTTTGGGGCCCCTGCTGTTTGTAATTTTTATAAATGATCTGGATGAGGGTATAGAAGGATGGATTAGTAAATTTGCGGATGACACCAAAGTCGGAGGAGTGGTAGATAGTGAAGAGGGGTGTTATAGTTTGCAGAGAGACTTGGACAAGTTGCAGAGCTGGGCCGAGAGGTGGCAAATGGAGTTTAATGTGGAAAAGTGTGAGGTAATTCACTTTGGCAGGAATAACAAATGTGTAGAGTATAGGGCTAATGGTAGGACTCTTAATAGTGTTGAAGAACAGAGGGATCTTGGTGTATATGTGCATAGATCCCTGAAAGTTGGCAATCAAGTCGATAAGGTTGTTAAGAAGGCATACGGAGTCTTAGCTTTTATTGGTAGGGGGATTGAATTTCGGAGCCGCAACGTCATGTTGCAACTGTACAAAACTCTAGTGCGGCCGCACTTGGAGTATTGTGTACAGTTCTGGTCCCCACATTATAAGAAAGATGTGGAGGCATTGGAGATGGTACAGAGGAGGTTTACCAGGATGTTGCCTGGTATGGAGGGCAGGTCTTATGAAGAGAGGCTGAGGGATTTGAGGTTGTTTTCGTTAGAAAGAAGGCGGCTAAGAGGAGACCTTATTGAAACATATAAGATGATTAGAGGTTTAGATAGGGTGGACAGTGATAGCCTTTTTCCTAGGATGGAGAAAGCTAGCACGAGGGGACATAGCTTTAAATTAAGGGGTGGTGGTTTTAGGACAGATGTCAGAGGTATGTTCTTTACCCAGAGGGTGGTAAGGGTGTGGAATGCCTTGCCTGCATCAGTTGTAGATGCACCAAGTTTGGTGGCGTTTAAGAGGTTTATGGATAAGTTTATGGATGAAAGGGGAATGGTTTAGGTTAGAGGGTCACTGCTTGTTCCTAATTGGTCGGCGCAACATCGAAGGCCGAAGGGCCTGTTCTGCGCTGTAATGTTCTATGTTCTATGTACCTCCCCAGCTGTTCTCCTTATCCTTTTTTTTATAAGAAATATGTCTTTCCCTTAATATGTCTATAAAATCCTAACAGGAGTAGAAAGGGTACATGCAGGAAGGACATTCTCAATAGCGTGAGCGTCCAGAACCAGGGTTACAGACTGAGGATACGAGATAAACCTTTTAGGACTAAGCGGTTTATGTAGAGTGTGGTGAATATGTGGAATTCAGTCCTATAGAATGTAGTTAGGTCAAAAGGCTGTATGATTTCAGGAAGAAATTAGATATTGGGGCTAAAGGGATTAAGCGATGGAGGGGGAAGGCAGGACTAGGATATTGAATTTGATGATCAGCCATGATCCAAATGAATGAAGGGCTGATTGGCCTACTCTTGCTTCTATTTCCTGACGAGGTCTGGTGAAGCATCATCCAGTCTCGAAAAGTTAGCTGTATTCTGTCTTCACAATGCTGTCAGGCATGCTGAGATTTTCCACATTCTCTGTTTTTCTTTCAGATTCTAGAGTCTACAGTATTTTGCCTTTATCTCTATTTTCTCTGTTTGACTATCCCATCTATATGTTCTGTGACCCAAGACACTCACCTCACTATTAACAACATGGCCGATCTTTATGTCATCCTCAAATTTACTAATCCTACCCCCCCATAGTCATCTCTGTCATTTATACAGAGCATGGGATTGTAGCTACTCTCTTGACATGGATCAAAAACTGGTTAGCAGAGAGGAAACAAAGAGTTGGCATAAATGTATATTCTTCCACTTGGCAGGCAGTGACTAGTGGGATTCTGCAGGATCTGTGCTGGGACCCAACTGTTCACATTGCATATTAATGATTTGAAAGATGGAACTGAATGTATTATCTCCAAATTTACAGATGATACAAAGTTGAGTGGGAGGGTGATCTGTGGGCAGGATACAGAGATGCTTCAGTGTAATTTGGACAGGCTGAGTGAGTGGACATATGCGTGGCAGGTGCAGTATAATGTGGATAAATGTGGAGTTATCCATTTCGATAGCAAAAACAGGAAGGCAGATTAATATTTGGATTGGTGTAAATTGAGAAAGGTGGATACTCAGTGAGACCTTGATATCCTCATGTATCAGTTGCTGAAAGTAAGCGCATAGGTATAGAACACTGCAGCACAAACAGGCCCTTCGGCCCACAAGTTATACCAATCATATCTAAATCTACCAGGCCATAGAACTATCTGTAACTTCCAATCCCATTAAATCCCATGTACTCATCCAGAAGTCTCTTAAAAGACTCCAGCGAGATCGCCTCTACCACCACTGACGGCAACCATTCACTCACCACCCTCTGAGTGAAAAATTTACCTCTAACATCTCCTCTGTACTTGCCCCCCAGCACCTTAAACCTGTGTCCTCTCGTAGCAACCATTTCAGCCCTGGGAAATAGCCTCCGAGAATCCACTCTATCTATTCCTCAAGGCAATAAAGGCAATAAATAAGGCAAATGGTATGTTGGTCTTCATAATGAAAGGATTTGAATGTAGAATTAGGGATGTTTTACTGCAATTGTACAGAGACCTGATGAAGCCACACCTGGAGTATTGTGTGCCATTTCGGGATCCTTATCAGAGGAATGCAGTGATTCCTGGGATGGCAGGTCTGTCACATGAGGAGAGACTAAGTTGTTAGGATTGTATTTATTAGAGTTTAGAAAAGTAAGAGGGATCTCGTGAAAACTTATAAAATTCTGAGAGGATTAGACAGAGTAGAGTCGAAAAAAATTACCAGTCATGTTTTAACTGGATGAGGAAGTGGAGGGATGGGTTGGTAAGTTTGCCAATGACACGAAGATTGCTGGTGTTGTGGATAGTCTGGAGAGATGGCAGAAATTGCAGCGTGACATAGGTAGGATGCAAGACTGGGTGAAGAAGTGGCAGATGAACTTCAACCCAGATAAATGTGTAGTCGTCCATTTTGACAGGTCCAATGGGATGGAGGAGCATAACATCAAGGATAAGACTCTTAACAATGTAGAAGATCAGAAGGACTTGGGGTCTGCGTCCATAGGACTCTTAAATCGGCCTCGCAGGTGGAGGATGTGGTCAAGAAGATGTATGACGTATTAATGTACCCAGAGGAAACACACACAGACACGGGGAGAACGTGCAGACTCTGCACTGACAGTGACCCAAGCTGGGAATCGAACTCAGGTCCCTGGTGCTGTGAGACAGCTGTGCTAACCACCATGCCACCGTGAATTTGAATTCAATTTTTTTTTAAATCTGGAATTAAATACTGATGATCAAGAAACCATTGAAAATTGTCAGAAAAACGCATCTAGTTCATTAATGTCCTTTTAGGGTAGGAAATTTGCCATCCTGACCTAGTCTGGCCTACATGTGATTCTGCAGCCCAGCCAGCAACATCCATATCCCACAAATGAACAAAAAAAATGATAGAAACTCTTCCTTTCTGTTTTCATATTTCTGGCTGGTTTTCTCTTGTATTTCTTTTTTTTCCCCTATTAATTTTTTAATTATCCTTTGCTGTTCCTTATATCATGTCTAATCTTGTGACCTTACATAGAACATTATAGCGCAGTACAGGCCCTTCGGCCCTCGATGTTGCGCCGACCAATGGAACCAATTTCATGACATTCTAAACTATTCCAATGCTATCCATATGCCTATCCACTGACCATTTGAACGCCCTTAAACTTGACGAGTCCACAACTGCTGCAGGCAGGGCATTCCACGCCCTTACTACCCTCTGAGTAAAGAACCCACCTCTTACATCCGTCCTATAACTACCACCCCTTAATTTAAAGCTATGTCCCCTCGTATTATCCATCTCCATCTGAGGAAAAAGGCTGTCACTATCCACCCTATCTAATCCTCTGATCATCTTATATGTCTCAATTAGGTCACCTCTTAGCCTTCTTCTCTCTAATTAAAATAACCTCAAGTCCCTTAGCCTTTCCTCATAAGATCTACTCATCATACCAGGTAACATCCTGGTAAATCTCCTCTGCACCCTTTCCAATGCCTCTACATCTTTCTTATAATGTGGCGACCAAAACTGTACACAATACTCCAAGTGCGGGCGCACCAGAGTTTTGTAAAGTTGCAACATAACATCTCAGCTCCAAAATTCAATCCCTCTACCAATAAATGCTAACACATTATACGCCTTCTTAACAACCTTATCAACTTGAGTACCGACTTTCAGGGAACTATGCATGTGTACACCGAGATCTCTCTGCTCATCTATGCTACTAAGAGTCCTACCATTAGCCCTATATTCTGCACACATGTTACTCTTACCAAAGTGAGTCACCTCACACTTTTCCACATTAAACTCCATTCGCCACCTCTTGGCCCAGCTCTGCAACTTATCTATGTCCCTCTGCAAACTGTAACATCCATCCTCACTGTCTACAACTCCTCCTACTTTGGTGTCGTTAGCAAATTTACTAACCCATTCCTCTACACCCTCATCCAGGTCATTTATAAAAATAATAAACAACAGTGGCCTCAAAACAGATCCCTGAGGTACACCACTAGTAATTAAACTCCAGATTGAATATATCCCATCAACCACCACCCTCTGTCTTCTATCAGCTAGCCAATTCCTAATCCAATTTGCGAAATCAACCTCAATCCCATGCATCTGCATTTTCTGCAATAGTGTTCCATGGGGAACCTTATCAAACACTTTGCTAAAATCCATATATATCACATGCCTTACCCTTATCCACCTCTTTGATCACCTTTTCAAAAAACTCAGTAAGATTTGTGAAGCACAACCTTCCCTTCAAAATCCATGTTGACTATCCCTAATAAATTCATTTTTTTCTAAATGACTATAAATCCTATCCCTTATAGTTCTTTTCAAAACTTTCCCCATAACAGATGTAAGGCTTGCTGGTCTATAATTCCCAGGATGGTCTCTACTCCCCTTCTTAAACAAAGGGACAACATTTGCCATCCTCCAGTCTTCTGGCACTACACCTGTAGCCAACGACGACATGAAGATCAAAGCCAAACGCTCTGCAATCTCCTCTCTAGCCTCCCAGAGAACCTGGGGTAAATCCCATCCAGCCCAGGGGATTTATCTATTTTCATACTCTCAAGAATAGCTGACACCTCCTCCTTATGTACCTGTATCCTGTCTAGTCTACAACTCTGTATCCCAGTACTCTCCCCAACTCCATTGACATTTTCCCGCGTGAAGGCTGACGAAAAATACTCATTCAGTTCCTCTCCAATCTCTACAGGCTCCACGCACAATTTCCCACTACTGTCTCTGACTGGCCCTAATCTTGCCCTAACCAATCTTTTATTCTTAACATGTCTATAAAAAGCTTTAGGGTTCTCCTTTATCCTATCCTATTCTCCTTTATCCTATCTTCTCTTGTCCTCTTCTAACTCTTCTTATCTCACTCTTTAGCTCCCTCCTGGCTAATTTATAACTCTCCATATGTTTTTCTTTAAGTCATATATACTACCTTTTATTTGCTGGTTAAACATGAATGCTGTGACTGCTCTTGGCATTTCTCTTACTTGTTGAAATTTGTGTATTCTATGTGTTCTGAAATACCTCTTTAAACCTCAATCAAACTTCTCTTCACCTTCCTGTCAGGAAGGTTGTTCTAGATTCCAACTACGTTCGGGATGTAACAATGTTTCTCACATCACTTCTACTCCATTTATCAATTGTTTTGAATCTCTGCCCTCTAGTTTTCAATGCTAACTTGGTAAGAAACAGTTTCTCACTATTTACCCTTTCTATACTCCACAGGATCAAATGTCTCTAAGTTTTTTTCCCAAGGAAAACAGGCCCAATCTTTCCTCACAGCTACAGTTTCTTATCCCTGGAATCATGCTTGTGAATTTCCTTTGAACTGCCTTCAATGCTTTCTCATCCTTCCTCAGACATGGCACCCAGAATTGAATGTGGTGCCCCAGATGAAGTCCAATACTCTAATAAGTTCAACAGGACTTGCTTACTTTTGTACTCAATGACAAATTAATAAAGCCTAGGATACTATACACTTTATTAACTGTTCTTTTAACATGCCTTACCATCTTCATCTGGGCCAAGTGATCTTGGCAGAACACATGAGCAGGTTACTAGTGTATTAATGCCACCTGATAACACTGTCAATAACCCCTTCCTAATGATTGAATAGACTAATGAGTCAGAAATTGAGTGATCACAATATGGTTGAATTTCTAATACAGATGGAGGGTGAGAAAGTAGGGTCCCAAACCAATTTCCTCTGCTTGAACAGAAGGGAGTATGATAGGATGAGGATGGAATTGGCTAATGTGGACTGGGAGCACAGACTGGTTGGTAGGACAGCTGAGGAACAGTGGAGGATTTTTAAGGAGATTTTTCTCAGTACTCTGCAAAAATATATTCCGGTGATAAAAGAGGAAGGTAAGAAGAGGAATAACTAGCCGTAGATAACAAAGGAAATAAAGGAGAGTATTAAATTAAAAATCAATGCATACAGAGTAGTCAAAACAATTGGGGAATTGGAAGATTGGGAAAGCTTTAAAAAACAACAAAGAATGACTAAGAAAATGATAAAGAGAAAGATAAATTATGTAACTAAACTAGTGCAAAATATAAAAACTGATAGTAAAAGTTTTTACAAATAAACAAAAAAGAAAAGAGTGGCTGAAGTAAATGTTGAACCCTTAGAAGAAAAGAAGAGGGATTTAATAATAGGAATTGAGGAAATGGCTGAGGTCTTAAACAAGTTTTTGTGTTGGTCTTCACAGTTGAGGACACAAATAGCTTACCAAAAATTGACGGTCGTGGGACTTTAGGGGGTGAGAACCTTCAAACGATCACTATTACTGAAGAAGTAGTGCTTGGTAAGCTAATGGGACTAAAGGTAGACAAGTCCCTGCACCCGGATGGAATGCGTCCCAGGATATTAAAAGACATGACTGTAATTTTATTTGGTAGCATAAGATTTTGGATTGTCGCTCCTTATTCATGTGAGTGAGAAGTTCTGTTCACAAACAGGGCATATATAGACACAAACTCAAGTTACAAGATAATGATTGGAATGCGAGTCTTTACATGTAATTAAGTCTTAAAGGTACAGACAATGTGAATGGAGAAGGGGGTTAAGCACATGTTAAAGAAATGTGTATTGTCCCCAGCCAGGACAGTTAGTGAGATTTGCAAACACAGGGAAGTTATGGATTACAGATAGTGTGATGTCCCAGTTGAGGTCTTCCTCATGTATGCGGAACTTGGCGATCAGTCTCTGCTCAGCGACTCTGTGCCATTGTGTATCGTGAAGCCGCCTTGCTTACCTGAAGATCAGAGGCCAAATGTCTATGACTGGTTAAGTGTTCCCCAACAGGAAGAGAATACTCTTGCCTGGTGATTGTCGAACACTGTCCTCTCATCCGTTGTTGTAGCGTCTGCATGGTCTCCCCAATGTACTATGCCTCAGGACATCCTTTCCTGCAGCATATCAGGTAGACAACGTTGGCTGAGTTGCAAGAATATGTACTGTGTACCTGGTGGATGGTGTTTTCATGTGAGATGATGGCATCAATGTTGATGATATACCTTGCAGAAGTTGTTGTGGCAGGGTTGTGTGGTGTCATGCTCATTGTTCCCCTGAAGGCTGGGTAGCTTGCTGTGGACAGTGGTCTGTTTGAGGTTGTGCAGTTGTTTGAAAGCAAGAAGTTGGGGTACGGGGATGGCCTTGGCGAGATGTTCGTCATCATCGATAACATGTTGAAGGCGCCAGAGAAAATGTCGTAGCTTCTCCGCTCCAGGGAATTACTGGACAATGAAGGGTACTCTGTCTGCCATGTCCTGTGTTTGTTTTGTAGAGTCATAGAGTCACAGAGGTTTATAGCATGGAAACAGGCCCTTTGGCCCAACTTGTCCATGCCACCCTTATTTTCTTTTAAAACCCCTAGCTAATCCCAATTGCTCGCATTCGGCCCATATCTGTCTATAGTCATCCTATCCATGTAACTATCTAAATGCTTCTTAAAAGACAAAATTGTACCCATCTCTAGTACTACCTCTGGCAGCTTGTTCCAGACACTCACCACCCTCAATGTGAAAAAATTGCCCTCTGAACACTTTTGTATCTCTCTCCTCTCAGCTTAAACGTATTCCCTCTAGTTTTAGACTCCCCTACCTTTGGGAAAAGATATTGACTATCTATGTTGTCTTTGCCCTTCATTATTTCATAGATCTCTATAAGGTGACACCTCTGCCTCCTACGTTCTAGAGAAAAAAGTCCCAGTCTATTCATCCTCTCCTTATAACTCAATCCATCTAGTCCCAGTAGCATCCTAGTAAATCTTTTCTGTATTTTTTCTAGTTTAATAATATCCTTTCTTTATTAGGGTGACCAGAATTGCACATAGTTTTCTAAGTGTGGTCTCACCAATGTCTTGTACAGCTGCAACAAAACGTCCCAACTGCTGTATTCAATGTTCTGATCAATAAAACCAAGCATGCCGAATGCCTTCTTCACCACTCTGTCCACCTGTGACTCCACTTTCAAGGAGCTATGAATATGTACCCCTAGATCTCTTTGTTCTGTACCTCTCCACAATGCCCTATCATTAACTGAGTAAATCCTGCCCTGGTTCAATCTACCAAAATGCATCACCTCGCATTTATCTAAATTAAACTCCACCTGCCATTTGTCAGTCCACTGGCCCAATTGATTAAGATCCTGTTGTAATTGGAGATATCTTTCTTCACTGTCCATCATGCCACTAATCTTAGTGTCATCTGCAAACTTACTAACCTGCTTCCCATATTCTCATTCAAATCATTAATATAAAGACAAATAACAGTAGACCCAGCACTAATCCCTGAGGCTGGTTTGAAAAACAACTCTCTACAACTACCCTCTGGCTCCTGTCAAGAAATCAATTTTGTATCCATTTAGATATCTCGTCCTGGATCCTGTGAGATTTAACCTCATGTAACGACTTAACGTGCAGTACCTTGTCAAAGGCCATGCTAAAGTCCATGTAGACAAAATCAACTGCACTGTCCTCACCAACTTCTTTGTTACTCCTTCAAAAACTCAATCAAATTTGTTAAGAAATGACTTTCCACTCACAAAGCCACGCTGATTGTCCCTAATGAGTCTTTGTGTCTCTAAATGCCTGTAGATCCTGTCTCTCAAAATATCTTCCAACAATTTACCCACCACAGATATGAGGCTCACTGCAGCCCTTTTTAACATTTGCCACTCTCCAATCTTCAGGTGCCTCACCCGTAACTATTGATGATTCAAATATCTCAGCTAGGGGACCTGCGATTTCCTCCCTAGCCTCCCATAATGTACTGGGAGATTTTAAGACTTCCAGCACCTCCCTCTCTGCAACATGTGCTCTCCTCAAGACATCATTATTTATTTCCTGAAGTTCTCTAACATCCTTGCTTTGAGGAGGAGGTCTTCTGGCAAGATTGGTGCAGCTTTTTTGCTGTGGCACGTTAGAACTGTCGATCGATGAGTTGAGCGCCATATCCTATTCTTATGAGGTGGTCTTTCAATGTCTGCAGGTGTCTATTGCAATCCTCCTCATCTGAACAGATCCTGGGTATATGGAGGAGGTTGTCCGTAGGGGATGGTTTCTTTAATGTGTTTAAGGTGGAAGCTGGAGGAGTGGAGCATTATGAGGTTACCTGTGGGCTTGCAGTACACTGAGGTGCTGAGGTGACCTCTTTGATGGAGATGCATGTGTCCAAGAAAGCAACTGATTCCGGAGAATAGTCCATGATGGGTCTGATGGTGGGATGGAACTTGTTGATGTATCATATAGTTGTTTCAGTGATTGTTCATCATGAGTCCAAAGGAAAAAAAATATCATTGATGTATCTAGTGTATAGTATTGGTTGAAGGTCCTGAGCAGTGAAGAAGTCTTGTTTGAAGTTGTGCATGAAGATGTTGGCATTTTGAGGTGCAAATTTGGTCCCCAAGGCTGTTCCGTGTGTCTGGATGAAGAACTGGTTACATAGAACATAGAATACTACAGCACAAACAGGGCCTTCGGCTCACAGGTTGTGCCAATCATACCCATACCTACTAGGCCATAGAACTATCTGTAACCCCCAATCCTATTTAATCCCATGTACTCATCCAGAAGTCTCTTAAAGGATCCCTGCGAGTTCGCCTCCATCATCACCGATGGCAGCCAATTCCACTCACTCACCACCCTCTGAGTGAAAAACTTACCCCTAACATCTCCTCTGTACTTGCTGCCCAGCACCATAAACCTGTGTCCTCTCATAGCGACCATTTCAGCTCTGGGAAATAGCCTCTGAGAATCCACTCTATCTATTCTGTCAAAATCTTATAAACCTCTATCAGGTCACCTCTCAACCTTCGTCTCTGCAGGGAGAAGAGACCTAGCTCCCTCAACCTATCTTCATAAGGCCTGCCTCCCAATCCAGGCAACATCCTTGTAAATCTCCTCTGCACCCTCTCAATAGCTTCCACATCCTTCCTGTAGTGAGGCGACCAGAACTGTGCACAGTACTCCAAGTGGGGTCTGACAAGGGTCTTATAAAGTTGCAGCATTACCTCCCAACTCCTAAACTCAATCCCTCGATTAATGAAGGTAGGATACCATATGCCTTTTTGACCACATTCTCCACCTACGAGGCCAATTTAAGAGTCCTATGGACCCAGACCCCAAGATCCTTCTGCTCTTCAACACTGCTAAACTCCTACCCTTGATATTGTACTCCTCCATCCCATTGGTCCTGTCAAAATGGACCACTGCACGTTTATCTGTGTTGAAATCCATCTGCCACTTCTCTGCCCAGTTTTGCATCCTATCTATACCTTGCTGCAACTTTTGACATCCCTCCAGACAATCCACAACACCACCAACCTTTGTATCGTCGGCAAACTTACTATCCCATCCCTCCACTTTCTCATCTAGGTCATTTATGAAAATGACAAACAGCAAGGGGGCTAGAACAGATCCCTCGGGCACTCCGCTGGTGACCGATCTCCATGCAGAAAAAGACCCATCCACAACTACTCTCTGCCTTCCGCAGGCAAGCTAGTTCCGGATCCACAAGGCCAAAGCCCCTTGGATTCCATGTCCTCTCAACTTCTCAAGAAGTCTTGCATGGGGGACCTTATCAAACACCTTGCTGAAATCCATGTAAACCACGTCCACTGCTCTTCCTTTGTCAATGTGTTCAGTCACATTTTCGAAGAATTCAACTAGGCTCGTAAGGCACGACCTGCCCTTGATAAAGCCATGTTGACTATTTCTGATCAAGCTAAACTTCTCAAAATGCTCATAAACCCTGTCCCTCAGGATCCTCTCCATCAACTTACCAACCACTGAGGTCAGACTCACCGGTTAGTAATTTCCTGAGCTATCCCTGTTCCTTTTCTTGAAAATAGGAACCACATCCGCAATCCTCCAGTCCTCTGGAACCTCTCTCGTCTTCATTGACGATGCAAAGATCATTGCCTTGGTTGTTGAAAGTGAAGACATTGTGGTCCAGGATGAAGTGGATGAGTTGTAAAATTGCGTCTGGAGATTGGCAGTTGTCGGCGTTGAGTACTGAGGCAGTTGCAGCAATGCCATTGTTGTGTAGAGTGCCGAAACATCTATTGTGATGAGAAGTGCTCCTGCTAGATATTCTTGAGGGTTTGAAAATAGATAAGTCCCCTGGGCCGGACGGGATTTACCCTAGGATTCTCTGGGAGGCAAGAGAGGCGATTGCAGAGCCTCTGGCTCTGATCTTCAGGTTGTCATTGGTTACGGGTATAGTGCCGGATTATATTGGACTCCAAGATATTGATAGTGGGGGATTCAGTGATAATAATACTAATGACTATCAAGGGGCAATGGTTAGATTCTCTGTTATTGGAGCTGCTCATTTTATGGTACTTATGTGGTGCAAATGTTATTTGCCACTTGCCAGTTCAAGCCTTGATATTGTCCAGGTTTTGCTACATTTGGGAATGGACTGTCTCAGTGTCTCAGGAGTCGCAAATGATGCTCAATATTGTGCAATCATCTGTGACCATCCCCAAGTATGACCTTATGATAAAGGAAGGTTATTGGTGAAGCAGCTGAAGATGGTTTGTCTTTGGATACTACCCTGAGGGACTCCTATAGTGATATCCTGGAACTGAGATGATGGACCTTTAATCAAATAACCATCTCCCTTTGCTCAGATATGACTCCAGTCAGCAGAGAGCTCCCCCTCTAATTCCCATTAACTGCAGTTTAGCTGGGACTGCTTCATGCCACACTCAGTCAAATGTTGCCGCGATGTTAAGGGCAGTTACTCTTAGCTTTGTCCATGTTTGAACTAAGGCTGTAATGAGGTTAGGAGCTGAGTGATCCTGGCAAAACCCAAACTGTGTACCATATCCAGGATATGGGCCAAATGTGGGCATTTGGAACTGGCTTAATTGTAAAAACTAAGCGGTATGGCCAAGTTGTGCTGAAAGGCCTTTCTCCATGTTTGTAAACCTCTATGACTCCATAACAGGTTAATGCTAATTAAGTGCTGCTTGATGGTGTTGTTGATGACCCCTTCCATCACTTTACTGATGACTGATAGTAGACTGATGGGAGCTAATTGGCCAGACTGGTTTTGCCCTGTGTCTTGTATATAGAACATACCTGGGTAATTTTGCACATTGTCAGGAGATGCCAGTGTGTAGCTGTACTGAAACAGTTTGGCTGAGGCTACAGAAACACACATGCAAATCCTACTCATTCCCCCACCCCACACAGTCATATTCCCTACACACCTTTTTCTGACCATTCTGGCCATTCCTGCCAGCGGGATATCCTGGTGAGCCACCTCAGCCCCAACAATACACGCCATGGGATGAGGTGCAGGACCAGAAAGTCCCACTTCCTGAATTTAACTAATCACTAATAAAAAGTTGTCAAATGGTCAATGTGGCATAATATTTATTAGAAACGCAATAATATTATTAAATAAGTTTTAAAAAAACAAAATGTGTGTGTAAACCTGATGCATGAGAACCTGAAATAAACCAAACAGCAAAAACAGTCAAAATTAAACTCTCATCCAGTTTTGTGCAAAATTGCTTTACTCAATACTACCAACAGAAATATATGCAACGCATCTAGAGGGAATGGGACTCTTCTGGACATGACTCAGATGAAAGAATAGTGAGCTATATATCCAAGTTTCCTGATGGTAATAATTCGGTGTCATAGTAAATAGTGTAGATGAAAGCAGTAAGTTTTAAAGGGATATTGTTCAATTAATTGAATCATAAAACTGTGTGAGATGGAATTTATTGTGGGAAATGAGAAGTTATCCACTTTAGACTTAAGACAAATCAAAGCTTGTTTCTTTTAAATAGAAAAAGGCTAAGAACTGCATGTGAGAAAAGTGATTTAGGGATTCAGATGCAGAAATCACTCTAAACTAGATAGCACAAATATCAAAATTAATTAAAAATAACAGATTGTTGTCCTTTATCTCCAGAAGACTGAAATACAAAAAGATTTTGCTACAGTTAAATAAAGTTGGCGGTTTGACACTATTAGGAGCACTGTATTCACTTCTGGGCACCATGGCTGAGAGTGGGATCTTGACCTTGTAGAGAAGCAGCATGAAAATCACCCAGAATGATCCAAGGCAGGAAGAGTTACGGGAAAGATCGAGTAGATTAAATGTATTCTCTTGAACAGATTAGACAACAGAGTGATATAATTGAGCTGTTTCAAATAATTAAATGATAATTATATAAAAGTAGATAGATAAAAACAACAATAGGAAGAAATTGGTGTTAGATTATGAACATCAATTTGTTCTTCTGGTTAGTGAGTCTGCAATAAGTCTTGATAATAAAATTAGAAGTAGGTAGTTTCACACCAAGAGCTGTGAAATCTGGAATTATCTCCTTCGTGCGAGTGGACTGGCACACACATACTCTATTGTTGTAAAGTTTAACTTTAGGAAATCATTTGTCACAGCTTGGCTCAGAACTTGAGCCAAAATCTTCCCCCTTCTACTTTATCCATGTAGTCACAATATTTTGTAGCATTTTCCTGTAGCATTTTCAAACCTGTTCCTATTCTCAGTTGGCATTTGTATGCATCAGGAAAAATCATTATTTTTATTTTACAGCTGGCCAGAGGTCTATCATTAATGATAGACTAATGTGGAAAAGTGTGAGGTAATGCACTTTGGCAGGAACAATAAATGTGTAGAGTATAGGGCTAATGGTAGGGCTCTTAATAGTGTTGAGAACAGAAGGATCTTGGTGTATGTGTCAATAGATCCCTGAAAGTAGGCAGTCAAGTGGATAAAGTTGTTAAGAAGGCATATGGATTCTTAGCTTTTATTGGTAGGGGGATTGAATTTAGGAGCCGCAGCATCATGTTGCAACTGTACAAAACTCTAGTGCGGCCGCACTTGGAGTATTGTGTGCAGTTCTGGTCGCCACATTATAAGAAAGATGTGGAGGCATTGGAGAGGGTACAGAGGAGGTTTACCAGGATGTTGCCTGGTATGGAGGGCAGGTCCTATGAAGATAGGTTGAAGGATTTGAGGTTGTTTTCGTTAGAAAGGAGGCGGCTAAGAGGGGATCTTATTGAAGCATATAAGATGATTAGAGGTTTAGATAGGGTGGACAGTGATAGCCTTTTTCCTAGGATGGAGAAGCTAGCACGAGGGGACACAGCTTTAAATTAAGGGGTATGAGTTATAGGACGGATATCAGAGGTAGGTTCTTTACTCAAAGAGTGATTAGGGAGTGAATGCCCTGCCTGCAGCTGTTGTAGATGCGCCAAGTTTGGTGGCGTTTAAGAGGTTAGTTGATAAGTATATGGATGAGAATGGAATGGTTTAGTTAGGAGGGGCATTGCTTTTTATTTTGGTCGGCACAACATCGAAGGCCGAAGGGCCTGTTCTGTGCTGTATTGTTCTATGTTCTATGTTCTAATACCAGTGAAAACCAGGCACCTAACCTACTCAGTGGAGTTGGTGATATAGAAAAGCAGGTGCTTGATTCAACCAACTTGTTTATACTGCTCAATATTCCAATTGTCCCACTATCAGAAGGATATGGAAGCTTTGGAGAGAATGCAAAGACAATTCACAGGATGCTGCCTGGTCTTGGGGATGTTAACAATAAGGAGAGGTTGAATAAACTAAGACTGTTTACAGAGGTTGATGAGAGATTGTAGACAGAGGCTGAGGGGAGACCTGATAGAGGTCTCCAAAATTATGAGAGGCAATGACAAGGTGGATAGATAGAGGCTTTTTCCCAAGATACAAGCATCAATTACAAGAGGGTACAGATTTAAAATGAGAGGGGGAAAGTTTAAGGGAGATGTTCAGGTGAAGTTTTTTGCGCAGAGTGTGGAACACGCTGCCAGAAGAGGTGGTGGAAACAGGCACATTAGCAACGTTTTAGAGGCATTTGGATAGGTACATGAATAGGGAATAAATAGAGGGATATGGACTGACTAAGTGTACAAGTTTTTTTATATAGTTTAGTTACGGCATCATGATTGGTAAAGACTTGGAGGACTGAAGGACCTGTTCCTGTGCTATATTTTTCTTTATTCTTTGATCCCATGTTTCTGTATGAGCTGGGTTGCAGCACATATGGGAGATATCCTTGGAGAAAAGATATTCACCAACAGAGTAATTGTGTGATATTATAGTGTCAATGGTGAATTCAGACTTAGGTCTCTGTATGATCAGAACATTACCTAAACAGTGTCAAAAATGTTGAAACCAATCTTTGATACAGTAAGAAGTTTCATAACACCAGGTTAAAGCCCAAAGGTTTACCTGGTAGCACCAGCTTTTGGAGCGCTGCCCTTTCATCAGGTGAGACTCCACCTGTTGCTCCAGTGCTCCGAAAGCTGGTGTACCAAATAATTTTTTCCTGGTGTTATGAGACTACTTACTATGCGAATAGTAAGTATAGCGAATGTGGTCCCATTGTTCAAGAAGGGGAATAGAGACTTTCTGGGGAATTATAGGCCGGTGAGTCTTACTTCTGTTGTGGGCAAAGTGTTGGAGAGAATTATTAGGGATAGGATTTATAGTTATTTAGAGAGAAATGAATTGATTGGGGATAGTCAGCATGGTTTTTGTGAAGGGTAGGTCGTGCCTTACTAACCTCATTGAGTTTTTTGAAAAAGTGACCAAAGAGGTGGATGGGGGTAAGGCAGTTGATGTGGTATATATGGACTTTAGTAAGGCGTTCGATAAGGTGCCTCATGGAAGGCTTCTGCAGAAAATGCAGATGTATGGGATTGAGGGTGATTTAGCTAATTGGATTAGGAATTGGCTAGCTGATAGAAGACAGAGGGTGGTGGTTGATGGAAATTATTCATTGTGGAGTTCGGTTACAAGTGGTGTACCTCAGGGATCTGTTTTGGGGCCCCTACTGTTTGTAATTTTTATAAATGATCTGGATGAGGGTATTGAAGGATGGATTAGTAAATTTGCAGATGACACTAAAGTCGGGGGAGTGGTAGATAGTGAAGAGGGGTGTTATAGTTTGCAGAGAGACTTGGACAAGTTGCAGAGCTGGTCCGAGAGGTGGCAAATGGAGTTTAATGCGGAAAAGTGTGAGGTAATTCACTTTGGCAGGAATAACAAATGTGTAGAGTATAGGGCTAATGGTAGACTCTTAATAGTGTTGAAGAACAGAGGGATCTTGGTGTATGTGTGCATAGATCCCTGAAAGTTGGCAATCAAGTCGATAAGGTTGTTAAGAAGGCATACAGAGTCTTAGCTTTTATTGGTAGGGGGATTGAATTTCGGAGCCACAACAGCATGTTGCAACTGTACAAAACTCTAGTGCGGCCGCACTTGGAATATTGTGTACAGTTCTAGTCCCCACATTATAAGAAAGATGTGGAGGCATTGGAGAGGATACAGAGGAGGTTTACCAGGATGTTGCCTGGTAATGAGGGCAGGTCTTATGAAGAGAGGCTGAGGGATTTGAGGTTGTTTTCTTTAGAAAGAAGGCGGCTAAGAGGAGACCTTATTGAAACATATAAGATGATTAGAGGCTTAGATAGGGTGGACAGTGATAGCCTTTTTCCTAGGATGGAGAAAGCTAGCACGAGGGGGACACAGCTTTAAATTAAGGGGTGATAGTTATAGGACGGATATCAGAGGTAGGTTCTTTACCCAGAGGGTGGTAAGGTATGGAATGCCCTGCCTGCTGCAGTTGTAGATGCGCCAAGTTTGGTGGCGTTTAAGAGGTTAGTAGATAAGTTTATGTATGAAAAGGGAATGGTTTAGGTTAGAGGGTCATTGCTTTTTCCTAATTGGTCGGCGCAACATCGAAGGCCGAAGGGCCTGTTCTGCGCTGTAATGTTCTATGTTCTATGTTCTATGCCTACCCCAGGCCAACTCCAGCATCTCCACGTTAATCGTTGATAAATTGGGGATTCACCAGTAAACACCGAGGCTCCATGATCCAGATTAAGTTTCATGTGAATTACTTCACGCAAATAATAAATTAATCTTTGTACAGACATTTTTAAATTATATTAGACTTGAGTTAAATAGTTCAGACTGAAGCGCAGTCTGTCAATAAAGATGCCCAGCAAATCCTCCAAAGCAGGCTCACTTGTCACATTCAATATCGGGTACAGTGCAATTCCTGTGAGCTTGGAAATGTTCCTCGCAGAATTCACGGATGCGGTTACATGCCTCCAGCAACAAGTTTTCCGGAACAGTTAGAACCACTCTGAAGTAGTTTGGATATTCAAAACACTGTTGAATAAAGATGTGGCGTTAACATTTCAAAGAATCATTTCTGCACTTTCACTGCTTCAGAACAAATCTCAGGAAAAAACAAGTCAGTGAATGCCTTTACTATGGATTTCAATCATAATTCCCTTTAGTGTAATACTCTGATTTTGTTTTTATTCATTTTTTTAAGACATGAGCATTGCTGGAAGGGCCAGCATTTATTGCCTATCATTAAATGTCCTTGATTCTAGAGGGAATTTGAGAATCAACCAAACTTCAATGTATCTGGCGTTGTATGTAGGCCAGACCAGATAAGGTTGGCAGACTTCCTTCCCTAAAGGAAGCTCATGTTGTTCTGTTGTTTAAAAAGGGCTCAAAAAGTGATCCGGGAAATTATAGGCCGGTAAGTTTGACGTAAATTTATCGAAAGGATCTACAAAGGAGCTAGCCTTTTTCCTAGGATGGAGAAAGCTAGCACGAGGGGACACAGCTTTAAATTAAGGGGTGATAGTTATAGGATGGATATCAGAGGTAGGTTCTTTACCCAAAGGGTGGTTCGGGAGTGGAATGCCCTGCCTGCAGCAGTTGTAGATGCGCCAAGGTTGGTGGCGTTGAAGAGGTTAGTTGATAAGTATATGGAAGAGAAGGGAATGGTTTAGTTTGGAGGGTCATTGCTTTTTTTTTCATAATTGGTCGGCGCAACATCGAAGGCCGAAGGGCCTGTTCTGCGCTGTAATGTTCTATGTTCTATGTTCTATAAATACTTGGATGGATAGGGACTTATAAGGAAGAGTCAACATGGCTTTTATGTGTGGTAGGTCATGTTTAAGCAATCTATTAGAGTTTTTCAAGGAGGTTACCAGGAAAGTAGATGAAGGGAAGGTGGTGATGTTGACTAATGGACTTCAGTAAGGCCTTTGACAAGGTCCCGCATAGGAGGTTAGTTAGGAAGGTTCAGTTGCTAGGTATACATGGAGAGATAGTAAACTGGATTAGACATTGGCTCAATGGAAGAAGCCAGAGAGTGGTAGTGGAGGATTGCTTCTCTAAGTGGAGGCCTGTGATAAGTGGTGTGCCACAGGGATCGGTGCTGGGTCCATTGTTGTTTGTCATCTATACCAATGATCTGGATGATAATGTGGTAAATTGGATCAGCAAATTTGCTGATGATACAAAGATTGGAGATATAGTGGACAGGGAGGAAGGTTTTCAAAGCTTGCAGAGGGATTTGGACCAACTAGAAAAATGGGCTGAAAAATGGCAGATGGAGTTTAACGCAGACAAGTGTGAGGTATTGCATTTTGGAAGGACAAACCAAGGTAGAACATACAAGGTAAATGGTAGGACACGAAGAGTGTAGTAGAACAGAGGGATCTGGGAATACAGATAAAGAATTCTCTAAAAGTGGCGTCACTGGTAAATAGGGTCGTAAAGAGTGTTTTTGGAACATTGGCCTTTATAAATCGAAGTATTGAATATAAGAGTTGGAATGTTATAGTGAGGTTGTGTAAGACGTTGGTGAGGCCGAATTTAGAGTATTGTGTGCAGTTTTGGTCACCTAATTATAGGAAGGATATTAATAAGGTTGAAAGAGTGCAGAGAAAGTTTACAAGGATATTGCTGGGACTTGAGAAACTGAGTTACAGAAAAAGATTGAATAGGTTAGGACTTTATCCCCTGGAGTTAGAAGAATGAGGGGAGATTTGATAAAGGTGTATAAAATTATGATGGGTATACATAGAGTGAATGCAAGCAGGCTTTTTGCACTGAGGCTAGGGGAGAAAAAAACTAGAGGACATGGGTTGAGGCTGAAGGGAAAAGTTTAAAGGGAATATTGGCGGGGGGAGGGGCTTCTTCACACAAAGAGTAGTGAGAGTGTAGAATGAGCTGCCAGATGAAGTGGTGAACGTGGGCTCCCTTTTAACATTTAACTTGGACAGGTACATAGAACATAGAACATTACAGCACAGAACAGGCCCTTCGGCCCTCGATGTTGCGCTGACTAATGGAGAAAAATCAATGACCTTCTAACCTAAACCATTCCCTTTTCATCCATAAACCTATCCACTGACCACTTAAATGCCCCCAAACATGGATGAGAAGGGTGTGGAGCGATATGGTTCAGGTGTAGGCCAGTGAGACTAGGCAGAAAAATGGTTCGGCACAGACAAGGAAGGCCAAAAGGCCTGTTTCTGTGCTGTAATGTTCTATGGTTCTAAAGGATAATCAACAATGATTTCATGGTCATTATTAGACTTTTAATTTCAAATTTAATTGAACTCAACAAATTTCATCTTTTGCCATGGCACGATTTCAACCTGAGATCTTGTCCTAGATCTATGGACTACACATCCAGTGACAGTACCACAACGTCATTGTAATACTCTGGTGTACTCTATATCCGTCACTGTAATACTCTGGTGTACCCCATATCCGTCACTGTAATACTCTGATATATCCCACACCCCCTTAATGTAACTGGATAACCACCATCAGGTTCATGGGGAATCACTAATTGATCTCTCTGTGGATCCAGTTAAGTATGACTTCCCCTGGTAACAAGCAGTGAGTGGCCTCCCCACCTGGGACTTCTTACATGAGCCTTTTATGTGGCAGGCCCAAGACTGGGCCTGCTGAATTGTAGTCCCTGATAGGGACTACTTTGTGTACACAATAACAGTGGTTGTACTTTGCATTCTGTTATAAATTATATACCTTTACAGTCAGGCTACATGAATCATTACATTGGATACAGTTGGGTACAAAATTGGCTGGATGACAGAAAACCGAGGATGGTTGTAGATGGTTTTGTTCAAACTGGAGACCTGTAACCAGCAGTGTGCCTCGTGCTAATTATCCATTGATAATTATCATTTATATAGAACATAGAACACTACAGCACAAACAGGCCCTTCGGCCCACAAGTCGTGCCGATCATATCTATTTTTACCAGGCCATTGAACTATCTATAACTCCTAATCCCATTAAACCCCATGTACTCATCCAGAAGTCTCCTAAAAGACCCCAGCAAGTTCGCCTCTACCACCACTGATGGCAACCGATTCCATTCACTCACCATCCTCTGAGTGAAAAACTTACCTCTAACATCTCCTCTGTATCTAACATCTCCTCTGTATCTACCCCCCAACACTTTAAACCTGTGTCCTCTCGTAGTGACCATTTCAGCCCCGGGAAATAGCTTCCGAGAATCCACCCTATCTATTCCTCTCAACATTTTATAAACCTCTATCAGGTCGCCTCTCATCTACTGGTAACTGACCTCCATGCAGAAAAAGACCCATCCACAACCACTCTCTGCCTTCTGCAGGCAAGATGTAGAGATGCCGGCGTTGGACTGGGGTAAACTCAGTAAAGTTTTACAACACCAATTTTACTATCAAATAAATTGGTTGGATTTAAAATTGGTGTTGTAAAATTTCTGCAGGCAAGCCAGTTCTGGATCCACAAGGCCAAAGCCCCTTGGATCCCATGCCCTCTCACCTTCTCAAGAAGTGTTGCATGGGGGACCTTATCAAACGCCTTGCTGAAATCCATGTAAACCACGTCCACTGTTCTTCCTTTGTCAATGTATTCAGTCACATTTTTGAAGAACTCAACTAGGCTCATAAGACACGATCTGCCCTTAACAAAGCCATGTTAACTATTTCTTATCATATTGAACTTCTTCAAATGCTCATTTCCTGTCCCTCAGAATCCCCTCCATCAACTTACTGACCACTGAGGTCAGACTCAACGGTCGGTAATTTCCGGGCTATCCCTGTTCCCTTTTTTGAAAATAGGCACCGCATCCGTAATCCTCCAATCTTCCAGAACCTCTCCCGTCTCCATCAATGATGCAAAGATCATCGCCAGGGGCTCTGCAATCACTTCCCTCACCTCCCACAGTAACCTGGGGTACATCCCATCCGGATCCGGCGACTTATCTACCTTGATGGAATTTAACAGTTCCAACACCTCCTCTTTCTTAATGTCCACATACTCAATCTTTTCAGTTTGCTGCAAACCTGCAGTACAACCTCCCACATCACTCTCCACTGTGAATACTGAGGCAAAGTACTTATTAAGTACCTCTGCCATTTCTTCTGGTTCCACACAGACTTTTCCTCCTTCACCTTTTATAGGTCCTATCCCTTCTCTTCTCATCCTTTTACTCTTCACATATTTGTAGAATGTCTTGGTATTCTCCTTAATTCTACCTGCCAAAGCCTTCTCGTGACCTCTTCTGGCTCTTCTAATTTCCTTTTTAAGCTCCCTTCTACAAGTCCTATACGCCTCTAGATCCTTAACATCCTCTAGCTCCCTGAACCTGTAGTACACCTTTCTTTTCTTCCTAACTAGGTTCATCACAACCTTTGTGCACCACGGTTCCCGTGACCTACCAAAACCTCCTTGTCTCACCAGAACATTGTCGTGCAAAGCTCCAGACAAACATTCCTTGAAAATCTGCCACCTTCCTCAGTACTTTTCCCCAAGAACACCTCCTTCCAGTTTACTCTTCCAATTTCCTGCCTGATGTCTTCATATTTCCCCCTACTCCAGATAAACACTTTCCTAAGCTACCTGATCCTATCTCTTTCCAATGCAATCGTGAAGGAGATGGAATTATGATCACCATTCCCGAGATGCTCTCGAGAGATCTGACACCTGTCCTGGTTCATTAGCCAGCACCAGGTCAAGTACAGCCTCTCCTCTCGTAGGCTTATCCACGTGCTGTGTCAGGAAACCCTCCTGAACACACCTAACAAACTCCTCCCCATTTTAAACCCCTTACCCTGAGGACATTCCAGTCGATGTTTGGGAAATTAAAGTCTCCCATCACGATAATTCTGTTATTTCTACATCTCTCTAGGATCTGTTTCCCTATCTGCACTCCAACATCCCTGTCACTATTGGGCGGCCTATAAAAAACACCCAGCAAAGTTTTTGACCCTTTGCTGTTCCTAACTTCCACCCACAGAGACTCCGTAGATAGTCCCTCCACGGCATCCTCCTTCTCCACAGCTGTGACACGGTCCCTGATCAACAGTGCCACTCCGCCACCTCTTTTACCTCCCTCCCTGACCTTCCTGAAGCATCTGAATCCTGGCACCTGAAGTACCCAGTCCTGCCCCTGAGACATTCAAGTCTCTGTAATGGCCACCACATCACATTTCCAAGCAGCAATCCAGACCCTGAGCTCATCCACTTTATTCCCTACACTCCTGGTGTTAAAACAGACACACCTCAGACCCTCAGTCTGGGCATTTCCCTTCTCCATCACCTGTCTAACTTCCCTCTCATACTGTCTATAATCTTTCTCTACTTGGGAGCTAACCTCCTCGCTCCCAGTCACCTCATTTTGATTCCGTCCTCCCAACCTTTCTAGTTTAAAGTCCCTTCAGAAGCCCTAGCCTGTCTTCCCGCCAAGATATATGGAAAAGAATAGGATAGGAGGTTATAGATAGGTCTGTGGATTGGTAGATGTGATCGGTGCAACTCGTGGGCCGAAGGACCTGTTTGTGCTGTATTGTTCTATGTTCTATGTTCTATATTGGTCCCCCTGGGATTTAAGTGCCACCTGTCTTTATTGTACAGGTCACACCTGCCCCTAAAGAGGTCCCAATGATCCAGGAACCAGAATCCCTGCCCCCCTGCTCAGTCTGTCAGCCATGCATTCACCTCATACTATTCCTGCTCTCACTTTCCCGTGGCGCAGGCAGCAATCCTGAAATTACTACCTCTGCGTTCCTCTTTCTCAGCTGTCTACCGAGTTCCCTATAATCCCTTTGCATGACCTCTTCCCTCTTCCCTCTTCCTACCTACATCAGCGGTACTTATATGGACCACAACCTTTGGCTTCTCCCCCTCCTCTTTCAAGATGTCTGGGATGCGTCCAGAGACATCCCGGATCCCAGGGAGGCAAACCACCATCTGCGACTCCCGTCTGTGTCCGTAAAAGCGTCCGTCTGACTCCTATCTGACTCACTATGGAGTCCCCTATTAACACGGCCCTTCTCTCTTCTTTTCTTTTTGGTGCTACTGGGTCGTGCTCAGCTCCAGAGATGTGGCGACTGCTGCTTCCCCCGGGTGAGCTGTCCCCTCCAGCAGCACTCAGACACGAGTACTTATTACGAAGGGGGACATCCACCGGGGTGCTCTCCATCCCATGAGCTTTCCCCTTCCTAACAGTTACCCACTTCCTTCCTCCCGTTGCCCCGGTGTGACCACTTGCCGATAGCTCCTGTCAATTGCCTCCTCATTCTCTCTAATGAGACGAAGGTCCTTGAGCTGCGGTTCCAATTCCTTAACCCGGTCCCTTAGGATCCGCAGTTTCTCACACCGAGCACAGACATGGATAGTTATAGGACGGATATCAGAGGCAGGTTCTTTACCCAAAGGGTGGTTCGGGAGTGGAATGCCCTGCCTGCAGCAGTTGTAGATGCGCCAAGTTTGGTGGCGTTTAAGAGGTTAGTTGATAAGTATATGGAAGAGAAGGGAATGGTTTAGTTTGGAGGGGCATTGCTTTTTATATTGGTCGGCACAACATCGAGGGCCGAAGGGCCTGTTCTGTGCTGTAATGTTCTATGTTCTATGGATGTCTAGGAGACCAGGAACCTCCAGGATCTCCCACATATTGCACTGGCTACGATATACTGGCCTCAGAGTCATAATTGCCCCTTTCAGAAATACAGGAGAGAAAAAGATAATTAAAAAAAAAACTTATAAACTTACCTTCTTCGGTTTTCACGCAGGGTGATGTAAATGTAGTTGTGGAGAACACTGAGGTACAGGGTTGCAAACTGGAAAGTATTGAAGTAGATAGGGAGGATGTGCTAGATATTCTTGAGGGTTTGAAGTTGGATAAGTCCCCTGGGCCAGACGGGATTTACCCTAGTATTCTCTGGGAGGCAAGAGAGGAGATTGCAGAGCCTCTGGCTCTGATCTTCAGGTCGTCGTTGGTTACAGGTATAGTGCCGGAAGACTGGAGGATAGCGAATCTGGTCCCATTGTTCAAGAAGGGGAAGAGAGACCTTCCAGGGAATTATAGGCCAGTGAGTCTTACTTCTGTGGTGGGCAAAGTATTGAAGAGAATTATTAGGCATAGGATTTATAGTTATTTAGAGAGAAATGAATTGATTGGGGATAGTCAGCATGGTTTTGTGAAGGGCAGGTCGTGCCTTACTAACCCTATTGAGTTTTTTGAAAAAGTGACCAAAGAGGTAGATGGGGGTAAGGCAGTTGATGTGGTATATATGGACTTTAGTAAGGCGTTTGATAAAGTGGCACATGGAAGGCTTCTGCAGAAATCGCAGATGTATGGGATTGAGGGTGATTTAGCTAATTCGATTAGGAATTGGCTAGCAGGTAGAAGACAGAGGGTGGTGGTTGATGGGAGATATTCATCGTGGAGTTCAGTTACTCGTGGTGTACCTCAGGGATCTATTTTGGGCCCCTGCTGTTTGTAATTTTTATAAATGATCTGGATGAGGGTATTGAAGGATGGATTAGTAAATTTGCGGATGACACCAAAGTCGGAGGAGTGGTATATAGTGAAGAGGGGTGTTCTAGTTTGCAGACGGACTTGGACAAGTTGCAGATCTGGGCCGAGAGGTGACAAATGGAGTTTAATGTGGAAAAGTGTGAGGTAATGCACTATGGCAGAAATAACAAATGTGTAGAGTATAGGGCTAATGGTAGGACTCTTAATAGAACATAGAACATAGAACATAGAACAATACAGCACAGAACAGGCCCTTCGGCCTTCGATGTTGTGCCGACCAAAATAAAAAGCAATGCCCCTCCAAACTAAACCATTCCCTTCTCTTCCATATAATTATCAATTAACCTCTTAAACGCCACCAAACTTGGCGCATCTACAACAGCTGCAGGCAGGGCATTCCACTCCCTAATCACTATTCGCTATCCTCCAGTCCTTCCGGAACCACACCCGAAGCCAACGAGTACATGACAGAATCGAGCCAGAGGCTGAAAAGCAATTCCTCTGTTGCCTCCAGAGAATCTAGGGTAAATCCCGTCCGGACCCAGGGGAACTTTATTACAACTTCAAACCCTCGAGAATTTTCTAAACACATTCCTCCCTATATTTATTACAATACTTCCCAATGGCCAAAAACCCTGTACATCAGTGCTCTCCACAGGACATTTACAGGCACTCTGGTGAATACCGGATAGAGAATATATTATTCCAGTGCCTCACAATCTCTCCGGCTCCACGCATCAACTATCCCAGCTTGCTGTCTTTATGAGAAACTGTGGCCATAATCTTGGCCTAACCAATCTTCTATTCGTAACATATCGAAAGAAAGCTTTAGGATTCTCCTTAATCCTATCAGCCAACATCTTCTCGTTTGATGAACAAAGGGATCTTGGTGTACGTGTGCATAGATCCCTGAAGTTGGCAATCAAGTCGATAAGGTTGTTAAGAAGGCACACGGAGTCTTAGCTTTTATTGGTAGGGGGATTGAATTTCAGAGCCGCAACGTCATGTTGCAACTGTACAAAACTCTAGTGCGGCCGCACTTGGAGTATTGTGTACAGTTCTGGTCCCCGCATTATAAGAAAGATGTGGAGGCATTGGAGAGGGTACAGAGGAGGTTTACCAGGATGTTGCCTGGTAGGAAGGCAGGTTATGAAGAGAGGCTGGAGATTTGATTGTGTTTTCATTAGAAAGAAGGCAGCTAAGAGGAGACATTATTGAAACATATAAGATGATTAGAGGTTTAGATAGGGTGGACAGTGATAGCCTTTTAGAACATAGAACATAGAACACTACAGCACAAACAGGCCCTTCGGCCCACAAGTTGTGCCGAACACATCAAAACCTACCCAGCCATAGACCTATCTATAACCCCCAATCCCATTGGATCCCATATACTCATCCAGAAGTCTTTTAAAAGACCCCAGCGAGTTCGCCTCGACCACCACCGACGGCAGCCGATTCCATTCACTCACCACCCTCTGAGTGAAAAACTTTCCCCTAGCATCCCCTCTGTACTTGCTTCCCTGCACCTTAAATCTGTGCCCTCTCGTCACGACCATTTCAGCCCTGGGAAATAGTCTCTGAGAGTCCACCCTATCTATTCCTCTCAACATCTTGTAAACCTCTATCAGGTCGCCTCTCAACCTTCGTCTCTCCAGGGAGAACAGTCCCAGCTCCCTCAACCTGTCTTCATAAGGCATGCCTCCCAATCCAGGCAACATCCTTGTAAATCTCCTCTGCACCCTTTCAATAGCTTCCACGTCCTTCCTATAGTGAGGCGACCAGAACTGCGCACAGTACTCCAAGTGTGGTCTGACAAGGGTCCTATAAAGCTGCAGCATTACCTCCTGACTCCTGAACTCAATCCCTCGATGAATGAAGGCCAGTACACCGTAAGCTTTCTTAACCACATCCTCCACCTGGGAGGCTGATTTGAGAGTCTTATGGACCCGGACCCCAAGATCCCTCTGCTCTTCCACACAGCTAAGACTCCTACCTTTGATAGTGTACTCATTCATCCTGTTGGATCTGCCAAACTGGACCACAACACATTTATCCGCGTTGAAGTCCATCTGCCACTTCTCCGCGCAGTCTTGCATTCTGTCAATGTCATGCTGCAACTTCTGACATCCCTCCAGACCATCCACAACAACACCGACCTTCGTGTCATCGGCGAACTTACTCACCCATCCCTCCACTTCCTCATCCAGGTCATTTATGAAAATGACAAACAGCAAGGGTCCTAGAACAGATCCCTGGGGCACTCCACTGGTGACCGACCTCCATGCAGAAAAAGAGCCATCCACAACCACCCTCTGCCTTCTGCAGGCAAGACAGTTCTGGATCCACAAGGCCAAAGCCCCTTGGATCCCATGGCCTCTCACCTTCTCAAGAAGTCTTGCATGTGGGACCTTGTCAAATGCCTTGCTGAAGTCCATGTACACCACGTCCACTGCTCTTCCTTCGTCAATGTGTTCAGTCACATTTTCGAAGACCTCAATTAAGCTCATAAGGCACGACCTGCCTTTTACAAAACCATGTTGACTATTTCTAATCAACCTAAACTTCTCCAAATGCTCGTAAATCTTGTCCCTCAGACGCCTCTCCATCAGCTTACCAACCACTGAGGTCAGACTCACCGGTCGGTAATTTCCAGGACTATCCCTGTTCCCTTTCTTGAAAATAGGGACCACATCCGCAATCCTCCAATCCTCCGGAACCCCTCCCGTCTCCATTGACAACGCAAAGATCATCGCCAGGGGCTCTGCAATGACATCCCTCACCTCCCACAATAACCTGGGGTACATCCCATCTGGTCCTGGAGACTTGTCTATCTTGATAGCATTTAAAAGTTCTAACACATCCGCTTCCTTAATATTTACATACTCAATCTTTTCAGTCTGCCGCAAACTTGTAGTGCATCCTCCCAGATCACTTTCCACCGTGAATACTGAGGCAAAGTACTCATTAAGCACCTCTGCCATTTCTTCCGGTTCCATACAGACTTTTCCCCTTCACCTTTTATAGGTCCTATCCCTTCTCTTCTCATCCTTTTACTTTTCACATATTTGTAGAAGGCCTTCGGATTCTCCTTAATCCTACCAGCCAAGGCCTTCTCATGACCCCTTCTGGCTCTCCTAATTTCCTTTTTAAGCTCTCTTCTATAAGCCTTATACTTCTCTAGATCCCCAACACCTCCTAGCTCTTTGAACCTTTTATACACCATTCTTTTCTTCCTGACTATGTTCACCACAGCCTTCGTGCACCACGGTTCCCGCGTCCTACCAAAACCTCCTTGTCTCACCGGAACGTTGTCGTGCAAAACTCCAGACAAGCATTCCTTGAACATAGAACATAGAACATAGAACATTACAGCACAGAACAGGCCCTTCAGCCTTCGATGTTGTGCCGACCAAAATAAAAAGCAATGCCCCTCCAAAACTAAACCATTCCCTTCTCTTCCATATACTTATCAATTAACCTCTTAAACGCCACCAAACTTGGCGCATCTACAACAGCTGCAGGCAGGGCATTCCACTCCCTAATCACTCTTGAGTAAAGAACCTACCTCTGATATCCGTCCTATAACTCATACCCCTTAATTGAAAGCTGTGTCCCCTCGTGCTAGCTTTCTCCATCCTAGGAAAAAGGCTATCACTGTCCACCCTATCTAAACCTCTAATCATCTTATATGCTTCAATAAGATCCCCTCTTAGCCGCCTCCTTTCTAACGAAAACAACCTCAAATCCTGCCACCACATCAACCACAACATCTGCCACCTTCCTTCTGTGCTTTTCCCCAAGAACACCTCCTTCCAGTTTATTCGCCCCAACATCTGCCTGATGTCTTCATATTTCCCCTTATTCCAGACAAACACCTTCCTAGCCTGCCTGATCTATCCTTTTCCAATGCAAGGGTGAAGGAGATAGAATTATGATCTCCATCCCCAAGATGCTCTCCTACCGAGAGATCCATCACCTGTCCTGGTTCATTAGCTAGTACAAGGTCCAGTACAGCCTCTCCTCTCGTAGGCTTGTCCACGTGCTGTGTCAGGAAACCCTCCTGAACACACCTAACAAACTCCTCCCATCCAAACCCCTTACCCTTGGGATATTCCAGTCGATGTTTGGGAAATTGAAGTCTCCCATCACAACAACTCTGTTATTTCTACATCTCTCCAGTATCTGTTTCCCTATCTGCACCTCGACTTCCCTGTCACTATTGGGCGACCTATAGAATACACCCAGCAACGTCACCGACCCTTTGCTATTTCTAACTTCCACCCACAGAGACTCCGTAGACATTCCCTCCTCAGTATCCACCTTCTCTGCAGCCATGACACTGTCCCTGATCAACAGTGCCACTCCACCACCTCTTTTGCCTCCCTCCCTGTCCTTCCTGAAGGACCTCCATCTTTCCTAAGATGGAGAAAGCTAGCACGAGGGGACATAGCTTTAAATTAAGGGGTGGTGGTTTTAGGACAGATGTCAGAGGTAGGTTCTTTACTCAGAGGGTGGTAAGGGTATGGAATGCCTTGCCTGCGTCAGTTGTAGATGCGCCAAGTTTGGTGGCATTTAAGAGGTTAGTAGATAAGTTTATGGATGAAAGGGGAATCGTTTAGGTTAGAGGGTCACTGCTTGTTCCTAATTGGTCGGCGCAACATCGAAGGCCGAAGGGCCTGTTCTGCGCTGTAATGTTCTATGTTCTATGTTCTACCTTGCCTCACCCTTTTGCTTAAGCCCTGAGAGCCAAAGCCCTTACAGCTCACCAAAAAAAGATGAAAATAACAAAACCAAACTTACCTATTCTCCCTCTGAAACTCTCTTTCTCTCGTTTTTTTTAGGTTAGAGGAGGGGAGAGGGTGGGATACTCTACCTATGTAGAATATCGGGATTCCTCACTGGTCCAATTTATGTTGGGGGAAAAAAATACCCAGGCCCCTTTGCAAAAACTCCTTCCTGTTTCTGGTTTAAAAAATACTTGAGAAGTTAGTTTAAGAAGAAAAATCACTCTAGCTTACCCCAACTCTCCACTCACAAATCGCTGCCTCTCTGATTTGCTCCCAAGGAACAATGAACTATTCTATTAGGATTTCACCCATCTCTTGTGGATCCACACATAGATGACCTTGTTGATTCTTAAGAGCCCTACCATCTCCCTCGTTACTCTCTTGCTCTTTAGTATTTATTGAAGCACTTTGGATTCTCCTTCGCTTTATCTGCCACAGGAATCTCATGTGCCCTTATTGCCCTTTTGATTTCTCTCTTAATTCTACTTCTATATCTTCTATACTCTTCAAGGAAGCTACGTGATCCCCGCTGCCTATGTATGTCATGTGCCTCATTCTTCTTCTTGACCAATGTCTCAATATCCTGAGTCATCCAGGGTTCCCTACTTCTACCAGCCTTGCCCTTTGCTCTAAGAGGAATGTGCTTATCCTAAACCCTGGTTAACACACTTTTGATGATCGTCGCTTTGCTTTCCCACAGACTTCCCCAATTAACTTTTGAAAGTTTGTGTCTGATACCATCAAAATTGGCCTTGCCCCAATTTAGAATTTTGACTTTTGGATCAGACCTATCATTCCCCATAGCTATGTTTAAACTAATGGAATTATGGTCACTGATCCCAAAGTGATGCTTCGCTAATACTTATGTCATCTGCCCTTCCTTATTTCCCAAGAGGAAGTTTTGCTCCCTCTCTAGTCAGACCATCCACATACTGAATGAGAAATTCTTCCTAAATACACTCAACAAATTTCTCTCCATTCAAATCTCTAATACTATGACTGTCCCAGTTAATGTTGGGAAAGTTAAAATCTCCTACTAATATCACTCTATTTTTCTTCGAAGTCTCTGTAATCTCCTTCCATATTTGTTCCTCAATTTCCAATTGTCTATTCAGAGCCGATAGTACAGCCTTATCAAAGTGATTTCCCCCTTATTATTTCTCAGTTCAACCCATATAGATTCAGTGGCAGAACCCTCGGATATATCCCCTCTCAGTACTGCTGTGATGTTTTCCCTAATCAAAAGTGCAACTCCCTCTCTATTTACCTCTAGTTCCATCTTTCCCATATCATCTGTACTCTGGAACATTGAGCTGCCAGTCCTGTCCCTTCCTTAGCCATGTTTCAGTAATTGCTATAATATTCCAGTCCCACGTACCCATCCATGCCAGAGTTTATCTGCCTTGTCTGTTAGATCTCTTGCTTTGATATAAATGCAGTTTAATTTGGACTTCCTTTGCTCTCTGCTCTGCTTTTGCCTGATCTGTCTGGTACTAGGATTATTGAAACTGTCTTTACTATTTAATTTGCTCTCTAACTCCTCTGCTGTCCTCAACCTTCTCTTCTGTCTCACTACTGCTTTGGGTCACACCCCTCTGCCAAACTAGTTTAAACCCTCCCGAGTGGCTCTATCAAATCTCCCTGCCAGGATATTAATTCCCCTCCAATTCAGGAATAACCTGTCCCTCTTGAACAGGTCACTCCTTCCCCAGAAAAGATCTCAATGATCCAAAAATCTAAATCCCTGCCCCCCTGTACCAGCTCTCATAAAAACATAAGAAATAGGAGCAGGAGTAGGCCATCCAGCCCCTTGAGCCTGCTCCGCCTTTCAATAAGATCATGGCTGATCTGTAGTAGTTCAGTACCACTTTCCAGCTTTCTCCCCTAACCCTTAATTCTCTTGTCAATCAAAAACCTATCCACTCTTGACTTGAACATATTAAGCCTCCACCACCTCATCAGGCAGAGAATTCCAAAGATTTACCACCCTTTGCGTGAAGAAACTCCTCCGCAACTCTGATCTGAACTGCCTCTCCCTAATCTTGAGGCTGTGCCCTCTAGTCCTGCTATCTTTGTTAAGTGGGAAGAGTCTCTCAACCTCTACCTTATTCATCCCCTTCATTATCTTATGCGTTTCTACAAGATCCCCTCTCAGCCTTCTAAACTCCAAAGAGTACAAACATGGCCTATTCAGTCTCTCCTCATAATCCAATGCCCTCATCTCCGGTATCAGCCTAGTAAACCTTCTCTGCACCCCCTCCAAGGCTAATATATCCTTCCTCGAATGCAGCGACCAAAACTGCACACAGTACTCCAGCTGCAGTCTCACCAGCACCCTATACAGCTGCAACAGAACCTCCCTACTTTTATATTCTATCCCCCTAGCTATAAAGGCCAACATTGCATTCACCTTCTTGATCACCTGCTGCACCTGCAGACTGTGTTTTTGCGATTCGTGCACAAGGACCCCCAGGTCCCTCTGCACTGTCGCATGCTGCAGCTTTTCACCATTTAAATAGTAATCCTTCCTACCATTATTCTTACCAAAGTGGATAACCTCACACTTGCTAACATTATACTCCATCTGCCAGGTCCTCGCCCATTCACTCAACCTATCCAGATCCCTCTGCAGACTTTCCACACCCTTCACGCAATTTGCTTTTCCACTCATCTTCATGTCATCAACAAATTTCATCACCCTGCCCTCAGCCCCTTCCCCCAGATCATCAATGTAAATGGTAAATAGTTGAGGCCCCAGCACTGAACCCTGGGGCACTCCACTAGACACCAGCTGCCAAACAGAACAACACCCATTAATACCTACTCTCTGCTTCCTATTAGACAAGCTATCCTCTATCCAGTCTAACACCCTACCCCGACTCCCTGCACCTTCTGCAGCAATCTTTTGTGAGGCACCTTACCAAATGCTTTTTGGAAATCCAAAAACACCACATCCACCGGTTCCCCTCTATCTACCGCACTAGTCACTTCCTCATAGAACTCCAATAAATTCGTCAAGCTCGATTTCCCCTTAACGAATCCGTACTGTGTCTGCTTGATCAAACCGTTCGTATCCAGGTGCCTTGTTATTTCTGCTTTGACTACAGATTCAAGCATTTTTCCTACTATAGATGTTAAACTAACCATCCTATAATTCCCTGCCTTCTGTCTGCTACCTTTTCTAAACAGTAGCATAATATTAGCCGTTTTCCAATCTTCCGGCACTTTCCCGGAGTCCAGTGAATTCTGAAAGATAATTATCAGGGCATCCGCTATCACCTCTGCCATTTCCTTGAGAAACCTGAGATGCATTCGATCTGATCCCGGGGACTTACCTGCTCTCAGCGCTATTAGCCTATCAAACACCACCTGTCTAGTTACAGTAATTTCATCAAGAACCTCATCTCCTACGATCCTTCTATTCTTAATTTTGGGCAAGCTATTTACGTCCTCCTCTGTAAAGAGGAGGAGGATGTAAATAGCCATGCATTCATCTGCCTAATCTTCCTATTCTTACTCTCAGTACACGTGGCACCAGTAATAGTCCAGAAATGATTACTTTTGAGATCCTGCACTTTAGCCCTCCGCCTAACTCTCTATATTAGAACATAGAACATAGAACATTACAGCACAGAACAGGCCCTTCGGCCTTCGATGTTGCGCCGACCAATATAAAAAGCAATGACCCTCCAAACTAAACCATTCCCTTCTCTTCCATATACTTATCAACTAACCTCTTAAACGCCACCAAACTTGGCGCATCTACAACTGCCACAGGCAGGGCATTCCACTCCCGAACCACCCTTTGGGTAAAGAACCTATAACCTGTCAGTTATAGGACTGATATCCGTCCTATAACTATCACCCCTTAATTTAAAGCTGTGTCCCCTCGTGCTAGCTTTCTCCATCCTAGGAAAAAGGCTATCACTGTCCATACTTATCACATATTCATACTTCAGGACCTCATCCCTTTTCCCACCTACGTCGTTGGTACCAATATGTACAATGACCTCGGCTGTTCACCTTCTCCCTCAAGAATATCCTGCAGTGATTCAGAAACGTTCTTGACTCTGGCGTCAAGGAGGCAACACACCATCATGGAGTCTTGATTGTGGCCGCAGAAAAACCTGTCTGCGCCCCTAACTAGCGAGTACCCAATTATTAATGTTTACTTGCTCTTGTCAGTGAATTTTGCAAATTTTTTTTCTTATTCATTCAATGGGCACATGTCACTGGCTGGCCAGCATTTAGTGTCCATTCCTAGGTTACCCTTATTCAGTGGGCATTTGAGCATCAACCACCTTGCTGTGGCTCTAGAGTCACGTGTAGGCCAGACCAGGTAAGGACAGCAGATTTCCTTCCCTAAAGGACATTAGTGAACCAGATGGATTTTTCTGACAATCGACAATGGTTTCTTGGTTACAGTAGATTCTTAATTCGAGATTTATTTTTTAATTGAAATCAAATTCGTGCAACTGCCATGGCAAGATTTGAACCCAGGCCCTTAGGATATTACCTGAATTTCTGGATTAACAATCTAGCAAAAATATCACTATGCCATCGCCTCAGTGTACAAAAATATCTAGTCATTAAATGTATCAGAAAGAGCAAGGATCCTAACACAGATCCTTGGGAACTCAACTATAAACCTCCATCAAACCTAAAGAACATAGAATCTCTACAGTGCAGAAGCAGGCCATTTGGCCCATTGAGCCTGCACTGACAGCAATCCCAGCCAGGCCCTATCCCTGTATTTATTTCCTTATCCCCCGGACATAAGGGTCAATTTAGCATGGCCAATCAACCTAATCCGCATATCTTTGGACTGTGGGAAGAAACTGGAACACTCGGAGGAAATCTATGCAGACACGGGAGAATGAGCAGACTCCGCATAAACAGGGACCCCATGCCAGAATTGAACCCAGGTCCCAGGCGCTGTGAGGCACTCTACCATCTATGATTAACTATTACTCTCCGTTTCTTGCCACTCAGCCAATTTCCTATCCATTTTGCTCTGTCCCTTTTATTCCATGAGCTCTAACTTTGTTTTGTTGTGTGGCCATGTATTGAACAGCTTTTGTAATCTATGTACACCATATCAATAATAATACTGTCACCAACCTTCTTTATTAACTCAGCAAAAAACTCAATCTATTTATTTAAATATAATTTATCTGTAACAACTTTGCTAGCACGAGGGGACACAGCTTTAAATTAAGGGTATGAGTTATAGGACGGATATCAGAGGTAGGTTCTTTACTCAAAGAGTGATTAGGGAGTGGAATGCCCTGCCTGCAGCTGTTGTATATGCGCCAAGTTTGGTGGCGTTTAAGAGGTTAATTGATAAGTATATGGAAGAGAAGGGAATGGTTTAGTTTGGAGGGGCATTGCTTTTTATTTTGGTCGGCACAACATCGAAGGCCGAAGGGCCTGTTCTGTGCTGTAATGTTCTATGTTCTATGTTCTAAATCTATGTAGCTTTATTTAATAACCTTCATTTGGTTATGATGATTATAATTTTGTCCAGAATTATCATTTTTAAGACTTTCCCCGTACCAAAGTTAAACTGACTGGCCTGTCATTGCTGGGCTTATCTTTACACCTTTTTCTGAACAAGGCAGTAATGTTTGTGATTCTCCAGTTCTCTCAAATCACCCCAAATCTAAGGAAGATTGGAAAATTATGGCCAGTGTCATTCTCACTTCCTTCAGCATCCTTGGATGTATCTTGGATGGTCCTGGTGTCACATCACCTTTCAGTGAAACCCGCCTATCCAATTCCTCTAATTTCTAACCTGCTGTCTCTCTGAATTTTCACAGTGACTTGGGTAGCATTTTCTTCCTCAGTAAAAACAGATGCAAACTGTTTGTATAGTATCTCAGCAATGCTCTCTGCTTCCATGCAAAAATTCACATTAATGCCTTAATCAATCCCATTCCTTCTTTTTTAATTTTCCCAGGCCCTCATGAGTGTGTTGATGATAGAACATAGAACATACCGAATATGTTCGGTATGCGTGAATACCGAACATTTCTCTTCGGTATTCACGCAGAGTGCTGGAAATGTAGCTGTGGAGAGCACTGAGGTACAGGGTTGCAAATTGGGGAGTATTGTAGTAGATAGGGAGGATGTGTTAGAAATTCTCGAGGGTTTGAAGTTGGATAAGTCCCCTGGGCCGGACGGGATTTACCCTAGGATTCTCTGGGAGGCAAGAGAGGAGATTGCAGAGCCTCTGGCTCTGATCTTCAGGTCCTCGTTGGTTACGGGTGTGGTTCCGGAGGACTGGAGGATAGCGAATGTGGTCCCATTGTTTAAGAAGGGGAAGAGAGACCTTCCAGGGAATTATAGGCCAGTGAGTCTTACTTCTGTTGTGGGCAAGGTATTGGAGAGAATTATTAGGGATAGGATTTATAGTTATTTAGAGAGAAATGAATTGATTGGGGATAGTCAGCATGGTTTCGTGAAGGGTAGGTCATGCCTTACTAACCTCATTGAGTTTTTTGAGAAAGTGACCAGAGAGGTGGATGGGGGTAAGGCGGTTGATGTAGTATATATGGACTTTAGTAAGGCTTTTGATAAGGTGGCCCATGGAAGACTTCTACAGAAAATGCAGATGTGTGGAATAGAGGGTGATTTAGCTAATTGGATTAGGAATTGGCTGGCAGATAGAAGACAGAGGGTGGTGGTTGATGGGAGATATTCATCGTGGAGTTCGGTGACGAGTGGTGTGCCTCAGGGGTCTGTTTTGGGGCCCCTGCTGTTTGTAATTTTTATAAATGATCTGGATGAGGGTATTGAGGGATGGATCAGTAAATTTGCAGATGATACTAAAGTTGGTGGTGTGGTAGATAGTGAAGAGGGGTGTTTTAGTTTACAGAGTGACTTGGACAAGTTGCAGAGCTGGGCCGAGAGGTGGCAAATGGAGTTTAATGTGGAAAAGTGTGAGGTAATGCACTTTGGCAGGAACAATAAATGTGTAGAGTATAGGGCTAATGGTAGGGCTCTTAATAGTGTTGAGGAACAGAAGGATCTTGGTGTATGTGTCAATAGATCCCTGAAAGTAGGCAGTCAAGTGGATAAAGTTGTTAAGAAGGCATATGGAGTCTTAGCTTTTATTGGTAGGGGGATTGAATTTAGGAGCCGCAGCATCATGTTGCAGCTGTACAAAACTCTAGTGCGGCCGCACTTGGAGTATTGTGTGCAGTTCTGGTCGCCACATTATAAGAAAGATGTGGAGGCATTGGAGAGGGTACAGAGGAGGTTTACTAGGATGTTGCCTGGTATGGAGGGCAGGTCCTATGAAGAGAGGTTGAAGGATTTGAGGTTGTTTTCGTTAGAAAGGAGGCGGCTAAGAGGGGATCTTATTGAAGCATATAAGATGATTAGAGGTTTAGATAGGGTGGACAGTGATAGCCTTTTTCCTAGGATGGAGAAAGCTAGCACGAGGGGACACAGCTTTAAATTAAGGGGTATGAGTTATAGGACGGATATCAGAGGTAGGTTCTTTACTCAAAGAGTGATTAGGGAGTGGAATGCCCTGCCTGCAGCTGTTGTAGATGCGCCAAGTTTGGTGGCGTTTAAGAGGTTAGTTGATAAGTATATGGATGAGAAGGGAATGGTTTAGTTAGGAGGGGCATTGCTTTTTATTTTGGTCGGCACAACATCGAAGGCCGAAGGGCCTGTTCTGTGCTGTATTGTTCTATGTTCTATGTTCTATGAACATTACAGCACAGAACAGGCCCTTCAGCCTCACGATGTTTGCGCCGACCAAAATAAAAGTCAATGCCCTCCAAACTAAACCATTCCCTCCTTCCATATACTTATCAAACACCTCTTAAACGCCACCAAAACTTGGCGCATCTACAACTGCTGCAGGCAGGGCATTCCACTCCCGAACCACCCTCTGGGTAAAGAACCTACCTCTGATATCCGTCCTATAACTATCACCCCTTATTTAAAGCTGTGTCCCCTCGTGCTAGCTTTCTCCATCCTAGGAAAAAGGCTATCACTGTCCACCCTATCTAAACCTCTAATCATCTTATATGTTTCGATTAGGTCCCCTCTTAGCCGCCTCCTTTCTAACGAAAACAACCTCAAATCCCTCAGCCTCTCTTCATAAGACCTGCCCTCCATACCAGGCAACATCCTGGTAAACCTCCTCTGTACCCTCTCCAATGCCTCCACATCTTTCTTATAATGTGGGGACCAGAACTGCACACAATACTCCAATGCGGCCGCACTAGAGTTTTGTACAGTTGCAACATGACGCTGCGGCTCCAAATTCAATCCCTCTACCAATAAAAGCCAAGACTCATATGCCTTCCTACAACCTTCTCGACCTGACTGCCTACTTTCAGGGATCTATGCACATACACACCAAGATCCCTCTGTTCATCTAGACTACTAAGAATCCTACCATTTGCCCTATACTCTACACATTTATTATTTCTGCCATAGTGCATTACCTCACACTTTTCCACATTAAACTCCATTTGCCACCTCTCGGCCCAGCTCTGCAACTTGTCCAAGTCCCTCTGCAAACTATAACACCCCTCTTCACTATCTACCACTCCACCGACTTTAGTGTCATCTGCAAATTTACTAATCCATCCTTCAATACCCTCATCCAGATCATTTATAAAAATTACAAACAGCAGGGGCCCCAAAACAGACCCCTGAGGTACACCACTTGTCACCGAACTCCAAGATGAATATCTCCCATCAACCACCACCCTCTGTCTTCTATCTGCTAGCCAATTCCTAACCCAATTAGCTAAATCACCCTCTATCCCATACATCTGCATTTTCTGCAGAAGTCTTCCATGGGCCACCTTATCAAACGCCTTACTAAAGTCCATATATACCACATCAACCGCCTTACCCCCATCCACCTCTTTGGTCACTTTTTCAAAAAACTCAATGAGGTTAGTAAGGCACGACCTACCCTTCACAAAACCATGCTGACTATCCCCAATCAATTCATTTCTCTCTAAATAACTATAAATCCTATCCCTAATAATTCTCTCCAATACTTTGCCCACAACAGAAGTAAGACTCACTGGCCTATAATTCCCTGGAAGGTCTCTCTTCCCCTTCTTGAACAACGGGACCACATTCGCTATCCTCCAGTCCTCCGGAACCACACCCGTAACCAACGACGACCTGAAGATCAGAGCCAGAGGCTCTGCAATCTCCTCTCTTGCCTCCCAGAGAATCCTAGGGTAAATCCCGTCCGGCCCAGGGGACTTATCCAACTTCAAACCCTCGAGAATATCTAGCACATCCTCCCTATCTGCTTCGATACCTTCCAGTTTGCTACCCTGTACCTCAGTGTTCTCCATAACTACATTTACATCACCCTGCGTGAATACCGAAGAGAAATATTTATTCAGTACCTCTCCAATCTCCTCAGGCTCCACGCACAACTTCCCACTGCTGTCTATGACTGGCCACTCTATGTCAGAGTTAGTTTACAGTGAGAGAATTGTCATTCTCAGGAAGTATATCTTCTTTCTTCAAAAGTGGGTCAGTGATGTTAGATCCCTTTTCAATATGACACCAGGACGTGATGGCGAGCTATGCCCGGCCCTCTACTGAATATGGCATAAAATATCATTAATGAGATCAGGGCTAGAAGATTTTGGGTGATTTTCTGCCTATCACCTCGGTGGCAAACACTCCACGTTCCCATCCTGCCATGGCACTTTGTCTCAAAATGGAAAATCCTACCTCTCTCTTTGCTTCATTACTTGTTTTTTCAATTTCCTCTGAACCTTCTATAATGAGCATGCTTCTCAACTGTGTTATCCATCTGACATCTTTATATGCACCCTTTCTCATAGAACATAGAACATTACAGCGCAGAACAGGCCCTTCGGCCTTCGATGTTGCGCCGACCAAATAAGAAAAAGCAATGACCCTCTAACCTAAACCATTCCCTTTTCATCCATAAACTTATCTAATAACCTCTTAAACGCCACCAAACTTGGCGCATCTACAACTGCAGCAGGCAGGGCATTCCATACCCTTACCACCCTCTGGGTAAAGAACTTACCTCTGACATTCGTCCTATAACTACCACCCCTAAATTTAAAGCTATGTCCCCTCGTGCTAGCTTTCTCCATCCTAGGAAAAAGGCTATCACTGTCCACCCTATCTAAACTTCTAATCATCTTATATGTTTCAATAAGATCTCCTCTTAGCCGCCTTCTTTCTAACGAAAACAACCTCAAATCCCTAAGCCTCTCTTCATAAGACCTGCCCTCCATACCAGGCAACATCCTGGTAAACCTCCTCTGTACCCTCTCCAATGCCTGCATATCTTTCTTATAATGCGAGGACCAGAACTGTGCACCATACTCCAAGTGCGGCTGCACTAGAGTTTTGTACAGTTGCAACATGACGTTGCGGCTCCGAAATTCAATCCCCCTACCAATAAAAGCTAAGACCTAGGGGTACATGTTCTCTGCTTCATCTTATTTGCCATCTCCTCTTTTATCATCCAAGGAGTTCTGGATTTGTTCTGCCTGTAGCCCTACAATCCCCTACATTCTCAAATTCTCTTCTATTTTTTAGTTCTATGCATAAAATCTCCACTTCTTGCTTGCTCACTGTTATATCAAGGTAGATAAATCTGCGGGTTCTGATAAGGTATATCCCAGGACGTTGTGGGAGACTAGGGAATAAATTGCAGGTCCCCTAGCTGAGATATTTGAATCATCAATAGCCACGGGTGAGGTGCCTAAAGATTAGAGAATGGCAGATGTTGTGTCTTTGTTTCAGGGGGCTGCAAGGAAAAGCCTGGAAACTACAGGCCAGTGAGCCTCATATCTGTGTGGGTAAATTGTTGGAAAGTACTTTGAGAGACAGGATCTATAAGCATTTAGAAATGCAAGGACTGATCAGGGACAATCAGCAAGACTTTGTGAGTGGAAAACCATATCTAACAAATTTGACTGAATTTTTTGAAGGGGTAATCAAAAAGCTAGATGAGGACAGTGCAGTTGATGTTGTTTGCATGGACTTTAGCAAGACTTTTGACAAGATACCGCATGGTAGGTTGTTGCATAAAGTTAAATGTCATGGAATCCAGAGTGAGGTATCTAAATGGATACAAAATTGGCTTCTTGACAGAATGTTGTGGAGATGCGTAGAAGCCAGAGGGTGGATGTAGAGAGTTGTTTTTCAAACTGGAGGCCTGTGACCAGCGGTGTGCCTCAGGGATCAGTGCTGGGCCCACTGTTATTTGTCATTTATGTTAATGATTTGGATGAGAATATAGAAGGTATGGTTAGTAAGTTGGCAGATGACACCATGGTGGCATGGTAGACAGTGAAGAAGGTTATCTCTAATTGCAACGGGCTCTTAATCAATTGTGCCATGGGCTGACGAATGGCAGTTGGAGTTTAATTTAGAGAAATGCAAGGTGATGCATTTTGATTGATTAAACCAGAGCAGGACTTACTGAGTTAATGGTAGGGCACTGGGGAGAGTTACAGAACAAAGAGACCTAGGGGTACATGTTCATAGCTCCTTGAAAGTGGAGTCACAGGTAGACAGAATGATGAAGAAGGCATTCACCATGCTTGGTTTCACTGGTCAGAACATTGAATACAGGAGTTGGGGTGTCTTGTTGAAGTTGTAAAAGATATTGGTAAGGTCACACTTGGAATTCTGGTCACCCTATTTTAGAAAGGATATTATTAAACTGGAAAGAGTGCAGAAAAGATTTACTAGGATGCTACTGGAACTTGATGGATTGAGTCATAAGGAGAGGCTGGATAGACTGGGACGTTTTTCTCTGAAGCGAAAGAAGCTGAGGGGTGATCTTATAGAGGTCTATAAAATAATGAGGCGCACAGATCAGCGAGATAGTCAGTATGCTTTCCCAAAGGTAGGGGAGTCTAAAACGAGAGGGCACAGGTTTAAGATGAGAGGGGAGAGATACAAAAGTGTCCAGAGGGGCAACTTTTTCACACAGAGGTGAGTGTCTGGAACAAGCTGCAAGAGATAGTAATAGAGGTGGCTACAATTTTATCTTTGAAAAAGCATTTAGACAGTTACACCAGTATGATGGGTGTAGAGAGATATGGGCCAAATGTGGGCAATTCGGATTAGCTTAGAGATTTAAGAAAAATAAAGGCGGCATGGACAAGTTGGGCCATCTATGACTCTAACTGACTTCATCTTTAATCATTAAGGCTACTTTACCTCCTTGATGAGCATTCCAACATTCTCTTTGGCTTTTTCTTGTGAAGGTAGGGGAAGGTAAATATTCAGGCTGCAGTGACACAATATTCTCTGTAGTGACACAATGTGAGGGTGTGTGTGACTTCCACTCAGTATGTCCTTGGCAGGCCACATTAGCGCTCACATCAGTTCAGAGTCGCCGTGCCCAATATTCTGCAGTGCTAGGCCTCAGTATCAAAAAAATTGATGTCCAAGAACAAAGAGAACAAAGAACAAAACAGCAAAGGAAACAGACCCTTCGGCCCAACAAGCCCGCGCCACCATCCCGATGTTCCCACCTCTACCTGTGATCCCTGTCTATGTTTATAGCTCTATGGATTAAAAACCAAATTTGAGACAATTTAGGGAGAATTTGTTTTGCCAATTAGCCTAAGAGCACATCTTTGGGATGTGGGAGGAAACCGGAGCACCCGGAGAAAACCCACGCAAGCACGGGGAGAATGCGCAAACTCCCACAGACACAGGCCCAAATCCATGTATCTGCACAGCACAGCGATAGTCACTGAGCTGTCGTGTTGCCCATCAAATGGTCCAGGTCAAGCGTACACTAACCATGTGAAGTACTAGGATACTCTCAAAAAAAAATCCAAGAGCAGCCCTCTCACGACCTATCACGTGTATGCCCCTCGTTAGACAACAAGGTGGACCAAAGCACCTGTAGGATAAAAACAAGTACATCAATATCATCATCTATTGACACACTTCCCAGGGACTCCCAAGGCTCATGATCCCTATTTTAAATCAGTTTTCTATACCGCTCCATTCCCATTCTGTTCATGTGCCCATCTAAGTATTTCTTAAATATCTCCAGAGTACCTGCCTCCACCACTTGGCAGTGCATTCCATACCCCCACCACCCTCTGTGTGAAAAAACTCCTTCTAGCATCCAATGTCACTATGAGACTTTCTGCTCTGGTCATATACTTGCATTTCTGTTGATACCAGTGTATTTGACTGAAGGACAGTAGAATTTTGGGTCTAATTGCCTCCTTCAGCCTCACTGCAGAATAAGATTTTAGTTTGAGCTCAAGGAAATGGGTTACCGTGGCAGGAAGGCAGAAAACAGACTGTTCCGCAATCAGTCGTTCAGTGAAGTCAATGTCGCTCTCAAACTCTGGAAAATCGTCCATATCAATTGCGACCTGACAAAACAGAAATGAAGAAATGAGAATCCGAGATTATCAAATGGGAATTGGAGATTTCAAAGTTTTAGTCAATATGTAGTTCCACTCAACTCACCATTTGATACATGGCGCCACAAGGTCTGATTGGTTGTAAGCCGGGAACCATTTCAAGGGCATCAAAACACAGGTCTGCATTGGACTGAGAAAAAAAAAGTCAAAATTGATTGTCTTAATTCCAACTTCATGAATTTTCTTTTAGTTTCCCAATTACCAATCAGCTCTTTGTCCAAATAAACATAGAACATGAAAATAGAACATTACAGTGCAGTACAGGCCCTTTGGGCCTCAATGTTGCACTGACCCCTGAAACTAATCTAAAGCCCAACTAACATACACTATTCCAATATCATCCATATGTTTATCCAATGACCATTTAAATGCCCTTAATGAAGCAGCTTAACTAATAACAGTTGAACAAATTTAAAAATGAAACAACTTTAATTTCTATCTTATCACTGCTTCAGTTACGAATAAGCAACATTCTTCTTACAGACTTATAATGCCCTTTTAAATAGAGTTAGCAACCATAAATATGCTTGCTAGAATGAGTGTAGATAGTTTTGAAACTTTCAAAGGAAATGAGTTTCAGCAACTTGCAGAAAACTTCTGCTTTAAACTGCTTTAAGTTTTTCTGCTTTAAAGCAGAAGAAAACTTCTGCTTTAAACTCATCCTGATCTGGATGAGGGTATTGAAGGATGGATTAGTAAATTTGCAGATGACACTAAAGTCGGTGGAGTGGTAGATAGTGAAGAGGGGTGTTATAGTTTGCAGAGGGACTTGGACAAGTTGCAGAGCTGGGCCGAGAGGTGGCAAATGGAGTTTAATGTGGAAAAGTGTGAGGTAATGCACTATGGCAGAAATAATAAATGTGTAGAGTATAGGGCAAATGGTAGGATTCTTAGTAGTCTAGATGAACAGAGGGATCTTGGTGTGTATGTGCATAGATCCCTGAAAGTAGGCAGTCAGGTCGAGAAGGTTGTTAGGAAGGCATATGGAGTCTTGGCTTTTATTGGTAGAGGGATTGAATTTCGGAGCCGCAACGTCATGTTGCAACTGTACAAAACTCTAGTGCGGCCGCACTTGGAGTATTGTGTGCAGTTCTGGTCCCCGCATTATAAGAAAGATGTGGAGGCATTGGAGAGGGTACAGAGGAGGTTTACCAGGATGTTGCCTGGTATGGAGGGCAGGTCTTATGAAGAGAGGCTGAGGGATTTGAGGTTGTTTTCGTTAGAAAGGAGGCGGCTAAGAGGGGACCTAATCGAAACATATAAGACGATTAGAGGTTTAGATAGGGTGGACAGTGATAGCCTTTTTCCTAGGATGGAGAAAGCTAGCACGAGGGGACACAGCTTTAAATTAAGGGGTGATAGTTATAGGACGGATATCAGAGGTAGGTTCTTTACCCAAAGGGTGGTTCGGGAGTGGAATGCCCTGCCTGCAGCAGTTGTAGATGCGCCAAGTTTGGTGGCGTTTAAGAGGTTAGTTGATAAGTATATGGAAGAGACGGGAATGGTTTAGTTTGGAGGGGCATTGCTTTTTATATTGGTCGGCGCAACATCGAAGGCCGAAGGGCCTGTTCTGTGCTGTAATGCTCTATGTTCTATGTTCTATAAACAAACCCCAGCCGGAACTGAAAAGCTGCTTTTCTCTGCTACAGACGTAGCTCCTCCCAGTAACCACATTATTGCATGACGCTGCACATCTAAATACATCTTTGATTCCTTCAATCAGACCCTAGGATAGTCCAGTGAATTTGTCATCCTTTAGGATGAGTAGATCCATAAATGCCTCGGAGTAGCAATCAACAGTGAGTCCACCCAACTGTGCTAAATGTCTCCTTTGCCTTTTTTGCCCAACCTTCCTGACTCAGGTTGGGTGGGATTCAGGCACTGCAGTGTGTCCCCAGATCTGCATCAGAGTCGAAAAGAATTGAAGCAAAACATAGAACATGGAGAATATAGAACATTACAGCGCAGTACAGGCCCTTCGGCCCTCGATGTTGCACCGACCGATGTAACCAATTTTATGACCCTCTATCCTAAACTATTCCAATGCTATCCATATTCCTATCCACTGACCATTTGAACACCCTTAAACTTGACGAGTCCACAACTGCTGCAGGCAGGGCATTCCACGCCCTTACTACCCTCTGAGTAAAGAACCCACCTCTTACATCCATCCTATAACTACCACCCCTTAATTTAAAGCAATGTCCCCTCATATTATCCATCTCCATCTGAGGAAAAAGGCTCTCACTATCCACCCTATCCAACCCTCTGACCATCTTATGTGTCTCAATTAGGTCACTTCTTAGCTTTCTTCTTTCTAATGAAAATAACCTCAAGTCCTTAGGTCTTTCTTCACAAGACCTACCCATCATACCAGGCAACATCCTGGTAAACCTCCTCTGCACCCTTTCCAATGCCTCCACATCTTTCTTATAATGTGGTGACCAAAACTGTACACAATACTCCAAATGTGGCCGCACCAGGGTTTTGTAAAGTTGCAACATGACATCTCGGCTCCGAAATTCAATCCCTTTACCAATAAATGCTAACACACTATACACTTTCTTAACAACCTTATTAATTTGAGTACCAACTTTCAGAGATCTATGCTCCTGTACACCGAGATCTCTCTGCTCATAGAACATAGAACATAGAACAATACAGCACAGAACAGGCCCTTCGGCCTTCGATGTTGTGCCGACCAAAATAAAAAGCAATGCCCCTCCAAACTAAACCATTCCCTTCTCTTCCATATACTTATCAATTAACCTCTTAAACGCCACCAAACTTGGCGCATCTACAACAGCTGCAGGCAGGGCATTCCACTCCCTAATCACTCTTTGAGTAAAGAACCTACCTCTGATATCCGTCCTATAACTCATACCCCTTAATTTAAAGCTGTGTCCCCTCGTGCTAGCTTTCTCCATCCTAGGAAAAAGGCTATCACTGTCCACCCTATCTAAACCTCTAATCATCTTATATGTTTCAATAAGATGAATATGTTTCATCTACACTATTAAGAGTCCTACCATTAGCCCTATATTCTGCACACATATTACTCTTACCAAAGTGAATCACCTCACACTTTTCCACATTAAACTCCATTTGCCACTTCTCGGCCCAGCTCTGCAACTTATTTATATCCCTCTGCAAACTGTAACATCCATCCTCACTGTCTACAACTCCTCCAACTTTGGTGTCATCAGCAAATTTACTAATCCATCCCTCTACACCCTCAGCCAGGTCATTTATAAAAATAACAAACAACAGTGGCTCCAAAACAGATCCCTGAGGTACACCAAAGTAACTAATCTCCAGGTTGAATATATCCCATCAACCACCACCCTCTGTCTTCTATCAGCTAGCCAATTCCTAATCCAATTTGCTAAATCACCCTCAATCCCATGCATCTGCATTTTCTGCAGTAGTCTTCCATGGAAACCTTACAAATGCTTTGCTAAAATCCATATACACCACGTCAACTGCCTTACCCATATCCATTCCTTTGGTCACCATTTCAAAAAACTCAATAAGGTTTGTGAGACACGACCTTCCCTTCACAAATCCATATTGACTATCCCTAATCAATTCATTTCTTTCTAAATGACTATAAATCCTATCCCTTATAATTCTTTCCAAAACTTTCCCATAACAGATTTAAGGCTCACTGGTCTATAATTTGCAGGATGGTCTCTACTCCCCTTCTTAAACAAGGGTTCATCATTTGCCATCCTCCAGTCTTCCAGCACTACACCTGTAGCTAACGACGACATGAAGATCAAAGCCAAAGGCTCTGCAATCTCCTCCCTAGCCTCCCAGAGAATCCTAGGGTAAATTCCACCCAGCCCAGGGAAGTGTTAGCTACTCTCAAGAATAGCTAACACTTCCTCCTTGTGTACCTCTATCCCGTCTAGACTACAACCCTGTATCCCAGCATTCTCCCCAACTCCATTGACATTTTCCTGTGTGAAGACTGATGAAAAATACTCATTCAGTGCCTCTCCAATCTCTACAGGCTCCACGCACAACTTCCCACTACTGTCTCTGACTGGCCCTAATCTTGACCTAACCAATCTTTTATTCTTAACATGCCTATAAAAAGCTTTAGGGTTCTCCTTAATCCTAGCTAGCACGAGGGGACACAGCTTTAAATTAAGGGGTGATAGTTATAGGACGGATATCAGAGGTAGGTTCTTTACCCAAAGGGTGGTTCGGGAGTGGAATGCCCTGCCTGTGGCAGTTGTAGATGTGCCAAGTTTGGTGGCATTTAAGAGGTTAGTTGATAAGTATATGGAAGAGAAGGGAATGGTTTAGTTTGGAGGGTCATTGCTTTTTATATTGGTCAGCGCAACATCGAAGGCCGAAGGGTCTGTTCTGTGCTGTAATGTTCTATGTTCAATGTTCTATCTGCCAAAGTCTTCTCATGTCCTCTTCTAGCTCTTCTTATCTCACTCTTTAGCTCCCTCCTGGCTAATTTATAACTGTCCAGTGCCCTAACCGAGCCTTCACGTCTCATCTTTAAATAAGCTTCTTTTTTTCTCTTCACCAGTGAACCAACTTCCTTAGTACACCATGGTTCCTTGGCTCTACCACTTCCTCCCTGCCTGACAAGTACATATTTATCAAGGACTCGCAGTAGCTGTTCCTTGAATAAGTTCCACATTTCAGATAGAACATGGAAAATAGAACTCTACAGCACAAACAGGCCCTTCGGCTCACAAGTTGCGCCGAACACATCAAAACCTACCCAGCCATAGACCTATCTATAACCCCCAATCCCATTGGATCCCATATACTCATCCAGAAATCTTTTAAAAGACCCCAGCGAGTTCGCTTCAACCACCACCGACGGCAGCCGATTCCATTCACTCACCACCCTCTGAGTGAAAAACTTTCCCCGAGCATCCCCTCTGTACTTGCTTCCCTGCACCTTAAATCTGTGCCCTCTTGTCGCGACCATTTCAACCCTGGGAAATAGTCTCTGAGAGTCCACCCTATCTAATCCTCTCAACATCTTGTATACCTCTATCAGGTCGCCTCTCAACCTTCGTCTCTCCAGGGAGAACAGTCCCAGCTCCCTCAACCTGTCTTCATAAGGCATGCCTCGCAATCCAGGCAACATCCTTGTAAATCTCCTCTGCACCCTTTCAATAGCTTCCACGTCCTTCCTATAGTGAGGCGACCAGGACTGCGCACAGTACTCCAAGTGTGAACATAGAACATTACAGCACAGAACAGGCCCTTCGGCCTTCGATGTTGCGCCGACCAATATAAAAAGCAATGCCCCTCCAAACTAAACCATTCCCTTCTCTTCCATATACTTATCAACTAACCTCTTAAACGCCACCAAACTTGGCGCATCTACAACTGCTGCAGGCAGGGCATTCCACTCCCGAACCACCCTTTGGGTGGTCTGACAAGGGTCCAATAAAGCTGCAGCATTACCTCCTGACTCCTGAACTCAATCCCTCGATGAATGAAGGCCAGTACACCACAAGATTTCTTAACCACATTCTCCACCTGGGAGGCCGATTTGAGAGTCTTATGGACCTGGACCCCAAGATCCCTCTGCTCTTCCATACAGCTAAGACTCCTACCTTTGATAGTGTACTCATTCATCCCGTTGGATCTGCCAAAATGGACCACAACACATTTGTCCGTGTTGCAGTCCATCTGCCACTTCTCTGCCCAGTCTTGCATCCTGTGGATGTCCTGCTGCAACTTTTGACATCCCTCCAGACCATCCACAACACCACCGACCTTAGTGTCATCGGCGAACTTACTCACCTATCCCTCCACGTCCTCATCCAGGTCATTTATGAAAATGACAAACAGCAAGGGTCCTAGAACAGATCTCTGGGGCACTCCACTGGTGACCGACCTCCATGCAGAAAAAGAGCCATCGACAACCACCCTCTGCCTTCTGCAGGCAAGACAGTTCTGGATCCACAAGGTCAAAGCCCCTTGGATCCCATGCCCTCTCACCTTCTCAAGAAGTCTTGCATGGGGTCGTTGTCAAATGCCATGCTGAAGTCCATGTACACCACGTCCACTGCTCTTCCTTCGTCAATGTGTTCAGACACATTTTCAAAGAACTCAATTAAGCTCGTAAGGCACAACCTGCCTTTTACAAAACCATGCTGACTATTTCTAATCAACCTAAACTTCTCCAAATGCTCGTAAATCTTGTCCCTCAGAAGCCTCTCCATCAGCTTACCAACCACTGAGGTCAGACTCACCGGTTGGTAATTTCCAGGACTATCCCTGTTCCCTTTCTTGAAAATAGGGACCACATCCGCAATCCTCCAATCCTCCGGAACCCCTCCCGTCTCCATCGACGACGCAAAGATCATCGCCAGGGGCTCTGCAATGACATCCCTCACCTCCCACAATAACCTGCGGTACATCCCATCTGGTCCCAGAGACTTGTCTATCTTGATAGCATTTAAAAGTTCTAACACATCCGCTTCCTTCATATCTACATACTCAATCTTTTCAGTCTGCCAAAAACTTGTAGTGCATCCTCCCAGATCACTTTCCACCGTGAATACTGAGGCAAAGTACTCGTTAAGCACCTCTGCCCTTTCTTCCGCTTCCATACAGACTTTTCCCCCTTCACCTTTTATAGGTCCTATCCCTTCTCTTCTCATCCTTTTACTTTTCACATATTTGTAGAAGGCCATGGGATTTTCCTTAATCCTACCAGCCAAGGCCTTCTCATGACCCCTTCTGGCTCTCCTAATTTCCTTTTTAAGCTCTCTTCTATAAGCCTTATACTTCTTTAGATCCCCAACATCTCCTAGCTCTTTGAACCTTTTATACACCTTTCTTTTCTTCCTGACTGGGTTCACCACAGCCTTCGTGCACCACGGTTCCCTCGACCTACCAAAACCTCCTTGTCTCACCGGAACGTTGTTGTGCAAAGCTCCAGACAAGCATTCCTTGAATATCTGCCACCTTCCTTCTGTGCTTTTCCCCAAGAACACCTCCTTCCAGTTTATTCGCCCCAACATCTGCATGATGTCTTCATATTTCCCCTTATTCCAGACAAACACCTTCCTAGCCTGCCTGATCCTATCCTTTTCCAATGCAAGGGTGAAGGAGATAGAATTATGATCTCCATCCCCAAGATGCTCTCCTACCGAGAGATCCATCACCTGTCCTGGTTCATTAGCTAGTACCAGGTCCAGTACAGCCTCTCCTCTCGTAGGCTTGTCCACGTGCTGTGTCTGGAAACCCTCCTGAGCACACCTAACAAACTCCTCCCCATCCAAACCCCTTAACCTTGGGATATTCCAGTCTCCCATCACAACAACTCTGTTATTTCTACATCTCTCCAGTATCTGTTTCCCTATCTGCACCTCAACTTCCCTGTCACTATTGGGTGGCCTATAGAATACACCCAGCAACGTCACCGACCCTTTACTATTCCTAACTTCCACCCACAGAGACTCCGTAGACATTCCCTCCTCGGTATCCACCTTCTCTGCAGCCATGACACTGTCCCTGACCAACAGTGCCACTCCACTACCTCTTTTGCCTCCCTCGCTGTCCTTCCTGAAGGATCTGCATCCCGGGACCTGTAGTACCCAGTCCTGTCCCTGAGACATCCAAGTCTCTGTAATGGCCACCACATCACAATCCCAAGCAGCAATCCACGCCCTAAGTTCATCCACCTTATTTACTACACTCCTGGCATTAAAATAGACACACCTCAGCCCCTCAGACTGGACATTTCCCTTCTCCCCCACTCGTCTAACCTGCCTCTCATCCTGCCTAGAGTCCTTCCCTACCTGGGAGCTAACTTCCTTGCTCCCAGTCTCCACATCACTATTCCCTCCCCCTAACCTTTCTAGTTTAAAGTCCCCCCAGTAGCCCTAGCCAGTCTTCCCGCCAAGATATTAGCCCCCCTGCGATTCAGGTGCCACCCATCTTTGCTGTACAGGTCACACCTGCCCCTAAAGAGGTCCCAATGACCAAACCAATCCCTGCCCCCTGCTCCAGTCCCTCAGCCACGTATTCAACCTCCACCTCATACTATTCCTGCTCTCACTCTCCCAAGGCGCAGGCAGCAATCCTGAGATTTCTACCTTCGCTTTCCTCTTTCTCAGCTGCCTACCCAGTTCCCTAAAATCCCTTTTCATGTCCACTTCCCTCTTCCTGCCTATGTCAGTAGTACCTATATGTACTACAACTTCCAGTTCCTCACCCTCCCCTTTCAGGATGTCCGGGACGCGTCCAGAGACATCCCGAATCCCAGCTCCAGGGAGACATACCACCATCCGCGACTTCCGTCTGCGTCCACAAAAACGTCTGTCCGCCCCCCTCACTAGGGAGTCCCCTATAAGCACTGCCTTTTTGCTCTGTTTTTTAGGTTTTTGTTTTTGTTCAGCTCCAGGGAGCTGGCCACCGCTGCCTCCCTTGGATGAGCTGTCCCCCACAGTAGTACTCAGGCAAGAGTACTTATTTTGAAGGGGGACATCCACCGGTGTACTTTCCATCACCTGAGGTTTCCCCTTCCTAATAGTTACCCATGTGCCTTCTCCTCTTTGCCCTGGTGTGACTACTTGTCTGTAGCTCCTATCAATAATCTCCTCATTCTCCCTAATGAGTCGAAGGTCCTCAAGTTGCATTTTCAGTTCTTTTACCTGGTCCCGTAGGGATTGCAGCTCCACACAGCGATCACAGGTATGGACATCTGGGAGACCAGGAGCCTCCAAGACCTCCCACATGTTACACTGGCAACAACATGCTGGCCTCACACCCATGCTTGCCCCTTTTTAGTAACCCAGAGAAAAAAAAAGTAAGAAAGATTAAAAAAAAACTTACCTTGCCTCCCCTTTTTGCTTAGGCCCTGTGAGCCAAGGACCTTACAGCTCACACAAAAACAAACTTACCTGCACCTTCTCAGAGCTCTCCTCTCTCTCTCTTTTTTAGGTTAGAGGAGGAGGGGGGGGTTGGGATACTCTACTTGTGTAGAGTATCGGGATTCCACACCACCCCAATTTATAGTGAGGTTGGAATAAAAACTACACTACCCAAGGTGCTTTGCAACACCTTCCAGGTTTACAAGTTTAAAAAGTTTTAAAAAAAACTAGTAAAATTTAGACTTAAAAATCGCTCTACTCACTCACAAGCTCTCCACTCGCAAATCGCTGCCTCTCCACAGTGCTCCCAAGGAACGATGTTCCCAGCCACTGCAGTTTCCAACTCCAACTTGTTTCTTATGGCATGTGCTGCCATTAAGAAGGTGAATTTAAAATAAGCAGCCCAATTTAAAATAACAGGCCAAGGAGAAGGTAAGTAAGTACATCCTCTCCAAAGTCTCTGTACCCTTCTGGTAGTGTGGCAGCTGCAACATGACTTGCCGATTTTTATAATGTATGCCCTGATTGATGAAGGCAAGCATTCCATAGGCCTTCTTGACAACTTTGCCATTTTCAGCCTAGATCCCTCTGTGTGTTAATGCTTCTAAATCTTTGCACTGTCAGCAACTTAGCAATCAGACTATCTACATTCTCCTCCAAGGGTCCCAACACTGATTCCTCTGGAACATCACTGATCACTGATTTCCAGCCAGGGAAAACACCCTTCAGCGGTTACTCTGTCTTCTATGTCCAAGTCTGCTCTGTATTCATTTTACCAGCTCATGGTGGATTCCGTGTGGCTTCACCATCTGTATTAGTCTGCTGCGAGGGGCCTTGTCAAAGTCCATGTAGACAACATCCATCTCCCTACCATCATCAATCATCTTTGTCACTTATTTGTGACACGTAACCTCCCCTGCACAAAGCCATGCTGCCTATCACTAATAAGTGCATAGTTTTTCCGGAGTCTACCCACTGGATGAGCCGTCCAAGGTGTCCTCCCTCAGTACAACTGTGATATTCTCCCTAATCAATATCACAGCTTTCCCTCTCTATCCCTCTTTATCACACCTGAAACTCTAAATCACAGAACATTAAGCTGCCAGTCTTGTCCCAGCTTAACCAAGTCTCTGTAATTGTTACAACATCATAATTTATGTATAAATCCAAGTTCTAAGTTCATCCTTAGAGACGAATACTTCAGATGCCAGCTCTACCTTGTTCAGTAACCTCTCCATGTCTGTTCTTCCTTTTAGCAGTAAGAGATCTGACAACACCAGTTTTAAATCCAACCGATTTAGCCTTACTGGCTATAATCTCAAACTCCTCAGAGGTTTTATTTGTTGACCCATGGTTCTGGTTTCCATCCTCCTTGTCACATTAGTTAAAACTCTCTTAAGTGACACTAGCAAACCTCTCTCCCTATACAGATATTGGTGCCTTCCAGTTTAAGTGCAACTTGTCCTCCTTGTACAGGTCTCACCTACCCTGGGAGATATTCCAATGATCCATATATCTGAAGCCCTCCTTCTTACAACAGCTCTTTAGCCATATATTTAACTGTACCCTTTTTATATTCCTAGTCTCACTGGCACGTGGCACAGGGAGTAATTTCAAGATTACAACGCAGAGGTCCTACTTTTCAGTTTGGTACCTAACTCTCTGAATTCCCTTTGCAGGACCTCATCACTCTCCCTGCTTATGTCATTAATACCAATGTGTACCATGACCTCTGGTTGCTCACCCTCCTTTCAAGAACGTCTTGTGCCATTCAGAGACATCCTTGATCTTGACATCCAGGGAGGTAACACATCATCTTGAAGCCTCTTTTGCATGTCTATCTGTTACTACTGCTCTACTGCACTGCTGTACAACAGAGCCAACTGTGGTGCTATTTCTCTAACTGCTGCTGTCGCCATTCCCTGATGGGCAATTTCCCCCCTCACCCCCAACAGTAACCAAAATGGTACATTTGTTAGAAAGGGGAATAGCCACACGACACATCTGTGTAGGGAGAGAGGTTTGCTAGCGTCTATGATATTTTCCAGTTTCTGCATTCTCTCAACTGCTGTACCAACTGATCCATGCAGTCTGACAGGAACTGCAATTGGACACACTTCCTGTAGATGTGGTCATCGGGGAATTTTGAATTGTCTTTGATTTACCACATCCCGCTGGAGATGCATACTATCCTGTTAATTGCCATTTTTAACCTTGAGCAACTATTTAATTAAAAATAAGTTTCTATTCAATTAATTAACAGCTAACCAGATAGTCCCTAGTGTTAGATTCTTGCTAAAATACATTAAATAAACTATTCTGTAAACAACAATCTAAATCCATCCCCAAATCCCAGTACTGCACGACTCTACCACTAGTCTAAATCCTTCTCTCATACTCTCCTCACGGCCCTGCTGAGTATCTATCCCGGTGTCCTCCTCTTGCACTCTACTCTTGTTGCTGACTGCCTGTCCTGGTGTCCTCCTCTACACTCTCCTCAAAGTGAAGATAAGGAATAAACCTTTTAGAACTGAAGTGATTATTAAATTCAAATTTCATCATCTGCTAGCACATTACCCTGGGCCTCTGGATTATTGGTTTAGTAATAATACCACTATACCACTGCCTTCCTTCCATTGCATGTTCAGACTAAAAAGGTTAAAGGGATGAGCTGGAAAATGTGACTGACCGGATTGTTCTAATGAGAGCCAATGTGGATTAGATGGGCTGAATTTCCTACTCTAATCAGTGTGATCAGAAATCAGCCAGAGTTAGTGAGAATGCTTAGCACAACATTACCTTCAGAAGGCTGATGGTACCAGCATAGAATTCTTGAGTTGTTTTGTTCAGAATATTTTCCAGTGCTCCTTGTACAATTGTGCATGGGCCAAGAATTCTTTGACTCAAAGAAACCAGGCCAGCCCGGATCTGTTGGAACAAATTATTGGTTTAGTTTGTGTTAGAGAATGCAATGTGATAATGAAAACAGACTGGCCAGGTTGAATGATCAGTTCTTTGATTGTAACATCTATATACTTACTCCGCTCTGTTCCATATCCTATTACTCCCTTCTCCTTAATCCATCTTGCTGGTCTCACTTTAAATAAATGTTAACAGTTTTTGCCTTAACCAGATGGCTTGCATAAGTTAGGTGGATTGGTCATGTTCAATTGCCCCTTTGTGTCAGGGCAACAAGCAGGGTATATATTGGACCTACAGAGGTAAGGCTTGGGTGGTATTGTTTTCCATGCAGTTTTGATGGGCTGAATGGCCTCCTTCTGCTATGTAAGGATTCTGTGATTCTTTTAATTGCTGATTTGTTAGTTTTCCAGTAACCCTTTCCAATTGATTGGTCAGTTTTTTTCAGAGCCCTAATTCATAGCAACCGTTGATTAGTGATTGGTTAGTTTGCCAGTGATTCTCACCAACTAATCAAAGAGTAAAGAACAATACAGCACAGGAAACAGGCTCTTCAGCCCTCCAAGCCTGCGCCACTCATTGGTCCAACTAGACCATTCTTCTGTATCCCTCCATTCCCAATCTGTTCATGTGACTATACAGATAAGTCTTAAACGATCACAGCATGTCTGCCTCCACTACCCTATTTGGCATTGCATTCCAGGCCCCTAATACCCTCTGTGTTAAATATATCCCTCTGATATCTGAGTTAAACCTCCCCCCCCTCACCTTGAACTTGTGACCCCTCGTGTTTGTCACCTACGACCTGGGAAAAAGCTTCCTACTGTTCACCCTATCCATACCCCTCATAATTTTATACACCTCTATTAGGTCTCCGTCTTTCCAGGGAGAACAACCTCAATTTACCCAATTTCTCCTCATAGCTATGCCCCATTCTATAAAGGCAAGCTTGCCATATGCCTTCTTCACCACCTTTTCCACCTGTGCTGCTGTCTTCAAGGATCTATGGACTTGCACACCCAGGTCCCTCTGTGCGTCTATACTTTTGATGGTTCTGTCATTTATTGTATATCTCTGTCCTAGTTAGTCCTACCAAAATGAATCACTTTGCATTTATCTGGATTAAATTCCATCTGCCATTTCTCGCCCAATTTTCCAGCCTATCTGTATCCTGCTGTATTCTCTGACAATGTTCATCACCATCCCCAAGTCCAGCCATCTTTGCGTCATCCGCAAACTTAATGATCACACCGGTTACACCTTCTTCCAAATCATTTACATATATATCACAAATAGCAGAGGTCCCAGTACAGAGCCCTGCGGAACACCACTGGTCACAGACCTCCAACCAGAAAAAGAGCCTTCAACTGCTACGCTCTGTCTTCTGTGGCCAAGCCAGTTCTCTACCAATCTGGGTACCTCTCCTTTTATCCCATGAGATTTAACCTTTTGCATCAACCCACCATGAGGGACTTTGTCAAATGCTTTACTAAAATCCATATAGACGACATCCATGGCTGTACCCTTGTCAACTGTTTTTGTCACCTTCTTAAAAAAAACTCCACCAAATTTGTGAGGCATGACCTCCCTTTTACAAAATGTCTATCACTAATGAGATTATTCCATTCTAAATGTGTATGCGTCCTATCTGTAAGAATCCTCTCCAACAATTTCCCTACCACAGACGTCAAGCTCACCGCCCTATAATTATCTGGGTTATCCTTGCTAGCCTTCTTAAATAATGGGATCACATTGACTATCCTCCAATTATTCATCATGGAGTTCGGTTACAAGTGGTATACCTCAGGGATCTGTTTTGGGGGCCCTGCTGTTTGTAATTTTTATAAATGATCCGGATGAGGGTATTGAAGGATGGATTAGTAAATTTGCGGATGACACCAAAGTCGGAGGAATAGTAGAGAGTGAAGAGGGGTGTTATAGTTTGCAGAGAGACTTGGACAAGTTGCAGAGCTGGGCCGAGAGGTGGCAAATGGAGTTTAATGCGGAAAAGTGTGAGGTAATTCACTTTGGCAGGAATAACAAATGTGTAGAGTATAGGGCTAATGGTAGGACTCTCAATAGTGTTGATGAACAGAGGGATCTTGGTGTATATGTGCATAGATCCCTGAAAGTTGGTAATCAAGTCGATAAGGTTGTTAAGAAGGCATATGGAGTCTTAGCTTTTATTGGTAGGGGGATTGAATTTCGGAGCCGCAACGTCATGTTGCAACTGTACAAAACTCTAGTGCGGCCGCACTTGGAGTATTGTGTGCAGTTCTGGTCCCCACATTATAAGAAAGATGTGGAGGCATTGGAGAGGGTACAGAGGAGGTTTACCAGGATGTTGCCTGGTATGGAGGGCAGGTCTTATGAGGAGAGGCTGAGGGATTTGAGGTTGTTTTCGTTAGAAAGAAGGCGGCTAAGAGGAGACCTTACTGAAACATATAAGATGATTAGAGGTTTAGATAGGGTGGACAGTGATAGCCTTTTTCCTAGGATGGAGAAAGCTAGCACGTGGGGACATAGCTTTAAATTAAGGGGTGGTGGTTTTAGGACAGATGTCAGAGGTAGGTTCTTTACCCAGAGGGTGGTAAGGGTATGGAATGCCCTGCCTGCTGCAGTTGTAGATGCGCCAAGTTTGGTGGCGTTTAAGAGGTTAGTAGATAAGTTTATGGATGAAAAGGGAATGGTTTAGGTTAGAGGATCATTGCTTTTTCTTAATTGGTCAGCGCAATATTGAAGGCTGAAGGGCCTGTTCTGCGCTGTAATGTTCTATGTTCTATATGTTCTAATCCTCAGGGACCTCACCTGTGTCCAATGAAGAGACAAAGATCTCTGTCGAGGCTCAGCAATGTCATCACTTCTCTCCCTGAGCAGTCCAGGATGGATGCCATTAGGCCCTGGGGATTTGTCAGTTTTAATGTTCCCTAAAAAACCTAACACTTCTTTTTATTTAGAGCAACACAGCACGGGAAACAGGCCCTTCGGCCCAACGAGCCCGCGCCGCCGTCATAACTATACAGTAGCAATTCCATTATCCTATTCTAAATTTAGGTTATTCCTAATATGGAAGACTCTCACTATAGGGACAATTTGTTTCCCAATCAGCCTAAGAGCGAATTTTTGGGTTGTGGGAGGAAACCGGAGCGCCCGGAGAAAACCCACGCAACCACGGGGAGAACGCGCAAACTCCCGCAGACACCGGCCCAATTCCAAGTGTCTGCACAGCTACAGCGATAGTCACTGAGCTGTCATGGTGCCCTTCAGATGGTCCAGATAAAGCACTCATTTACGACATGAAGCACCAGGCAACCCATGAATCAACATCCAAGAGCTGTCCTCGCACCACCTGCCGAATGCATGCTCCTTGTTGGTCAAGTATGGACCGAATTACCTGTGGAAAAAGCCGTAGTTAAACAGTCCTACTATATCCCTCTATCTGCGTACCGCTCATGTGGCTGTCCAAGAGACCCTTAAACAGCCCCAGCGTGCCTGCTCCCACCACCTTACTCGGCAGTGCATTCCACACCCCCACTACCCTTTGTGTGAAAAACTGCCCTCTAATATTCGTCTTATACATAGCCCCCCTCACCCTAAGGCCATGACCCCTCGTCCTATCCATTTCTGAAGGTGGAAAAAGTTTACCTCCATTTACTCTATCTATACCCCTTATAATCTTATACACCTCTATGAGATCCCCTCTAAGCCGACGTCTTTCAAGGGAAAACAACCCCAGTCTATTTAATCGTTCCTCATAAGACAGTCCTTCCATACCAGGCAGCATCCTGGTAAACCTCCTCTGCACTCTCTCCAAGGACTCCACATCCTTCCGATAGTACGGCGACCAGAACTGGACGCAGTATTCCAAGTGAGGCCTAACCAACGTTCTATACAACTGCAACATCAAACTCCTACTCTTGTATTCTATACCCTTTTCTATGAAAGCTAACATACTATACGCCTTCTTTATCACCTTCTCCACCTGTGAGGACACCTTCAGAGACTTGTGAACCTGCACCCCCAAGTCTCTCTGCATCTCTATGCTCCGTATAGTTTTACCTTTTATCCTATAACTCTCTTCTACATTTTTCCGGCCAAAATGCATCACCTCGCATTTATCCGGATTAAATTCCATTTGCCATCTATCTGCCCAGTCTACCAACCTATCTATGTCCTGTTGTATTGCCTGGCACTGCTCCTCTGTACCCGCCAATCCAAGCATCTTAGTGTCATCAGCAAATTTGCTGATCTCACCACCTACCCCAACTTCCAAGTCGTTTATGTAGACCACAAATAGAAGAGGACCTAGTACTGAGCCTTGTGGCACTCCACTAGTGACAGGCTTCCAGCCGGAAAAAGAGCCTTCCACTACTACCCTCTGTCTCCTCCTCCCGAGCCAGTTCTCGACCCATCTACATACCCGACCCTGTATCCCATGCGCCTTCACCTTCTCTATCAGTCTACCATGAAGAACCTTGTCAAACGCCTTACTGAAATCCATGTAGATGACATCAACAGCATGTCCTTTGTCAACTGTTTTTGTCACTTCTTCAAAAAATTCCACTAGATTTGTAAGACAAGACTTCCCCTTGACGAAGCCATGCTGCGTATCCGTGATCAGATCGCAGCGCTCCAGATGCTCATACATCCTGTCCCTGAGGATCCTCTCCATTAGCTTACCTATAACTGAAGTCAAGCTCACCGGCCTATAGTTCCCTGGGTTATCCCTCTGACCTTTTTTAAACAACGGTACTACGTTTGCTATCCTCCAGTCCTCCCTTGTAATGGAGATTTTCTCTAACGGGTCAACGCTTTCCTCTGAGACACTCGGAGTCAACACGTCTCTCTCCTTTGTGAATACTGATGCAATGATCGGTTAATTTCTGAATGAAACTCACCTCTCTGCTGAAGATACTGTTTCGATCATGAATGAGAATCCAGCCCATTCGCCAGCCAGGTACGAGCCACCGTTTGGCCAGTCCGCCACAGGACAGTATGGGGACATTGCTGCTCAGGGAGCTAAGGGCAATGAACTTGCACTCTGGAAAAACCTGGAAAATACATGGAACATAGGTGAAATTCCATCTTAATAGAAAGTGCTCAAATTCATCCTCTAAAATTAAGCAATGAAGTGTAAACATTTTGGGATAAAGGTGAAAGAAGAATGCATTGTGCATGAACCTATGGATTATTCTAGATCAACTTCAACACATACTGCATTAATCAGCAATAAATCATAGGACAGGACATAAAGGGAGCAGAATGAAATAAAAAATGTGATGCACTGTGAGCTTTTTATATGAGACTTCTAGCTATCTATATACCAGGCCTATTGTCACATTCTGGCCTGTGTGTGTACCAAGACTCTCACTGCATCAAGGCAACTGTCTGAATCCATTTATCTGCTGTGTGCCAATGAGAACAAATAAGTAGATGTGCTTGATCTTTACAATGGCAGCGTGTGTGTGAGTTTGGATATGATCCTACTTCACTGCTACTCTAGATACATAATTTTACTTAAGAAGCACAGTAAGAAGTCTCACCACACCAGATTAAAGTCCAACAGGCTTATTTGGTAGCACAAGCTTTCGGAGTGCTGCTCTTTCATCAGGTGAGTTGAGAGTTGTGTTCACAAACAGGACATATATAGATGCAGACTCATTATAGGCTAAAGGTTGGAATGTGAGTCTTAACCAGTAACCAAGACTTTATAGGTACAGACAAAATAAGTGGAGAGAGGATTAAGCACAGGTTAAAGAGATGTGAATTGTCTCAAACCAGGGCAGTTTGTGAGATTTTGCAAGTCCAGGCAAGTCGTAAGTTTCCTTTGTCCTTCTGGTCTCTTCAGGCTGTTCCTCCTTCTTTTCAGGAGCTGCCCCTTTTACTTTGTCCCTGACTTAATTTGAGTTAGTTTATTTGATTTGCCCTAAAAGGACCTGGCAAGTCATGGGGGTTACAGGTACTTACTAACTGTCCTTGCTTGAGGTAATTCACAGCTCTTTTAACTAGTGCTTAACCCTTTCTCCACTCACAGCGTCTGTACCTATTAAAACTTGCATTCTGTAATTGAGTCCTTTAATTGAGTCTGTATCTATTTGTGCTCTGTTTGTGAACCCAACTCTCCACTCACCTGATGAAGGAGCAGCACTCTGAAAGCTTGTGCTACCAAATAAGCCTGTTGGACTTTAATCTGATGTTGTGAAGCTTCTTACTATGCCACCCCAGTCCACCACCAACATCTCCACGTTATTACTTGAGAAAGGATCTAATAGAATTAGAAATAGTTCAGAGAGATTGACTTGACTGATTCCTGAGATTAAGGTTTATTTTATGAGGATAGTTTGAGTCTGTATCCATAGAAGTTTAGAAAACATGCAATCGTATTGAAACATATAAATTCTGAGGGGACTCAACAGGATTGATGTTGAAAGAATGTTTTATCTTCTGGGAGAATCTCAAACTAGAGGAGCAGATTAAAAATAAGGGACAAGATTTTCCGGTTGCACTCATCCCGAGGCCAGAAATTCCTGCCTGAGGTCAACAGACCTTTGCATGGCCCATCAAATTTTCTGTCCTGCCTGCTATGATTCCTGTCATTGTCTTCCATTAAGGCCAAGATGAGATTTTTTTTCTGAGGGTTGATAGTCTGTGGAATTTTCTTTCCGAGACAGTAGTGAATTCAGTCCTCCGTAAGATAAATTCTTGACTGACAAGGGAGTCAAAGGTATACAGGATAGACAAGAATGGAGTTGAGGCCACAATGAGATTCGCCTTGATTTTATCAAATGGCACGGTAGGCTCAAGGGGCCTAAAGGCCTACTGTTGTTCCTAATTCATATATTTATGAATGAGCAGGTTTGTATAACTGTGAGACATTACAAGTACGTATGTTGCCAATATCCAATCTCCTCAACTTTTCTCACCATATCTCCATAGATTTCATCTGCCAGGATTGGAAGATAATTTCTTGCTGCAACTGAAAGAAGAATAAACCAGTAAAATAAAATAGTAAACATTTTTCAAAGTTAATATTTTTTAAAAATTATATTTCAATTTTTATTAATGCCCAGCACAATCCGCTCTCCTGAATCTCCTATCCCAAATCCCCAACACACCCTTCAAAGAACAAAGAACAAAACAGCACGGGAAACAGGCCCTTCAGCCCAACGAGCCCGCGCCGCCACCACCCTGATGTTCCCACCTGTACCCACAATCCCTGTCCACATTTATAGAAACATGGGCCCTTCGTAGGGCCCCACTCTCCTGGCTTTCTCTTCCTGTCATTAATGATTCTTATATAGTTCTGAAAGAACCTTAACCCTGCTCTAAAACTGGGAAAAGAGAGAATCTGCTCCAACAATTTCCAGCCCAAGAGTGCTGACCCCAGCCAGCCCATCATCTCTCCTGCACAGTACCAAAAATCATCATATAGAACATAGAACATAGAACAATACAGCACAAACAGGCCCTTCGGCCCACGAGTTGCGCCGATCACATCGACCAATCCACAGACCTATCTATAACCCCCTATCCTATTCTTTTCCATATACTCATCCAGAAGTCTCTTAAAAGACCCCAGTGAGTTTGCCTCAACAACCTCCGACGGCAGTCGGTTTCATTCACTCACCACCCTATCTATTCCTCATAGTATAATATGGCACAGAAGGGAGTCATTCAGCTTATTGAATTTATGTCTTCTCTTTGAAAGAGCTATCTAATTTCCCTGTAGCCTTGCAATTTTTTGTTTTTTTCTACTTTCCGTTTTGAATAATGATACATAGACCATAGACCATAGAACATAGAACACTACAGCACAAACAGGCCCTTCGGCCTACGAGTTGCGCCGATCACATCAATACCTACCAATCCGCAGACCTATCTATAACCCCCTATCCCATTCATTCCCATATACTCATCCAGATGTCTTTTAAAAGACCCCAGTGAGTTTGCCTCAACAACCTCCGATGGCAGCCGATTCCATTCACTCACCACCCTCTGAGTGAAAAACTTACCCCTAACATCCCCTCTGTATTTGCTTCCCTGCATCTTAAATCTGTGTCCTCTCGTAGTGACCATTTCAGCTCAGGGAAATAGTCTCTGAGAGTCCACCCTATCTATTCCTCTCAACATTTTATAAACCTCTATCAGGTCGCCTCTCAACCTACGTCTCTCCAGCGAGAAGAGTCCCAGCTCCCTCAACCTATCTTCATAAGGCCTGCCTCCCAATCCAGGCAGCATCCTTGTAAATCTCCTCTGCTCTCTCTCAATAGCCTCTACATCCTTCCTATAATGAGGCGACCAGAACTGCACACAATACTCCAAGTGGGGTCTGACAAGAGTCTTATAGAGCTGCATCATTACCTCCTGACTCCTAAACTCAATTCCTCGATTAATGAAGGCCAGTACACTATACATCTTCTTGACCACTTCCTCCACCTGCGAGGCCGATTTAAGAGACCTATGGACCCGGACCCCAAGATCCTTCTGCTCTACAACACAGCTAAGACTCCTACCCCTAATATTGTACTCCTTCATCCAGAATATGCAAACTCCATAAAGACAGTCCCCCAAAGCAGGATTTGAACCCAGGTCCCTGGAGCTGTGAGGCAGCAGTGCCAATCATTGTGCCATCGTGCCACACTTGCCCTCAATGTACTTTATTTTGCCTGCCAGTGTTTTTTATTGCCCTATCTTCACTCTCCTAATTTATTTTACTCCCTGCACTTTATTTTCTTTTTGAACGACTCCCACTGCTTTGATGTAAATTTTCCTACAAGTGGCTGCTCCCAGTCCACTTTGGCTAGATCCTGCCTTATCCTAATAAAATCATTCTACATTATCTTTATTCTAGTCCATCTTTTTCCTTTTCCATAACTACTATAAAATAATGAGGGACACAGATCAGCTAGATAGTCAATATTTTTTCCCAAAAGTCGGGGAGCCTAAAACTAAAGGGCATAGATTTAAGGTGAAAGGGGAGAGATACAAAAGTGTCCAGAGGGACACTTTTTTCACACAGACCTTAGTGAGTGTCTGGAACAAGCTGCCAGAGATAGTAGTAGAAACGGGTACAATTTTGTTTTTTAAAAAGCATTTAGATAGTTACATGGGTAAGATGGGTAAAGGAAGGATATAGAGGGTATTGAGAGAGTGCAGAGGAGATTTACAAGGATGCTGCCTGGATTGGGAGGCAGGCCTTATGAAGATAGGTTGAGGGAGCTGGGACTCTTCTCACTGGAGAAATGTAGGTTGAGAGGCGACCTGATAGAGGTTTATAAAATGTTGAGAGGAATAGATAGGGTGGACTCTCAGAGGCTATTTCCCCGAGCTGAAACGGTCACTACGAGAGGACATAGATTTAAGCAAATACAGAGGGGATGTTAGGGGTAAGTTTTTCACTCAGAGGGTGATGAGTGAATGGAATCGGCTGCCGTCGGAAGTTGTTGAGGTAAACTCGCTGGGGTCTTTTAAAAGACTTCTGGATGAGTATATGGAAACGAATGGGATAGGAGGTTATAGATAGGTCTGTGGATCGGTAGATATAGATGTGATCGGTGCAACTCGTGGGCCGAAGAGCCTGTTTGTGCTGTATTGTTCTATGTTCTATAGAGGGATGTGAGCCAAATGTGGCAATTGGACTTAGCTTAGGGGTTTAAAAGAAAAGGTGGCAAGGACAAATTGGGCCGATGGGCTTGTTTCCATGCTGTAAGCCTTTATGATTCTATATCTTAAATCTTAGCAAGTTATGTTCACCTATCATTGCCTGACGTCATTTCTTAAAAATAGGTCAAGTGCTACCTCCTCTCTTGTAGGATCTTTCTATCTCCTTTTTCCAAAAGCTCTTCTGGATTCACCTTTTAAGAATTCTGCCCCTTCTCATTCTCTCACGCTTTGCCTATCGACTTTGCAATGAAGTCTATAAGGTTGTTAAGAAGGCATACAGAGTCTTAGCTTTTATTGGTAGGCAGATTGAATTTCGGAGCCACAACATCATGTTGCAACTGTACAAAACTCTAGTGCGGCCGCACTTGGAGTATTGTGTACAGTTCTGGTCCCCACATTATAAGAAAGATGTGGAGGCATTGGAGAGGGTACAGAGGAGGTTTTCCAGGATGTTGCCTGGTATGGAGGGCAGGTCTTATGAGGAGAGGCTGAGGGATTTGAGGTTGTTTTCGTTAGAAAGGAGGAGTCTAAGAGGGGGCCTGATCGAAACATATAAGATGATTAGAGGTTTAGATAGGGTGGACAGTGAAAGCCTTTTTCCTAGGATGGAGAAAGCTAGCATGAGGGGACATAGCTTTAAATTAAGGGGTGGTAGTTATAGGACGGATATCAGAGGTAGGATTCTTTACCCAGAGGGTGGTTAGGGTATGGAATGCCCTGCCTGCGGCAGTTGTAGATGCGCCAAGTTTGGTGGCATTTAAGAGGTTAGTAGATAAGTTTATGGATGAAAAGGGAATGGTTTAGTTTGGAGGGTCATTTCTTTTTCCTAATTGGTTGGCGCAACATTGAGGGCCGAAGGGCCTGTTCTGTGCTGTAATGTTCTATGTTCTATGTTCTATGTATCCAAATGACTATTGGGGAAATTGAAGTTTTTATTCCTCTGAGATTTGTCTACATATCTGCTTTTCTTTGTACAGAATGTTCCCATCACACCTTCCATGGGGAATTGGAGCAGGCAGGACACAGACCATGCAAAGCTCCGTTGACCTTGGGCAGGATTTTCTGGCTTTGGAGCAAGCGCAGGGGAAAATCCCTCCCTACGTCTCCCTGACTATTATTGAGGGCCAATAGCATGCTCCCAGCAATCTAATTGTTTCTTTTCCCTTTTTCTGTTCCACTGTATGGTCTCAATTGAGGAGTTTCTAAGATAGCATCCCTCCCCACTCACAGTACAATGGAGGAGGCATTTCTGGAGTGTGTACGGGATTTTCTGGAGCAACACCAATCGAAAAATGGTCTCACAATCATCATTAGACATTTAATTCCAGATTTTTATTGAATTGAAATTTCACTATCTGTGCTGGATTTGAACCCAGGTCCGCAGAGCATTACCCTGGATTACTAATGCAGTGATGGTACCGCTAGGCCACTGCCTTCACAGGGTATTGAGACCTTAAGCAGGAGGGTGGCACCCAAAGCAATAGGGAGACAGAAGAGAAGTTTGAGGACAGCACAGAAATTAAAGAGAGTACATTAAATAATAAAGGCAATGTCAATAATCCTGATACCAGATAGACCAGGCAAAAGAAAGACAGAGAGCAAGGGAAGTCCAGATTAAACTGCATTTATTTCATTGCAAGAGGCCTGAAAGGCAAGGCAGATAAAATCAGGACATGGATAGGTATTTGGGACAGGGATATTATAGCAATTACTGAAACATGGCCAAGGGAGAGACAGGACTGGCAGCTCAATGTTCTAGGATACAGATGATATAGGAAAGATAGAATAGCAGATAAGAGAGGAGGGGGAGTTGCACTTTTGATTAAGGAAATCATCACAACAGTACTGAAGAGGGATATATCCGAGGGTTCGGCCACTGAGTTTATATGGTAAGAACTAAGAAATAAGAACATAGAACATTACAGCGCAGAACAGGCCCTTCGGCCCTCGATGTTGTGCCAACCAATTGAGAAAAAGCAATGACCCTGTAACCTAAACCATTCCCTTTTCATCCATAAACCTATCCACTGACCACTTAAACGCCCCCCAGACTTGGCGCATCTACAACTGCTGCAGGCAGGGCATTCCATACCCTCACCACCCTCTGGGTAAAGAACCTACCTCTGACATCCGTCCTATAACTACCATCCCTTAATTTAAAGCTATGTCCCCTCGTGCTAGCCTTCTCCATCCGAGGAAAAAGGCTATCACTGTCCACCCTGTCTAATCCTCTGATCATCTTATATGCCTCAATAAGGTCACCTCTTAGCCACCTTCTCTCTAATGAAAATAACCTCAAATCCTCAGCCTTTCCTCATAAGACCTTCCCTCCATACCAGGCAACATCCTGGTAAACCTCCTCTGCACCCTCTCCAATGCCTCCACATCTTTCTTATAATGTGGTGACCAGAATCCCTTTGCCTGGAATTTTATTGACATCCAGACATCCCTTTGTCTTCCCACAGACTCCCCCAGTTAACTGTCGAAAGTTTCTGCCTGATACATTGTTATTTGTCATTCATATTAATGATTTGGATGAAAATTTAGGAGACATGTTTAGTAAGTTTGCAGATGACATCAAGATTGGAGGCATAATGGACAGTGAAGGAAGTTATTGAGGATTGCAATGGCACCTTGATCATATGGGCTAGTGGGCTGATGAACAGCAGATGGAGTTTAATTTAGATAAATGTGACATGATGCACTTGGTAGATTGAACCAGGGCATGACTTACTCTGTTAATGGTGAGGCATTGGGGAGAATTATAGAACAAAGAATCTGGAGGTACATGTTCATAGCTCCTTGAAGGTGGAGTCACATGTGGACAGAGTGCTGAAGAAAGTTTTCAGCATACTTGGTTTCATTGGTCAAACATTGAATACAGGAGTTGGGACATCTTGTTCAAGTTATATGAGAATTTGTCCTCTGTTTGAACAGAGGAGTGTATGATAAGATGAGGGCGGAATTGGCAAATGTGGATTGGGGGTGCAAATTGGTTGGTAGGACGGCTGAGGAACAGTGAAGGATTTTTAAGGAGATCTTTTTCGGTACTCAGCAGAAATATATTCCAATGGTAAAGAACGACTGTAAGAAAAGAGGTAACCAGCCATGGTTATCGAAGGAAATAAAGGAGAGTATTAAATTAAAAGCTGATGCATTCAGAGCGGCTAAAAATAGTGGGCAATTAGAAGATTGGGAAAGATTTAAAAAACGACAAAGAATGACTAAGAAAGCGATAAAGAAAGGAAAGATAGAAGGATGGTAGGTGATCAATTGCAGCCTCACCTACACCCTGTACAGTTGCAGCAAGATCTCCCTGCTTTTATATTCTATCCCCCTTGCTATAAAAGCCAACATTCCATTCGCCTTCTTGATCACCTGCTGCACCTGCAGACTGGGTTTTTGTGATTTGTGCAGAAGGACCCCCAGGTCCCTCTGCACTGTAGCATGCTGCAGCTTTTCATCTTTTATATAATAATTCCTCCTACTATTATTTCTACCAAAGTGGATAACCTCACATTTGCTAACATTATACTCCATCTGTCAGGTCTTTGCCCACTCACTCAGCCTATCCAGATCCCTCTGCAGATTTTCCACACCCTCCACGCAATTTTCTTTTCCACTCATCTGTGCGTCATCAGCAAATTTCATTACCCTGCACTCAGCCCCAGGTCATCTATGTAAATGGTAAATAGTTGAGGCCCCAGCACTGATCCCTTTGGCCTGACGAAGACAAAGGGTCGAAAGCTCGCTGTTTTACTATCAAATAAATTGGTTGGATTTAAAATTGGTGTTGTAAAACTTTATTGAGTGCAGTCCACTAGTCACCAGCTGCCTACCAGAATAGCACCCATTGAGTCCTACTCTCTGCTCCTATTAGACAACCAATCCTCTATCCATGCTAACACCTTCCCCCCAATTCTGTGCACCCTAACCTTTTGCAGCAACCTTTTGTGAGGCACCTTATCGAACGCCTTCTGGAAATCTAAAAACACCACATCCACCGGTTCCCCTCTGTCTACCACACATCCTCATAGAAATCCAATAAATTTATTAAACACGACTTCATCGTAACGAATCCATGCTGCGTCTGCTTGATCAAATCATTCTTTTCTAGGTGCCTCACTATTTCTTCTTTGATGATGTATTCTAGCATTTACAGACGTTAAACTAACTGGTTTATAATTCCCTGCCTTTTGTCTGCTACCTTTTTTTTAAACAGCGGCGTAACATTAGCCATTTCCAATCTTCTGGCCCTTCCCTGGAGTCCAGCAAATTTTGATAAATAATTACTAAGGCATCCACTATCATCACTGCCATTTCTTTCAGAACCCTGGGATGCATTCCATCCCCTCCCAGGACTTGTCTACCTTTAGTCCCATTAGTCTATCAAGCACTACCTCTCTAGTGATGGTAATCGTATTAAGGACCTCAAATCCTACCATTCTTCTATCTTTAATATCCAGCAAACTATCTTGCCCTCCTCCGTGAAAATCAACATAAAAGACTTATTTAAAGCCTCATCCATCTCCTCATCACCCACTGCTAAATTCCCCCCCGCTCGTCCTCCAAGGGTCCAACATTCACTCCAGCCAGTCTCTTCTTTGGGACATAGATAAGTTGCAGAGCTGGGCTGAGAAGTGGCAAATGGAGTTTAATGTGGAAAAATGTGAGGTGATTCACTTTGGTAAGAGTATTATGTGTGCAGAATATAGGGCTAATGGTAGGACTCTTAGTAGTGTAGATGAGCCGAGAGATCTCGGTGTACAGGTACATAGATCTCTGAAAGTTGGTACTCAAGTTGATAAGGTTGTTAAGAAGGCGTATAGTGTGTTAGCATTTATTGGTAGAGGGATTGAATTTTGGAGCTGAGATGTCGTGTTGCAAGTGTACAAAACTCTGGTGCGGCCACACTTGGAGTATTGCGTACAGTTTTGGTCGCCACATTATAAGAAAGATGTGGAGACATTGAAAAGAGTGTAGAGGAGGTTTACCAGGATGTTGCCTGGTATGATGGGTAGGTCTTATGAGGAAAGACTAAGGGACTTGAAGTTATTTTCATTAAAGAGAAGAAGGCTAAGAGGTGATTTAGTTGAGATATATAAGATGATTAGAGGGTTAGATAGGGTGGATAGTGAGAGCCTTTTTCCTTGGATGGAGATGGATAACACGAGAGGACATAGCTTTAAATTAAGGGGTGGTAGTTATAGGACAGATGCTAGAAGTGGGTTCTTTACTCAGAGGATAGTAAGGGCGTGGAATGCTCTGCCTGCAGCAGTTGTGGACTCACCAAGTTTAAGGGCATTCAAATGGGCAGTGGATAGGAATATGGATAGCATTGGAATAGTTTAGGATAGAGGGTCATAAAATTGGTTCCATTGGTCGGCGCAACATCGAGGGCTGAAGGGCCTGTACTGCGCTGTAATGTTCTGTGTTCTATGTTCTTCTTTATATATTTGTAAAAGCTTTTACTATCATTTTTTATATTTAGAGCTAGTTTAGCTTCATACTCTATCTCTCTTTATCACCTCCTTAGTCATTCTTTATTGTTTTTTAAATCTTTCCCAATCTTCAAGGGGCATTGCTTTTTATTTTGGTCGGCACAACATCGAAGGCCGAAGGGCCTGTTCTGTGCTGTATTGTTCTATGTTCTATGTTCTATGTTCTAATCGTCCACTATTTTTAGCCACTCTGAACACATCAGCTTTTAATTGAATACTCTCTTTTATTTCCTTAAAAATCCTCCACTGTTCCTCAGTTGTCCTACCAACCAATCTGCGCCCCCAACCTACATTTGCCAATTTCGTTCTCATCCTATCGTACTCCCCTCTGTTCACGCAGTGGACACAGGTTCAGGACAAGTTCATCCACAACTTCCTCATCCTCATTTGCATCAGCCATTCAGGTAGTAATCTGCCTTCTTGCTTTTACTTCCAAAGTAAATAACCTCACATTTATCCAAATTATACTACATCTGCCATTATTTGCCCACTCACCCAACCTGTCTGGATTATGCTGGATATTATCTGAATATAAATTGTCCCGTTGGTAAGACGCAGTTTGGGCAGGTCATGTTTGACTAATTTGGTGGAATGCTTTGAGAACATTACACATGCAGTGGACAATGGGGAACCTATAGATGTAGTATATCTGAATTTCCAGAAGGTATTTACAAGGTGCCATACCAAAGTCTGATACATAAGATAAAGGTACACTGTGTTATGGGTAATGTATTAGCATGGATAGACGATTGGTTAACTAGTAGAAACCAGAGAGGGTTTTGAGGGTTACAAGGTAGCTAGGAATGAGTTAAAGAAAGGCCTGAGGAGAGCTAGGAGGGGCATGAGAAGTCCTTGTTAGGTCGGATAAAAGAAAACCCCAAGGCTTTTTACTCTTATGTGAGAAATAAAAGAATGACCAAGGTGAGGTTAGGGCCAGTCAAGGATGGTAGTGGGAACTTGTGCATGGAGTCAGAAGAGATAGGGGAGCGTTGAATTAATACTTTTCTTCAGCATTCACTAAGGAGCGGGGCCATGATTTTGAGAATGAGAGTGTGATACAGGCTAATAGGATGGAGGAGGTAGATAGAACATAGAACATAGAACACTATAGCACAAACAGGCACTCATCCAGAAGTCTTTTAAAAGACCCCAGCGAGTTTGCCTCTACCACCACCAACGGCAGCCGATGCCATTCACTCACCATCCTCTGAGTGAAAAACTCTCTGAGTGTTCTGAGGGAAGATGTATTAGCAATTTTGAAAACCCTGAGGGTCAATAAGTCCCTTGGGCCAGATAGGATACATCCTAGGATATTTTGGGAGGCAAGGGATGAAAGCCTTTAGCTTTGATCTTTGGGTCCTCACTGTCCATGGGGATTGTGCCAGAGGACTGGAGAATGGCAAATGTTGTTCCTCTCTTCAAGAAAGGAAATAGGAATGATCCTGGTAATTATAGGCCAGTTAGTCTTACTTTGGTGGTTGTAAGTTAATGGAAAGGGTCCTGAGGGATAGAATTTATGACCATTTGGAAAGATGCAGTTTAATCTGGGATAGTCAGCACAGTTTCGTAAGCGGTAAGTTCTGCCTCACAAATTTGATTGAATTCTTTGAGGAGGTAACTAAGTGTGTAGATGAAGGTAGAGCAGTTGATGTCGTATACATGGATTTTAGTAAGGCATTTGATAAGGTTTCCCATGGTAGGCTCATGATGAAGGTAAGGAGGTGTGGGATAGAAGGAAATTTGGCCGATTGGAGGTAAATTGAAGTAACTGGCTGTCTTGTAGAAGACAGAGGGTGATGGTAGAAGGTAAATTTTCAGATTGAAGGCTAGTGACCAGCCGTGTACCACATCGGTCAGTGCTGGGTTCTCTGCTATTTGTGATTTTTATCAATGACTTGGAAAAGGGGGCTGAAGGATGTTAGTAAATTTGCTGACAATACCAAGATTGGTGGAGTATTGGATGAGGTGGAGGGTTCTTGTAGGTTGCAAAGAGACATTGATAGGATGCAGAGCTGGGCAGAAAAGTGGCAGATGAAGTTTAACCTTGATAAGTGCGAGGTGATTCGTTTTGGTAGGACAAACTTGAATGCGGATTACGGCACGGTTCTGAAGAATGTGGAGGAACAGAGAGATCTTGGGGTTCATATCCACAGATCTCTGAAGGTTGCCACTCAAGTGGATAGAGCCGTGAATAAGGCTTATAGTGTGTTAGCGTTTATTAACACAGGGTTTGAGTTTAAGAGTTGTGGGGTTATGCCGCAGCTAGTGAGACCACATTTGGAATATTGTGTTCAGTTCTGGTCACCTCACTATAAGAAGGATGTGGAAGCATTGGAGAGAGTGCAGAGGAGATTTATCAGGATACTGCCTGGTTTGGCGGGTTTATGAGGAAAGGTTGAGGGGGCTGGGGCTTTTCTCTTTAGAGCGAAAGAGGATGAGTGGCAACTCATAGAGGTTTATAAGATAATGGCAAACATAGAGGTTTATAAGATGGTGAGGGGGATAGATAGAGTGGACTGTTTCTTCTGTTGGATGTAGCTGTTACTAGAGGGCATAACTACAAGGTTCACAGTGGGAGATATAGGAGAGATGTCTGAGTGTAGATTCTTCACTCAGACAGTGGTTGGGGTGTGGTATAGACTGCCTGCTGTGATAGTGGAGTCGGACACTTTAGGAACTTTGAAGTGGTTATTGGATAGGCACATGGAGTAGTCCAGAATGATAAGGAGTGGGATAGCTTGGTCTTGGATTTGGACATAGCTCAGCACAACATCAAGGGCCGAAGGGCCTGTACTATATTGTACTGTTCTATGTTCTAAAGAGTGGGGATCTGGTTGGCAATCAGTGACTAGTGGTGTGCCTCAGAGATCAGTGTTAGGACCGCAATTGTTTACAATTTACATCGATGATTTGGAGTTGGGGACTAAGTGTAGTGTGTGAAAATTCACAAATGACACTAAGATGGGTGGCAAAGCAAAGTGTGCAGAGACGCTGAAAGTCTGCACAGGGATATAGATAGTCTTAAGTGAGTAGGTGAGATTCTGGAAGATGAAGTACAATATTGGTGCAAATTGGCGCAAATGGATATGATCTAGTGGCCATTATGGAAACATGGTTGCAGGGGGACAAGGACAGAGAGCTCAATGGCCATGGCTATCAGGTGTTTAGGAGGAGAAAGGAGGTGGGGTAGCTCTGTTGATTAAGGATAGTATCAGGGTGGTGGTAAGAGAGGATATAGGCCCCAAAGAGCAAAATGTGGAATCGCTGTGGGTGGAGATAAAAAATAAAAAGGGGAGGAAGACGCTGGTGGGTGTGGTCTATAGGCTCTCTCATAGCAACTTTGAGGTGGGGCTGGCTATAAACAAACAAATAAGAGATGCGTGCAAAAATGGGACGGTGTTAGTAATGGGAGATTTCAATCTGCATATTGACTGGGCGATGCAAGTCAAACATGGTAGACTGGAGAAAGAGTTTTTGGAATGCTGTAGGGATGGGTTCCTTGAACAGTATGTTACGGAACCGACGAGAGAGTGTGCTATCTTAGACCTGGTACTATGTAATGAGGCAGGTAGAATTAGGGATATTCATGTGAGGGATCCTCTAGGGATGAGTGATCATAGTATGGTAGAATTTATGATGCAGATGGAGGATGAGGTAGTAGCGTCCCGGACCTGTGTATTATGTTTGAACAGAGGGGACTATGATAGGATGAGAGAGGAATTGGTGACTGTGGATTGGAGGAGTGCACTGGTTGGTAGGACGGCTGAGGAACAGTGGGGGATTTTTAAAGAGATTTTTTTGGTACTCAGCAGAAATATATTCCAATGGCGAAGAAGGACTGTAGAAGGGAAAATCAGCCGTGGTTCTCCAAGGAAATTAAGGAGAGTATTAAATCAAAAGCTGAGGCGTTCAGAACGGGTAAAAATAGTGGGCGATCGGAGGATTGGGAAAGTTTTAAACAACAGCAAAGAATGACTAAAAAGGTGATTAAAAAAGGAATGATAGAATATGAAGCTAAACTAGCTCAAACCATCAAAAAGGTCACTAAGAGTTTTTATAAATATATAAAGAATAGGAGGATGGCCAGAGTTAATGTAGGACCCTTGGAGGATGAGAGGGATGGTTTAATGGTGGATGACAGGGATATGGCGGGGACCTTGAACAAGTTTTTTGTGTCAGTCTTTATGGAGGAGGACATAAATAGCTTGCCCGAACTCAAGGATAGAAGAGTGGTAGGAGATGAGGTCCTTGATGAGATTACAGTCACCAGAGAGGTGGTCCTTGATAGGCTAATGGGGCTGAGGGCAGATAAGTCCCTGGGACCGGATGGAATGCATCCCAGGGTCCTCAAGGAAATGGCAGAGGTGATAGCGGATGCCCTAGTAATTATCTTTCAAAATTCGCTGGACTCTGGAAAAGTGCCGTAAGATTGGAAAACAGCTAATGTTATGCCGCTGTTTAAAAAAGGTAGCAGACAGAAGGCAGGGAATTATAGGCCAGTTAGTTTAATGTCTGTAGTAGGAAAAGTGCTTGAATCTGTAGTCAAAGCAGAAATAACAAGGCACCTGGATACGAACTGTTTGATCAAACAGACGCAGCACGGATTCGTTAAGGGGAAGTTGTGCTTGACAAACTTATTGGAGTTCAATGAGGAAGTGACTAGTGCGGTAGATAGAGGGGAATCGGTGGATGTGATGTTTTTGGATTTCCAAAAAGCGTTTGATAAGGTGCCTCACAAAAGATTGCTGCAGAAGTTGCAGGGAGTTGGGGTAGGGTGTTAGACTGGATAGAGGATAGCTTGTCTAATAGGAAGCAGAGGGTAGGTATTAATGGGTGTTGTTCTGATTAGCAGCTGGTGACTAGTGGAGTGCCCCAGGGTTCGGTGCTGGAGCCTCAACTACTTACCATTTACATAGATGATCTGGAGGAAGGGGCTGAGTGCAGGGTGATGAAATTTGCTGATGACACGAAGATGAGTGGAAAAGCAAATTGCGTGGAGTGTGTGGAAAGCCTGCAGAGGGATCTGGATAGGTTGAGTGAGTGGGCGAGGACCTGGCAGATGGAGTATAATGTTAGCAAGTGTGAGGTTATCCACTTCGGTAAGAATAATGGTAGGAAGGATTACTATTTAAATGGAGAAAAGCTGCAGCATGCGACGATGCAGAGGGACCTGGGGGTCCTTGTGCACGAATCGCAAAAACCCAGTCTGCAGGTGCAGCAAGTGATTAAGAAGGCGAATAGAATGTTGGTCTTTATAGCGAGGGGGATAAAATATAAAAGTAGGGAGGTTCCGTTGCAGCTGTATAGGGTGCTGGTGAGGCCGCAACTGGAGTACTGTGTGCAGTTTTGGTCGCTGCATTCGAGGAAGGATATATTGGCCTTGGAGGGGGTGCAGAGAGGGTTTACTAGGCTGATACTGGAGATGTGGGCGTTGGATTATGAGGAGAGACTGAATAGGTTAGGTTTGTACTCTTTGGAGTTTAGAAGGCTGAGAGGGGATCTTATAGAGACGTATAAGGTAATGAAGGGGATGGATAAGGTAGAGGTTGAGACACTCTTCCCATTTAACAAAGATAGCACGACTGGAGGGCACAGCCTCAAGATTAAGGGGGGGCAGTTGAGATTGGAGTTCAGGAAGGGTTTCTTCACGCAAAGGGTGGTGAATCTTTGGAATTCTCTGCCTGATGAAGTGGTGGAGGCTTTCTCGCTGAATATGTTCAAGTCAAGAGTGGATAGGTTTTTAATTGATAGGGGAATTAAGGGTTATCGGGAGAAAGCGGGAAAGTGGTACTGAACCACTACAGATCACCCATGATCTTATTGAATGGCAGGGCAGGCTCGAGGGGCTGGATGGCCTACTCCTGCTCCTATTTCTTATGTTCTTATGTTGGTAAATGTGAGGAGGAATTGTAGATGGTGAAGAGGGGTGTTATAGTTTGCAGAGAGACTTAGACAAGCTGCAGAGCTGGGCCGAGAGGTGGCAAATGGAGTTTAATGCGGAAAAGTGTGAGGTAATTCACTCTGGCAGAAATAACAAATGTGTAGAGTATAGGGCTAATGGTAGGACTCTTAATAGTGTTGACGAACAGAGGGATCTTAGTGTATATGTGCGTAGATCCCTGAAAGTTGGCACTCAAGTTGATAATGTTGTTAAGAAGGCATATGGAATCTTAGCTTTTATTGGTAGGGGGATTGAATTTCGGAGCCGAGATGTTATGTTGCAACTATACAAAACACTGGTGCAGTGTTTGGAGTATTGCCGCACTTGGAGTATTGTGTACAGTTCTGGTCGCCACATTATAAGAAAGATGTGGAGGCATTGGAGAGGGTACAGAGGAGGTTTACCAGGATGTTGCCTGGTATGGAGGGAAGGTCTTATGAGGAAAGGCTAAGGGATTTGAGGTTATTTTCATTAGAGAGAAGGTGGCTAAGAGGTGACCTTATTGAGGTATGTAAGATGATCAGAGGATTAGACAGGGTGGACAGTGATAGCCTTTTTCCTCAGATGGAGAAGACTAGCATGAGGGGACATAGCTCTAAATTAAGGTGTGGTAGTTATAGGACGGATGTCAGAGGTAGGTTCTTTACCCAGAGGGTGGTGAGAGCATGGAATGCCCTGCCTGCTGCAGTTGTAGATGCACCAAGTTTGGGGGCATTTAAGTGGTCAGTGGATAGGTTTATGGATGAAAATGGAATGGTTTAGGTTAGAGGGTCATTGCTTTTTCTCCATTGGTCGGTGCAACATCGAGGGCCGAAGGGGCTGTACTGCGCTGTAATGTTCTATGTTCTATGTTCTATCTATGTCACGCTACAACTTCTGACATCCCTCCAGACTATCCACAACACCACCAACCTTCGTATCATTGGCGAACTTACTAACCCATCCCTCCACTTTCTCATCCAGGTCATTTATAAAAATGACAAACAGCAAGGGTCCTAGAAAGATCCCTGGGGCACTCCACTGGTGACCGACCTCCATGTAGAAAAAAACACATCCACAACCACTTTCTGCCTTCTGCAGACAAGCCAGTTCTGGATCCACAAGGGAACAGCCCCTATGATCCCATGCCCTCTCACCTTCTCAAGAAGGTATGTAAAGACAAAAATATAAAAAATAGAATGTAAGCCTCATACAGTCAGAAACAGGAGAATTCATAATGAGGAATAAAGAAATGGTCAAAGAATTAATTCATAATTTGCTTCAGTCTTCACAAAAGAAAACATGAAAAATGTGCCACAAGTTCTGAGAGAAAAACATTTTATTGAGGAGTTGAAGTAAATCAGCATTAGTAGAAAAATCATTTTGGGAATTTGATGGGATTGAAGATGGGTAAATCTCCAGTTTCCAATAATCTTCATCCCAGAGTACTTAAGGAAGTGGTCCTGGAAATAGTAGACCCATTGGTGATTCTTTTCCAAAATTCTTTGGACTCTGGAATAGTTCCTACAAATTAGAGGGCAGCTAATGTAAGCCTATCATTCAAAAAGGGACATAGCGAGAAAACAGGGAACTGTAGACAGGTAACGGTCAGTACTAGGAAGTTGCTAGAGTCCATTATCAAGGATTTCATAACTTAGCATTTGAAAGGCAGTGGAATAAACAGACAAAGTCAGCATGGATTTGCAAAGGGGAAATCATGGTTGACGAATCTGTTTGAAATATTTGAGGATATAACTAGTAGAATTGACCAAAAAGAATCAATAGATGTGGTTTATTTAGACTTTCAAGAGGCTTCTGACAATGTCTCACATAACAGACTAATATGTAAAGTTAAAGCACATGGGATTGCAGGTAATGTCTTGAGATGGATAGAAAGCTGGTTAGCAGATAGCAAGCCAAGAGTTGCATAAATGAGTCTTTTTCTGATTGGTGGTCAATGACTAGTGGGGTTTTGCAAGGATCTGCGCTAACTATTCACATTATATGTTAATGATTTGGAAGAAGGAGCTGAATGTATTATCTCTAAATTTGTAGATGATACAAAGTTGGATGGGAGAACGAACAAAGAGGAGAATGAAGAGATATTTCAGTGTGATCAGGATGAGTATGTGGCAGATGCAATATAATGTGGATAAATGTGAGGTTATCCATTTTAGTAGCAATAATATGAAGACAGATTAATAGTTGAACGGGTGTAAACTGAGAGAGTTGGATACTCGGAGAAACCTTGAAATTCTCGTGCATCTGTCGTTGAAAAGTAAATGCAGCAGGCAGTAAAAAAGGCAAATGGTATGTTGGCCTTCGTAGCAAGAAGATTTGAGTATGCGATAGGGATGTTTTGCTGCAATTGTATCAGGCATTGGTGAGGCCACGCCTAGAGTTTTGTGTGCAGTTTTGATGTTTTTATCTGAGAAAGAATGTCCTTGTTATAGAGGGAGTACAGCGAAGGTTTACCAGACCTGGGATGGCAAGTCTGTCATATGAGGAGAGACTAAGTCAGCTAGGATCTTGGGGTCCGGGTCCATAGGACTCTTAAATCTGCCCCGCAAGTGGAGGATGTGGTCAAGAAGGCATATGGTGTACTGGTCTTCATTAATAGAGGGATTGAGTTTCAGAGTCGGGAGGTAATGCTGCAACTTTATAAGACCCTTGTCAGATCGCACTTAGAGTACTGTGTGCAGTTCTGATTTCCTCACTCTAGGAAGGATGTGGAAGCTATTGAGAGGGTGCAGAGGAGATTTACAAGGATGTTGCCTGGATTGGGGGGCATGCCTTACAAAGATAGGTTGAGGGAGCTAGGTCTCTTCTCCCTGGAGAGATGAAGGTTGAGAGGTGACCTGATAGAGGTTTATAATGTGTTGAGAGGAATAGATAGGGTGGATTCTTGGAGGCTATTTCCCAGGGTTGAAATGGTCACTAGAGAGGTCACAGGTTTAAAGTGCTGGGGAGCAAGTACAGAGGAGATGTTAGGGGTACGTTTTTCACTCAGAGGGTGGTGAATGAGTGGAATTGGCTGCCATCGGTGGTGGTAGAGGCGAACTCGCTGGGGTCTTTTAAGAGACTTCTGGATGAGTATATGGGATTTAATGGGATTGGGAGTTACAGATAGTTCTATGGCCTGGTAAGTATAGATATGAGCGGCACAAATTGTGGGCCGAAGGGCCTGTTTGTGCTGTAGTGTTCTATGTTCTATGTTCTATGTTCTATATTCATTGATGTTTAGAAGAACAAGAGGGGAGCTCATAGAAACTTATCAAACTCTAACAGGGTTAGACAAGTTAGATTCAGAAAGAATGTTCCCAATGGTGGAGAAATCCAGAACTACAGATGTTGACTGATGTTGGCTGATAGGATTAAGGAGAATCCTAAAGCTTTCTTTCGATATGTTAAGAATAGAAGATTGGTTAGGGCAAGATTAGGGCCAGTCATAGAAAGCAGTGGGAAGTTGTGCGTGGAGCCTGAAGAGATTGGTGAGGCACTGAATAAATATTTCTCTTCGGTATTCACGCAGAGTGCTGGAAATGTAGCTGTGTAGAGCACTGAGGTACAGGGTTGCAAATTGGGGAGTATTGTAGTAGATAGGGAGGATGTGTTAGAAATTCTCGAGGGTTTGAAGTTGGATAAGTCCCCTGGGCCGGACGGGATTTACCCTAGGATTCTCTGGGAGGCAGGAGAGGAGATTGCAGAGCCTCTGGCTCTGATCTTCAGGTCGTCGTTGGTTACGGGTGTGGTTCCGGAGGACTGGAGGATAGCGAATGTGGTCCCATTGTTTTAGAAGGGGAAGAGAGACCTTCCTGGGAATTATAGGCCAGTGAGTCTTACTTCTGTTGTGGGCAAGGTATTGGAGAGAATTATTAGGGATAGGATTTATAGTTATTTAGAGAGAAATGAATTGATTGGGGATAGTCAGCATGGTTTCGTGAAGGGTAGGTCATGCCTTACTAAACTCATTGAGTTTTTTGAGAAAGTGACCAGAGAGGTGGATGGGGGTAAGGTGGTTGATGTAGTATATATGGACTTTAGTAAGGCATTTGATAAGGTGGCCCATGGAAGACTTCTACAGAAAATGCAGATGTGTGGAATAGAGGGTGATTTAGCTAATTGGATTAAGAATTGGCTGGCAGATAGAAGACAGAGGGTGGTGGTTGATGGGAGATATTCATCGTGGAGTTCGGTGACAAGTGGTGTGCTCAGGGGTCTGTTTTGGGGCCCCTGCTGTTTGTAATTTTTATAAATGATCTGGATGAGGGTATTGAGGGATGGATCAGTAAATTTGCAGATGATACTAAAGTTGGTGGAGCGGGAGATAGTGAAGAGGGGTGTTTTAGTTTACAGAGTGACTTGGACAAGTTGCAGAGCTGGGCCGAGAGGTGGCAAATGGAGTTTAATGTGGAAAAGTGTGAGGTAATGCACTTTGGGAGGAACAATAAATGTGTAGAGTATAGGGCTAATGGTAGGGCTCTTAATAGTGTTGAGGAACAGAAGGATCTTGGTGTATGTGTCAATAGATCCCTGAAAGTAGCAGTCAAGTGGATAAAGTTGTTAAGAAGGCATATGGAGTCTTAGCTTTTATTGGTCGGGGGATTGAATTTAGGAGCCGCAGCATCATGTTGCAACTGTACAAAACTCTAGTGCGGCCGCACTTGGAGTATTGTGTGCAGTTCTGGTCCCCACATTATAAGAAAGATGTGGAGGCATTGGAGAGGGTACAGAGGAGGTTTACCAGGATGTTGCCTGGTATGGAGGGCAGGTCCTATGCAGAGAGGTTGAAGGATTTGAGGTTGTTTTCGTTAGAAAGGAGGCGGCTAAGAGGGGATCTTATTGAAGCATATAAGATGATTAGAGGTTTAGATAGGGTGGACAGTGATAGCCTTTTTCCTAGGATGGAGAAAGCTAGCACGAGGGGACACAGCTTTAAATAAGGGGTATGAGTTATAGGACGGATATCAGAGGTAGGTTCTTTACTCAAAGAGTGATTAGGGAGTGGAATGCCCTGCCTGCAGCTGTTGTAGATGCGCCAAGTTTGGTGGCGTTTAAGAGGTTAGTTGATAAGTATATGGATGAGAAGGGACTGGTTTAGTTAGGAGGGGCATTGCTTTTTATTTTGGTCGGCACAACATCGAAGGCCGAAGGGCCTGTTCTGTGCTGTATTGTTCTATGTTCTATGTTCTATGTTCTACAGGTCATAGTTTGTGGATAAGAGATGAACCTTTTAGAACCGAGGTGAGGAGAAATTTCTTCACCCAGAGGATGGTGAATATATGGAATTCACAACCACTGAATGTAGCTGAGGCCAAAACATTGTCTGATATCAAGAAATTAGATACAGTTCTTGGGCTAAGGGATTCATGGGAACTGTGGGGGAAGGGGTGTCAGGATATTGAATTCAGCCATGATCAAGATGAATGGTTGGGCAGGCCTAAAGGGCCAAACAGTGTACTCCTCCTTCCAGTCTCTATGTTTCTATGCAATAATTGACTCCTTACTCAATAACGCAACACCATCTCCTTTTTTATATTGCACTTTCCCCACCTTGCCTGAAGATTCTATATCCCAGAACATTGAGCTATCAGTTCTGTCCCTTCTTCAGCCATGTCTCTGTGATAATAATAATATCAGACTCTTGTGAGTTAATCAACAACTGCAATTCATCTGCCTTACCCGTAAGACATCTTGCATCCAGCCTTGTGATATCCTCTTGTGCATTACTATCTCAACCTTTGTTCTTCCTTCCAATACCAACTTGGATTTTCTCAGTTGTGCATCACCCCCTATTGCATCTCCACTCTGTAACCTACTGTCTGCACTCTACAGATTTGTTATTCCGCCACACCACAACTTGTGAGTGTGATTTTATGGCATGTACCATTCAGAGACAGCTCTCTAAAGTCTTCACCAGTTACACCAGGGGAATTTCACAGTAACTTCATTGCAGTGTTAATGTAAGCCTTACTTGTGACTAATAAATAAATTTCACTTTACTTTTGTATTCACAAACACTGGTTCTTAGTTTGAAAAATGTTCAAACTGCATTACTAACCAGTTAGAATCTTTTGGAGATGTGATTTGCTGAACACGGAGCCACAGGGATTCGAGGGATTGTTCACAATGATGCAAGCAGTGTTATCATCAATCAATGCTTCCATTTGTTTCAGGTCAATTTCCCATGATCTTTCTGGCTGTTATCAGTCAAAAGAAAATAGCATAAAGAAAATGTGAATAGGCACAGTAATGGGCACAGTATGGCACAATAAAACCATAGAACCATAGAACGTTACAGCACAGAAACAGGCCTTTTGGCCCTTCTCGACTGTGCTGAACCATTTTTCTGCCTAGTCCCACAGACCTGCACCTGGACCATATCCCTCCACACCCCTCTCATCCATATACCTGTCCCAAGTTTTCCTTAAATGTTAAAAGTGAGCTCACATTTACCACTTCATCTGGCAGCTCATTCACACTTCCACCATTTCTGTGTGAAGAAGCCCCTCCCCCCCGCCCAATTTATTCCCTTTAAACTTTTCCCTTTCACCCTTAACCTATGTCCTCTAGTTTTTTTCTCCCCTATCGTCAGTGGAAAAAGCCTGCGTGCATTCACTCTATCTATACCCATCATAATTTTATACACCTCTATCTAATCTCCCTTCATTCTTCTACGCTCTAGGGAATAAAGTCCCAACCTATTCAACCTTTCTCTGTAACTCAGTTTCTCAAGTCCCAGCAACATCTTTGTAAATCCTCTCTGCACTCTTTCAACTTTATTAATATACTTCCTATAATTAGGTGACCAAAACTGAACACAATACTCTAAATTCAGCCTTACCAATGTCTTATACAACCACACCATAACATTCCAACTCTTACACTCAATACTTTGATTTATAAGGCCAATGTTCCAAAAGCACTCTTTATGACCCTATCTACCTGTGATGTCACTTTTGGGGCATTCTGTATCTATGCTCCCAGATCCCTCTGTTCTACTGCATTCTTCAGAATCCTATCATTTACTCTGTATCTACCTTAGTTTGTCCTTCCAAAGTGCAATACCTCACACTTGGCTGCATTATACTCCATCTGCCATTTTTCAGCCCATTTTTCTAGCTGGTCCAAATCCCTCTGCATCCTTTGAAAGTCTTCCTCACTGTCCACTACACCTCCGATCTTTGTATCATCAGCAAATTTGCTGATCCAATTCACCACATTATCATCCAGATCATTGATATAGATGACAAACAACAATAGACCCAACACCGATCCCTGTGGCACACCACTCGTCACAGGCCTCCACTCAGAGAAACAATCCTCCTGTACGACTAGCTGGCTTCTTCCACTGAGTAGGAGGTCTGGCAATACCAATTTTAAATCCAACCGATTTATTTGATAGTAAATCTGGTCTTGGAAACCAGAACACCTCATTCGCCTGACGAAGGCACAAACGCCGAAAGCTAGCAGATTTACTATCAAATAAATCGGTTGGATTTAAAATTGGTGTTGCCAGACCTCTTACTGAGTAAGTAAGTCCAACGCCGGCATCTCTACATTATTCTTCCATTGAGCCAATGTCTAATCCAATTTACTACGTCTTCACGTATACCTAATGACTGAATCTTCCTAACTAACCTTCCATGCAGGACTTTATCAAAGGCCTTACTGAAGTCCATAAGAACATAAGAAATAGGAGCAGGAGTAGGCCATCCAGCACCTCGAGCCTGCCCTGCCATTCAATAAGATCATGACTGATCTGCAGTGGTTCAGTGCTACTTTCCTGCTTTCTCCCCGTAACCCTTAATTCCCTTGTCAATTAAAAACCTATCCACTCTTGACTTGAACACATTCAGTGAGGAAGCCTCCACCACCTCATCAGGCAGAGAATTCCAAAGATTCACCGCCCTTTGTGTGAAGAAACCCTTCTGCAACTCCGATCTGAACCACACCCCACTAATCTTGAGGCTGTGCCCTCTGGTCCTACTATTTTTGCCTAGCTAGAAGAGTCTCTCAACCTCTACCCTATCCATCCCCTTCATTATCTTATACGTCTCTATAAGATCCCCTCTCAGCCTTCTAAACTCCAAAGAGTACAAACTTAGCCTATTCAGTCTCTCCTCATAATCCAACGCCCTCATCTCCGATATCAGCCTAATAAACCTTCTCTGCACCCCCTCCAAGGCTAATATATCCTTCCTTGAATGCAGCGACCAAAACTGCACACAGTACTCCAGCTGCGGCCTCACCAGCACCCTATACAGCTGCAACAGAACCTCCCTACTTTTATATTTTATCCCCCTAGCTATAAAGGCCAACATTACATTCGCCTTCTTAATCACCTGCTGTACCTGCAGACTGGGTTTTTGCGATTCGTGCACAAGGACCCCCGGGTCCCTCTGCACCGTTGCACGCTGCAGCTTTTCTCCATTTCAATAGTAATCCTTCCTACCATTGCAAATATTGATTGGAAAAGTTTCCTACTCCACCCTATGACAGAGGGTGTCAGTTTTTGTACAATGTGTGCAGGAGGGTTTTATGACTCAGTATGTAGATAGGCCAACAGGAGGAGAGGCTACATTGGATTTGGTTCTGGGTAATGAACCAGACCAGGTGTTAGACTTGGAGGTAGGTGAGCACTTTGGTGATAGTAACCGAATCACAATTTGGTTACTTTTACTTAGGGATGGAAAGGGATAGGCATATACCAAAAGGAAGAAGTTACAGCTGGGGGAAAGGTAATTATGAGGGTATTAGGTGAGATTTAGGATACATAGGGTGGAGTAGGAAACTGCAGGGGCTGGGAACACCTGAAATGTGGAACTTATTCAAGGAACAGCTACTGCGAGTCCTTGATAAATATGTACCTGTCAGGCAGGAAGGAAGTGGTAGAGCCAGGGAACCGTGGTGTACTAAGGAAGTTAGTTCACTAGTAAAGAGGAAAAAGGAGGCTTATTTAAAGATGAAACGTGAAGGCTCGGTTAGGGCACTGGACAGTTATAAATTAGCCAGGAGGGAGCTAAAGAGGGAGATAAGAAGAGCTAGAAGAGGACATGAGAAGACTTTGGTGGATAGGATAAAGGAGAATCCTAAAGCTTTTTATAGATATGTTAAGAATAAAAGATTGGTTAGGTCAAGATTAAGGCTAGTCAAAGACAGTAGTGGGAAGTTGTGTGTGGAGACTGTAGCGATTGGTGAGCTACTGAATGAATATTTTTTGTTGGTCTTCATGCGGGAAAATGTCAACGGAGTCGGGGAGAATACTGGGATACAAGGTTGTAGACTAGACAGGATAGAGGTACATAAGGAGGAGGTGTTAGCTATTCTTGAGAGTATGAAAATAGATAAATCCCCTGGGCCGGATGGGATTTATCCCAGGTTACTCTGGGAGGCTAGAGAGCAGATTGCAGAGCCTTTGGCTTTGATCTTCATGTCGTCGTTGGCTACAGGTGTAGTGCCGGAAGACTGGAGGATGGCAAATGTTGTCCCCTTGTTTAAGAAGGGGAGCAGAGACCATCCTGCAAATTATAGACCAGTGAGCCTTACATCTGTAGTGGGGAAAGTTTTGGAAAGAATTATAAGGGATAGGATTTATAGTCATTTAGAAAGAAATGAATTGATTAGGGATAGTCAGCATGGATTTGTGAAGGGAAAGTCGTGCCTCACAAACCTTATTGAGTTTTTTGAAAAGGTGACTAAAGAGGTGGATAAGGGTAAGGCAGTTGATGTGGTGTACATGGATTTTAGCAAGGCGTTTGATAAGGTTCCCCATGGAAGACTACTGCAGAAAATGCAGATGCATGGGATTGAGGGAGATTTAGCAATTTGGATTAGGAATTGGCTAGCTGATAGAAGACAGAGGGTGGTGGTTGATGGGATATATTCAACCTGGAGTTTAGTTACTAGTGGTGTACCTCAGGGATCTGTTTTGGGGCCACTGTTGTTTGTTGTTTTTATAAATGACCTGGATGAGGGTGTAGAGGGATGGGTTAGTAAATTTGCTGATGACACCAAAGTCAGAGGAGTTGTAGACAGTGAGGATGGATGTTACAGTTTGCAGAGGGACACAGATAAGTTGCAGAGCTGGGCCGAGAAGTGGCAAATGGAGTTTAATGTGGAAAAGTGTGAGGTGATTCACTTTGGTAAGAGTAATATGTGTGCAGAATATAGGGCTAATGGTAGGACTCTTAGTAGTGTAGATGAGCAGAGAGATCTCGGTGTACAGGTACATAGATCTCTGAAAGTTGGTACTCAAGTTGATAAGGTTGTTAAGAAGGCGTATAGTGTGTTAGCATTTATTGGTAGAGGGATTGAATTTCGGAGCCGAGATGTTGTGTTGCAACTGTACAAAACTCTGGTACAGCCGCACTTGGAGTGTTGTGTACAGTTTTGGTCGCTACATTATAAGAAAGATGTGGAGGCATTGGAAAGGGTGCAGAGGAGGTTTATCAGGATGTCGCTTGGTATGATGGGTAGGTCTTATGAGGAAAGGCTAAAGGACTTGAAGTTATTTTCATTAGAGAGAAGAAGGCTAAGAGGTGACTTAATCAAGACATATAAGATGATCAGAGGGTTGGATAGGGTGGATAGTGAGAGCCTTTTTCCTCGGATGGAGATGGCTAACACGAGGAGACATAGCTTTAAATTAAAGGGTGCTAGTTATAGGACAGATGCTAGAGGTGGCTTCTTTACTCAGAGGATAGTAAGGGCGTGGAATGCTCTGCCTGCAGCAATTGTGGACTTGTCAAGTTTAAGGGCATTCAAATGGTCATTGGATAGCCACATGGATAGCATTGGAATAGTTTAGGATAGAGGGTCATAAAATTGGTTCCATTGGTCGGTGCAACATTGAGGGCTGTAATGTTCTATGTTCTATGTTGTATTATTTCTACCAAAGTGGATAACCTCACACTTGCTAACATTATACTCCATCTGCCAGGTCCTCGCCCACTCACTCAGCCTATCCAGATCCCTCTGCAGATTTTCCACACCCTCCACGCAATTTGCTTTTCCACTCATCTTCATGTCATCAGCAAATTTCATCACCCTGCACTCAGTCCCTTCCTCCAGATCATCTGTGTAAATGGTAAACAGTTGAGGTCCCAGCACCGATCCCTGGGACACTCCACTAGTCACCAGCTGCTAATCAGAATAGCACCCATTGAGTCCTACTCTCTGCTTCCTATTGGACAATCAATCCTCTATCCAGTCTAATATCCTACCCCTGACTCCCTGCACCTTAACCTTCTGTAGCAATCTTTTGTGAGGCACCTTATCAAATGCTTTTTGGAAATCCAAAAACACCACGTCCACCGGTTCCCCTCTACCTACCGCACTAGTCACTTCCTCATAGAACGCCAATAAATTCGTCAAGCACGACTTCCCCTTAATGACATAGAACATAGAACATTACAGCGCAGAACAGGCCCTTTGGCCTTCGATGTTGCGCCGATCAATTAAGAAAAAGCAATGACCCTCTAACCTAAACCATTCCTTTAGAACATAGAACATTACAGCGCAGTACAGGCCCTTCGGCCCTCGATGTTGCGCCAGCCAATGGACCCTCTAACCTAAACTATTCCAATATCATCCATATGCCTATCCACCGAACATTTGAATGCCCCCAAAGTAGGCGAGTCCACAACTGCTGCAGGCAGGGCATTCCACGCCCTCACCACCCTCTGTGTGAAGAACCTGCCTCTGACATCCGTCCTATAACTACCACCTCTTAATTTAAAGTTATGTCCCCTCGTGCTAGCTTTCTCCATCCTAGGAAAAAGGCTATCACTGTCCACCCTATCTAAACCTCTAATCATTTTATATGTTTCAATAAAACATCTTAGCCGCATTCTTTCTAACGAAAACAACCTCAAATCCCTCAGCCTTTCTTCATAAGACCTGCCCTCCATACCAGGCAACATCCTGGTAAACCTCCTCTGTACCCTCTCCAATGCCTCCACATCTTACAAGTGGTCTACCTCAAGGATCTGTTTTGGGGCCACTGCTGTTTGTCATTTTTATAAATGACCTAGATGAGGGTGTAGAGGGTTGGATTAGTAAATTTGCTGACGATACCAAAGTGGGGGGAGTTGTAGACAGCGAGGATGGATGTTACAGTTTGCAGAGGGACATAGATAGGTTGCAGAGCTGGGCCGTGAGGTGGCAAATGGAATTCAATACGGATAAGTGTGAGGTGATTCACTTTGGTAGGAATAACAGGCATATGAAATATAGGGCTAATGGAAGGACCCTTAATAGTGTTGTCGAGCAGAGGGATCTTGGGGTACAAGTACATAGCTCTTTGAAAGTTGGCACCCAGGTTGATAAAGTTGTTAAGAAGGCGTACGGTGTGTTAGCTTTTATTGGTAGAGGGATTGAATTTAGGAGCCGTGAGGTTATGTTACAACTGTACAAAACTCTGGTGCGGCCGCACTTGGAGTATTGCGTACAGTTCTGGTCGCCGCATTATAAGAAAGATGTGGAAGCATTGGAAAGGGTGCAGAGGAGGTTTACCAGGATGTTGCCTGGTATAGTGGGAAGGCCTTATGAGGAAAGGCTGAGGGACCTGAGGTTATTTTCATTAGAGAGAAGAAGGTTACGCGGTGACCTAATTGAGGCGTATAAGATGATCAAGGGATTGGATAGGGTGGATAGTGAGAGCCTTTTTCCTCGGATGGTGATGACCAACACGAGGGGACATAACTTTAAATTAAGAGGTGGTAGTTATAGGACGGATGTCAGAGGCAGGTTCTTACACAGAGGGTGGTGAGGGTGTGGAATGCCCTGCCTGCAGCAGTTGTGGACTCGCCTACTTTGGGGGCATTCAAATGGTCAGTGGATAGGCATATGGATGATTTTGGAATAGTTTAGTTTAGAGGGTCCACTGGCCGGCACAACATTGAGGGCCGAAGGGCCTGTACTGCGCTGTAATGATGTATGTTCTATGTTCTATGAGGTGGCAAATGGAGTTTAATGTGGAAAAGTGTGAGGTAATGCACTTTGGCAGGAACAATAAATGTGTAGAGTATAGGGCTAATGGTAGGGCTCTTAATAGTGTTGAGGAACAGAAGGATCTTGGTGTATGTGTCAATAGATCCCTGAAAGTAGGCAGTCAAGTGGATAAAGTTGTTAAGAAGGCTTATGGAGTCTTAGCTTTTATTGGTAGGGGGATTGAATTTAGGAGCCGCAGCATCATGTTGCAACTGTACAAAACTCTAGTGCGGCCGCACTTGGAGTATTGTGTGCAGTTCTGGTCGCCACATTATAAGAAAGATGTGGAGGCATTGGAGAGGGTACAGAGGAGGTTTACTAGGATGTTGCCTGGTATGGAGGGCAGGTCCTATGAAGAGAGGTTGAAGGATTTGAGGTTGTTTTCGTTAGAAAGGAGGCGGCTAAGGGGGGATCTTATTGAAACATATAAGATAATTAGAGGTTTGGATAGGGTGGACAGTGATAGCCTTTTTCCTAGGATGGAGAAAGCTAGCACGAGGGGACACAACTTTAAATTAAGGGGTATGAGTTATAGGACGGATATCAGAGGTAGGTTCTTTACTCAAAGAGTGATTAGGGAGTGGAATGCCCTGCCTGCAGCTGTTGTAGATGCGCCAAGTTTGGTGGCGTTTAAGAGGTTAGTTGATAAGTATATGGATGAGAAGGGAATGGTTTAGTTAGGAGGGGCATTGCTTTTTATTTGGTCGGCACAACATCGAAGGCCGAAGGGCCTGTTCTGTGCTGTATTGTTCTATGTTCTATGTTCTATGTTAACAATCCTCCAGTTAAGGTGAAGTCTGTTCGGGACAATTGTAGATTGCGCCAAGTTGCGCCTGTTGTAGATGCGCCAAGTTTGGTGGCGTTTAAGAGGTTAATTGATAAGTATATGGAAGAGAAGGGAATGGTTTAGTTTGAGGGGCATTGCTTTTTATTTTGGTCGGCACAACATCGAAGGCCGAAGGGCCTGTTCTGTGCTGTAATGTTCTATGTTCTATGTTCTATCTTTCTTATAATGTGGGGACCAGAACTGCACACAATACTCCAAGTGCAGCCGCACTAGAGTTTTGTACAGTTGCAACATGACGTTGCGGCTCCGAAATTCAATCCCCCTACCAATAAAAGCTAAGACTCTGTATGCCTTCTAAACAACCTTATCGACTTGATTGCCAAACTTACTGGCCTATAGTACAGTATTGCTGTATCGTTTTTTGTTCTTTATAATTTCCAGATTATTTTTTGAGTCTTTTTTAAACAACAGAACAACATGAGCTATCCTCCATTCATCCTGCACCTCATCCCTGGATACTGACATTTTACATATATTTGCCAGGGCCTCTGCAATTTCAACACTAGTCTCCTTCAAGGTCCGAGGGAAAATCCTGTCCGGTCCTGGGGATTTATCTACTCTGATTGCCTCAAGACAGCAAGACCTCCTATCCTTTAATCTGTATAGGTTCAATGACCACCCTACTTGTTTTCTTTATTTCCATAGATTCTATGCCAGTTTCCTTAGTAAATACGGTTGCAAAAATATCTCTCCCATTTCTTTTGGTTCCATACAAAGCTGACTACTCTGATTTTCAAAAGGATCAATTTTATCACTTACTATCCTTTTGCTCTGAATATACCTCATCGAATCATAGAAACCCTACAGCACAGAAAGAGACCATTCAGCCCATCGAGTTTGCAATGGACACAATCCCACCCAGGACCTACCCCCATATGTCAGGATGAGGCTTGAAGGCTCAGGTAGTGCAATGGATAGCTATAGATTAGCTAGGAAGGAGGTAAAAAGTGAATTGAGGAGAGCTAAGAGGGGTCACGAGAAGATGTTGGCTGATAGGATTAAGGAGAATCCTAAAGCTTTCTTTCGATATGTTAAGAATAGAAGATTGGTTAGGGCAAGATTAGGGCCAGTCATAGACAGCAGTGGGAAGTTGTGCGTGGAGCCTGAAGAGATTGGTGAGGCACTGAATAAATATTTCTCTTCGGTATTCACGCAGAGTGCTGGAAATGTAGCTGTGGAGAGCACTGAGGTACAGGGTTGCAAATTGGGAAGTATTGTAGTAGATAGGGAGGATGTGTTAGAAATTCTCGAGGGTTTGAAGTTGGATAAGTCCCCTGGGCCGGACGGGATTTACCCTAGGATTCTCTGGGAGGCAAGAGAGGAGATTGCAGAGCCTCTGGCTCTGATCTTCAGGTCCTCGTTGGTTACGGGTGTGGTTCCGGAGGACTGGAGGATGGCGAATGTGGTCCCATTGTTTAAGAATGGGAAGAGAGACCTTCCTGGGAATTATAGGCCAGTGAGTCTTACTTCTGTGGTGGGCAAGGTATTGGAGAGAATTATTAGGGATAGGATTTATAGTTATTTAGAGAGAAATGAATTGATTGGGGATAGTCAGCATGGTTTCGTGAAGGGTAGGTCATGCCTTACTAACCTCATTGAGTTTTTTGAGAAAGTGACCAGAGAGGTGGATGGGGGTAAGGCGGTTGATGTAGTATATATGGACTTTAGTAAGGCTTTTGATAAGGTGGCCCATGGAAGACTTCTACAGAAAATGCAGATGTGTGGAATAGAGGGTGATTTAGCTAATTGGATTAGAAATTGGCTGGCAGATAGAAGACAGAGGGTGGTGGTTGATGGGAGATATTCATCGTGGAGTTCGGTGACGAGTGGTGTGCCTCAGGGGTCTGTTTTGGGGCCCCTGCTGTTTGTAATTTTTATAAATGATCTGGATGAGGGTATTGAGGGATGGATCAGTAAATTTGCAGATGATACTAAAGTTGGTGGTGTGGTAGATAGTGAAGAGGGGTGTTTTAGTTTACAGAGTGACTTGGACAAGTTGCAGAGCTGGGCCGAGAGGTGGCAAATGGAGTTTAATGTGGAAAAGTGTGAGGTAATGCACTTTGGCAGGAACAATAAATGTGTAGAGTATAGGGCTAATGGTAGGGCTCTTAATAGTGTTGAGGAACAGAAGGATCTTGGTGTATGTGTCAATAGATCCCTGAAAGTAGGCAGTCAAGTGGATAAAGTTGTTAAGAAGGCATATGGAGTCTTAGCTTTTATTGGTAGGGGGATTGAATTTAGGAGCCGCAGCATCATGTTGCAACTGTACAAAACTCTAGTGCGGCCGCACTTGGAGTATTGTGTGCAGTTCTGGTCGCCACATTATAAGAAAGATGTGGAGGCATTGGAGAGGGTACAGAGGAGGTTTACTAGGATGTTGCCTGGTATGGAGGGCAGGTCCTATGAAGAGAGGTTGAAGGATTTGAGGTTGTTTTCGTTAGAAAGGAGGCGGCTAAGGGGGATCTTATTGAAGCATATAAGATGATTAGAGGTTTGGATAGGGTGGACAGTGATAGCCTTTTTCCTAGGATGGAGAAAGCTAGCACGAGGGGACACAGCTTTAAATTAAGGGGTATGAGTTATAGGACGGATATCAGAGGTAGGTTCTTTACTCAAAGAGTGATTAGGGAGTGGAATGCCCTGCCTGCAGCTGTTGTAGATGCGCCAAGTTTGGTGGCGTTTAAGAGGTTAGTTGATAAGTATATGGATGAGAAGGGAATGGTTTTAGTTAGGAGGGGCATTGCTTTTTATTTTGGTCGGCACAACATCGAAGGCCGAAGGGCCTGTTCTGTGCTGTATTGTTCTATGTTCTATGTTCTATGTTCTATATCCCTACATATTTTACCCACTAATCCCTCTAATCTACTCATCTTAGGACACTAAGGGACAATTTTTAGCGTGGCCAATCAAACTAACGCCACTCATCTTTGACTGTGGGAGGAAACCAGAGGAAACCCATGCAGACACAAGGAGAATGTGCAAACTCCACACAGACAGTGACCCAAGCTGGGAATTGAACCCAGGTCCCTGGAGCTGTGAAGTAGCAGTGCTAACCACTTTGCTACTGTGCCACCTCTGTAGAAGTTTTTAGGATTATTCTTCACCTTGACTGCCAAAGCAACCTCATGTCTTCTTTTAGCCTCCTGATTTCCTTTTTAAGTAGTTTCTTGAACTTTTTATACTCCTCAAGCATTTTATTTGCTTCCTGTTGCCTACGCATGTCATACATCTCTCTCTTCTTTATCAGATGTGCAATATCCCTGGAATTCCTTATTCTTATTCACTTTGCCTTTAATCCTGACACGAACATATAAACTCTGCACTCTTAAAATATCTTCTTTGAAGGCCTTCCACTTACCATCACATCCTTGCCAGAGAACAGCCTGTCCCAATCCACGCTTTTAGATCCTTTCTCATTTTTTCAAATTTGGCCTTTTTCCAGTTTAGAACCTCAACCTGAGGACCAGATCTATCTTTATCTATGATCAAGTTGAAACTAATGACGTTATGATCACTGGAACCAAAGTGTTCCCCTACACACACTTCCGTCACTTGTCCTAAATCATTTCCTAATGGGAGATCTAATATTGTATTCTGTCTAGTTGGTATCTCTATATATTGCTTCAGAAAATTTTCCTGAACACAATTTACAAACTCCACCCTGTCTAGACCTTTAACAGTATGTGAGTCCCAATCTATATGTGGAAAATTAAAATCCCCTACTGTCACAACTTTATGTTTCCTGCAGATTTGCTCCTCCAATTTTTGCTGACTATTGGGTGTCTATAATACATAGAACACAGAAAAACTACAGCACAAACAGGCCCTTTGGCCCACAAGTTGCGCCGATCATATCCATACCTACTAGGCTTACCTATAAGCCTCAATCTTATTAAGTCCCATGTACTCATCCAGAAATCCCTTAAAAGACCCTATTGAATTTGATTCCACTACCATCGACGGCAGCCGATTCCACTCACCCATCACCCTCTGAGTGAAAAACTTACCCCTGACATCTCCTCTTACCTACTCACCAGCAGCTTAAACCTGTGTCCTGTCGTAGCAACCATTTCAGCCCTGGGAAAAAGCCTCTGAGAATCCATCCGATCAATACAACCCCATTAATGTGCTTATACCTTTCCTGTTTCTCAGTTCCACTCATATGGCCTTGGCAGACAAGCCTTCTAACTGTCCTGCCTGAGCACTGCTGTAACTTTTCCCTGATTAGCAATGACATCCCACCTCACCGACCCTTCATCCCTCTGCCTCTATCATAACTGAAATATTGGAACCCTGGAACATTGAGCTGCCAGTGCTGCCCCCCCGTAGCCAAGTTTCACGAATGGCTTTAGTGTCATAATTCCATGTGTCAATCCAATCCCTCAGCTCATCTGCCTTCTCCACAATATTCCCGGCATTGAAATAGACACACCAGAAGATTATTATCGCCATACACAACCCTTCTATTTGTGATTCTGCATGAACTATCATTCATTTTCACTCCCTGTCCATTATCTGGTCTGGCACTCTGGTTCCCATCCCTCTGCAAATCAGTTTAAATGCTCCCTAATAACACTAGCAAATCTCCCTGCAAGTATATTGCTCCCCTAGTAGTTCAGGTGCACCCCACCTCTCTTGTACAGGTCCTGCCTGTCCCAGAAGAGGTCCCAATGATCTCGAAATCTGAAACCCTATCCCCTACACCAGTTCCTCAGCTATGTGTTCATCTACCTGAGCATTCTACTCTTACCCTCACTCGCACGTGGTACAGGTAGCAATCCTGAAATTACTACCCTCAGGGTCTTGCTTTTTAACTTTCTACCAAGCCCTCTGTACTCTTCAGGACCTCCACACTCTTCTCACCTATGTCATTGTTACTGATGCGTACCATGACATCTAGCTGATCACCCTCCCCCTTTCGAATGTTGCGCACGCGATCAGAGACATCCCTAACCTTGGCATCCGGGAGGTAACAAACCATCTGAGAGTGTCTGTCACGACCACAGAACCTCTGTCTGTACCTCTGATTATTGATTCCCCTATCACTACTGCTCGAGGCTAGTAACGGATACAGTCTGGCACAAGACTTCTTGAGAAGGTGAGAGGGCATGGGATCCAAGGGGCTTTGGCCTTGTGGATCCAGAACTGGCTTGCCTGCAGAAGGCAGAGGGTGGTTGTGGATGGCTCTTTTTCTGCATGGAGGTTGGTCACCAGTGGAGTGCCCCAGGGATCTGGTCTAGGACCCTTGCTGTTTGTCATTTTCATAAATGACCTGGATGAGGAAGTGGAGGGATGGGTGAGTAAGTTCGCCAATGACATGAAGGTCGGTGGTGTTGTGGATGGTCTGGAGGGATGTCAGAAGTTGCAGCAGGACATCGACAGGATGCAAGAATGGGCGGAGAAGTGGCAGATGGACTTCAACGCGGATAAATGTGTTGTGGTCCATTTTGGCAGATCCAACGGGATGAATGAGGACACTATCAAAGGTAGGAGTCTTAGCTGTGTGGAAGAGCAGAGGGATCTTGGGGTCCGGGTCCATAAGACTCTCAAATCGGCCTCCCAGGTGGAGGATGTGGTTAAGAAAGCTTATGGTGTACTGCCCTTCATTCATTGAGGGATTGAGTTCAGGAGTCAGGAGGTAATGCTGCAGCTTTATAGGACCCTTGTCAGACCACACTTGGAGTACTGTGCACAGTTCTGGTCTCCTCACTATAGGAAGGACGTGGAAGCTATTGAAAGGGTGCAGAGGAGATTTACAAGGATGTTGCCTGGATTGGGAGGCATGCCTTATGAAGACAGGTTGAGGGAGCTGGGACTGTTCTCCCTGGAGAGACGAAGGTTGAGAGATGACTCATAGAGGTTTACAAGATGTTGAGAGGATTAGATAGGATGGACTCTCAGAGACTATTTCCCAGGGCTGAAATGGTCGCAACGAGAGGGCACAGATTTAAGGTGCAGGGAAGCAAGTACATAGAACATAGAACATAGAACATTACAGCACAGAACAGGCCCTTCGGCCATCGATGTTGCGCCGACCAATATAAAAAGCAATGCCCCTCCAAACTAAACCATTCCCTTCTCTTCCATATACTTATCAACTAACCTCTTAAAACGCCACCAAACTTGGCGCATCTACAACTGCTGCAGGCAGGGCATTCCACTCCGAACCACCCTTTGGGTAAAGAACCTACCTCTGATATCCGTCCTATAACTATCACCCCTTAATTTAAAGCTGTGTCCCCTCGTGCTAGCTTTCTCCATCCTAGAAAAAAGGCTATCACTGTCCACCCTATCTAAACCTCTAATCATCTTATATGTTTCGATTAGGTCCCCTCTTAGCCGCCTCCTTTCTAACGAAAACAACCTCAAATCCCTCAGCCTCTCTTCATAAGACCTACAGAGGGGATGCTAGGGGAAAGTTTTTCGCTCAGAGGGTGGTGAGTGAATGGAATTGGCTGCTGTCGGTGGCGGTCGAGGCGAACTCGCTGGGGTCTTTTAAAAGACTTCTGGATGAGTATAACTGAATGCTTGACAGTTTGGATGCTGGGAGGATAGAACAAAGAACAAAGAACAAAACAACACGGGAAACAGGCCCTTCGGCCCAACGAGCCCGCACCGCCACCCCGATGTTCCCAACTCTACCCGTGATCCCTGTCTATGTTTATAGATCTATGGATTAAAAACCAAATTTGAGACAATTTAGGGAGAATTTGTTTTGCCAATTAGCCTAAGAGCACATTTTTGGGATGTGGGAGGAAACCGGAGCATCCGGAGAAAACTCATGCAAGCACGGGGAAAATGCGCAAACTCCCACAGACACAGGCCCAAATCCATGTATCTACACAGCACAGCTATAGTCACTGAGCTGTCGTGTTCATATTTACCTCTGAGTAAATCTGGAAATAAGGGACACAGCTTAGAAATTAAGATCAAAGTGAGGAGAATATTTTTCTCTGAAGGTTATTAGCATATAGAACATAGAACATTACAGCACAGAACAGGCCCTTCGGCCTTCGATGTTGTGCCGACCAATATAAAAAGCAATGCCCCTCCTAACTAAACCATTCCCTTCTCTTCCATATACTTATCAACTAACCTCTTAAACGCCACCAAACTTGGCGCATCTACAACGGCTGCAGGCAGGGCATTCCACTCCCTAATCACTCTTTGAGTAAAGAACCTACCTCTGATATCCGTCCTATAACTCATACCCCTTAATTTAAAGCTGTGTCCCCTCGTGCTAGCTTTCTCCATCTAGGAAAAAGGCTATCACTGTCCACCCTATCTAAACCTCTAATCATCTTATATGTTTCAATAAGATCCCCTCTTAGCCGCCTCCTTTCTAACGAAAACAACCTCAAATCCTTCAACCTCTCTTCATAGGACCTGCCCTCCATACCAGGCACATCCTGGTAAACCTCCTCTGTACCCTCTCCAATGCCTCCACATCTTTCTTATAATGCGGGGACCAGAACTGCACACAATACTCCAAGTGCGCCGCACTAGAGTTTTGTACAGTTGCAACATGACGTTGCGGCTCCGAAATTCAATCCCTCTACCAATAAAAGCTAAGACTCCATATGCCTTCTTAACAACCTTCTCGACTTGACTGCCTACAGGCACAGTATGACACAAATACAACAATTGTACGTGTATAAAATTCACATTGCACATGGTTTCTGGAATGAGATATAGTACACGCAATAAACGCAATGTATAACTCACAGTACAAACAATTATGGATGGACAACAAATACTGAACTTGCCAACAACACTCCCATCCCATCCCTGCTCCACCATTTAATAAAATCATGGTTGATCTAACACGGAATTCCAATTTTCTTCTTTCCCTCTGTAACCCTTATTTCCCTGACTGATTAAAATATATCAATCTCAGGCTTAAAAATGTTCAACGACTCGGCCTCTACAGCTTCCTGGAGTAAAAAATTCCAAAGATTCACCACTCGAGAGAAGAAATTACTCCTCAAGTCACACTTGGAGTACTGTGCGCAGTTCTGGTCGCCTCACTATAGGAAGGACGTGGAAGCTATTGAAAGGGTGCAGAGGAGATTTACAAGGATGTTGCCTGGATTGCGAGGCATGCCTTATGAAAACAGGTTGAGGGAGCTGGGACTGTTCTCCCTAGAGAGACGAAGGTTGAGAGGTGACCTGATAGAGGTTTACAAGATGTTGGGAGGAATAGATAGGGTGGACTCTCAGAGACTATTTCCCAGGGCTGAAATGGTCGCGACGAGAGGGCACAGATTTAAGGTGCAGGGAAGCAAGTACAGAGGGGATACCAGGGGAAAGTTTTTCACTCAGAGGGTGGTGAGTGAATGGAATCAGCTGCCATCGGTGGTGGTCGAGGCGAACTCGCTGGGGTCTTTTAAAAGACTTCTGGATGAGTATATGGGATCCAATGGGATTGGGGGTTATAGATAGGTCTATGGCTGGGTAGGTTTTTGATGTGTTCGGCACAACTTGTGGGCCGAAGGGCCTGTTTGTGCTGTAGTGTTCTATGTTCTATGTTCTAAATCCCTCTCAAATGAACACCTACTATTTTGGCGACTCTGCCCTCTCGTCCTATACTCTCACATATAGAAACATCTTCCCAATATTTACTCTGTTTAACCTCCTATGAATCTTATGAGTTTCTGTAGGAAGTCTGTAATGTTGCAACAGAAGCTGGGGATTCTTTATACAATGGGTTTCAGGATGCCCTCAACATAGCGGAGAGTGTCGCATTGTCCGATACGATGGAATAGAACATAGAACATTAGAACATAGAACATTACAGCGCAGAACAGGTCCTTCGGCCTTCGATGTTGCACCGACCAATTAGGAAAAAGCAATGACCCTCTATCCTAAACCATTCACTTTTCGTCCATAATAATGGCCGGGTATGTTTGCCTTCTGTATCTTTGGGAGGCAGTAGAGATCTTCAACACAGGGAGTACATGGGATGAAAGCATGGAGGGTGCTCTGAAGGTCCAGATCATAAGTCTTGATCAGAGAGTTGAGTTGATGGGTGCACTAGGTACATCAATGACATTTTCTTCCTTTGGACTCATGTGAACAATCACTGAAACAACTACATGATGACATCAACAAGTTCCATCCCACCATCAGATTCACCATGGACTATTCTCCAGAATCGGTTGCATTCTTGGACACGTATTTCCATCAAGGATGGTCACCTCAGCACCTCACTGTATCGCAAGCCCACAGATAACCTCACAGATAACCACTTCTCCAGCCTGCAACAGCAAGCCTGCAACAGCAGCCTCTGCAAACATGCTGGATCATCGACACAGATGACATCATCTCACATGAGAACACTATCCACCAGGTACACAGCACATACTCTTGCAACTCGGCCTAATAATACTTTGATAAGTATATGGAAGAGAAGGGAATGGTTTAGTTTGGAGGGGCATTGCTTTTTATATTGGTCGGCGCAACATCGAAGGCCGAAGGGCCTGTTCTGTGCTGTAATGTTCTAATAAGCTGCAGGAAAGGATGTCCCAAAGCATGGTACATTGGGGAGACCATGCAGATGCTACAACAACGGATTAATGAACATTGCTCGACAATCACCAGGCAAGACTGTTCTCTTATTGTTGGCGAACACTTCAGCAGTCATGGGCATTCGGCCTCTGATCTTCGGGTAAGTATTCTCCAAGATGGCCTTCACAACACACGACAATGCAGAGTCGCTGAGGATAGACTGATAGCCAAGTTCCGCACACATGAGGACAGCCTCAACGGGAATCTTGAGTTCATGTCACACTACCTGTAATCCCCATGACTTGCCTGAACTCGCAATATCTCACTTACTGGCCTATGTGGAGACAATACACATCTCTTTAACCTATGCTTAATGCTACCTCCACTCACATTATCTGCACCTTTAAGACTTGAATAGCAGGTTAGCTGTAAAGACTCGCATTCTAATTAGTATTCTGTAAACTGTGTGCGCCTTTATGTGCCCTTCTCTGATCAGAACTTTCCACACACCTGACGAAGGAACAGCGTTCCGAAAGCTTGGGGATTTACTATCAAATAAATTTGTTGGACATTAACCTGGTGTTGTGAGACTTTTTACTGTGTTTACCCCAGTCCAACACTGGCATCTTCACAAATTGATAGTGAACTCAGAGAATATGACGAGTTGAGGTAGCAATTGAAATCACAGAGAATGAGAATTGTTTGAGACAGAGATTAAGGAAGGTAAACAATAAAGATAGCTCTGTGAGATAGAATACCTTCTAGGATGCAACATTGAGGGAGAGTGTCACATATCAACAAGTTGGGATCACTGATGACTCTGCATTGATTGCAAGTTAAGAAAGACATTGTAAGAAATTAATAGATGAATTATATAAAGCTGTATCAAGAGGGCAGCAGGAAGGCCAATTGAATGTGTTCATTTATTGCAAGGTGAATGGAATATAAAAACAGTGAAGTGAAGCTGCAACTGTATGGTACATTAATTACATTTGAACTGAAATACATGGTACAGTTTTAGTCTCCTTATTTAAGACAGCTTCTAATTACTTTCGAATCAGTTCTGAGAAGGTTTGCTTGACTGACCCCAGGATGAAAGAACTACCATATCAGAAATATTCAGCAGGTTGGGCTTACACTAATAGTAGTATTGAATTTATTGAAACGGATGAAATTCTGAATGCTTGACAGTTTGGATGCTGGGAGGATAGAACAAAGAACAAAGAACAAAACAACACGGGAAACAGACCCTTCGGCCCAACGAGCCCGCACCGCCACCCCGATGTTCCCAACTCTACCCGTGATCCCTGTCTATGTTTATAGATCTATGGATTAAAAACCAAATTTGAGACAATTTAGGGAGAATTTGTTTTGCCAATTAGCCTAAGAGCACATTTTTGGGATGTGGGAGGAAACCGGAGCATCCGGAGAAAACTCATGCAAGCACGGGGAAAATGCGCAAACTCCCACAGACACAGGCCCAAATCCATGTATCTACACAGCACAGCTATAGTCACTGAGCTGTCGTGTTCATATTTACCTCTGAGTAAATCTGGAAATAAGGGACACGGCTTAGAAATTAAGATCAAAGTGAGGAGAATATTTTTCTCTGAAGGTTATTAGCATATAGAACATAAAACATTACAGCACAGAACAGGCCCTTCAGCCTTCGATGTTGTGCCGACCAATATAAAAAGCAATGCCCCTCCAAACTAAACCATTCCCTTCTCTTCCATATACTTATCAACTAACCTCTTAAACGCCACCAAACTTGGCGCATATACAACTGCTGCAGGCAGGGCATTCCACTCCCGAACCACCCTTTGGTAAAGAACCTACCTCTGATATCCGTCCTATAACTATCACCCTTAATTTAAAGCTGTGTCCCTCGTGCTAGCTTTCCCATCCTAGGAAAAAGGCTATCACTGTCCACCCTATCTAAACCTCTAATCATCTTATATGTTTCGATAAGTCCCCTCTTAGCCGCCTCCTTTCTAACGAAAACAACCTCAAATCCCTCAGCCTCTCTTCATAAGACCTGCCCTCCATACCAGGCAACATCCTGTAAACCTCCTCTGTACCCTCTCCAATGCCTCCACATCTTTCTTATAATGTGGGGACCAGAACTGCACACAATACTCCAAGTGCGGCCGCACTAGAGTTTTGTACAGTTGCAACATGACGTTGCGGCTCCGAAATTCAATCCCCTACCAATAAAAGCTAAGACTCCATATGCCTTCCTAACAACTTCTCGACCTGACTGCCTACTTTCAGGGATCTATGCACATACACACCAGATCCCTCTGTTCATCATCTAAGATCCTACCTTTGCCCTATATCAGACTATCCCAGTTATGTAGTGGAATGCCCTGCCTGCATTTGCGCCAAGTCGTTTAGAGGTTACATTGCTTTTTATATTATTCTGTGCTGTAATGTTCTATGTTCTCTATACTCTACACATTTATTATTTCTGCCATAGTGCATTACCTCACACTTTTCCACATTAAACTCCATTTGCCACCTCTCGGCCCAGCTCTGCAACTTGTCCAAGTCCCTCTGCAAACTATAACACCCCTCTTCACTATCTACCACTCCACCGACTTTAGTGTCATCTGCAAATTTACTAATCCATCCTTCAATACCCTCATCCAGATCATTTATAAAAATTACAAACAGCAGGGGCCCCAAAACAGACCCCTGAGGTACACCACTTGTCACCGAACTCCACGATGAATATCTCCCATCAACCACCACCCTCTGTCTTCTATCTGCTAGCCAATTCCTAACCCAATTAGCTAAATCACCCTCTATCCCATACATCTGCATTTTCTGCAGAAGTCTTCCATGGGCCACCTTATCAAACGCCTTACTAAAGTCCATATATACCACATCAACCGCCTTACCCCCATCCACCTCTTGTCACTTTTTCAAAAAACTCAATGAGGTTAGTAAGGCACGACCTACCCTTCACAAAACCATGCTGACTATCCCAATCAATTCATTCTCTCTAAATAACTATAAATCCTATCCCTAATTATTCTCTCCAATACTTTGCCCACAACAGAAGTAAGACTCACTGGCCTATAATTCCCTGGAAGGTCTCTCTTCCCCTTCTTGAACAACGGGACCACATTCGCTATCCTCCAGTCCTCCGGAACCACACCCGTAACCAACGACGACCTGAAGATCAGAGCCAGAGGCTCTGCAATCTCCTCTCTTGCCTCCCAGAGAATCCTAGGGTAAATCCCGTCCGGCCCAGGGGACTTATCCAACTTCAAACCCTCGAGAATATCTAGCACATCCTCCCTATCTACTTCGATACTTCCAGTTTGCTACCCTGTACCTCAGTGTTCTCCATAACTACATTTACATCACCCTGCGTGAATACCGAAGAGAAATATTTATTCAGTACCTCTCCAATCTCCTCAGGCTCCACGCACAACTTCCCTCTGCTGTCTATGACTGGCCCTAATCTTGCCCTAACCAATCTTCTATTCTTAACATATCTAAATCTGCTTTCTGGGGAAATCTCTTCCCCAGAAAGCAGAGGTGACTGGGTCAACTCAAGACAGACTTACATAGAACATAGAACACTACAGCACAAATCTGAAGTATCTAACCTGAGGGATGCTTTATGAAGTAAGCGTCCAGCTAGCCTTCTTCCTTTCTGATGCATTGCAATATCTAAAGGTGCAATTCCAGGTAATCAACTGAGATGTTCCTCAAGCTGCAAACACTTAATGCAAGTGTGGTTACTTTGGATTATAATAGTGTGCACCAGCTCCCAGATGCTAAAGTTGTAACACATCACCTGCCTTGCATCTTTATAGTGTTTAATTTAGCTAATTATGTTTCAAGTTTAGAAATATCATTCAATGCTTATTTGTATTTATATTAAGTCATTTAAATAGTTAAGGTATAAAGTTTATATAATATTATATTTCCTCGGTACAATTTAAACTATTATTCCAGTAAATTAATGGCCCTAAGCTGCTGTGCCAGTTCTCTTATTAATTCATTTCCTGTCATGGTTACTCAACTGAATTTTAAGTTTCTCAGCTTAGAGTTTAAAGAGATGTTTTAGTAGTCTCTCCTGCGTTACTTTTTGTAATTATTCTAAACGTTACATTTGGTTAAACCAAATCTCAACAATGGTCAATTTTGCAGAAGCGTTGGGAATTCCCTTCCATTGTATAAAACATAGAGACATCAGCCCAACAGTCAATGTTATTCAGATTCATTCAATCCACAACTCATACTTTGTTTACACCATAGTTACCTACCAGTAAGTTGTAGTTTTTGATCTCAATACCCAGAGACACTGCCAGTGTTTTATAGAGAGAGAAGCCAGGCCTGGGAATCAGGATGTTTTGACCTGGATTTGCCAAGACAGAGATGGCCAGTTCAATTGCCTGACTGCAACCACTTGTCAAAATTACATCCTAAGAAGGAAAAGGCATTTGATGTAAATCAAATTAATTGCATCTTATCTGATTATAATGACAGATCGGAAATATATGGGGTGTTTTAGTTGCAATAGTATTTACAATCAAAACAGCATCAGATATACCCCTCACTTCCTCCTAATGTACAAGCATAGAAATTAGGAGCAGGAACAATCTACTCAACCTTTTGAATCTGCTCCACTTTTCAATAAAAGCATTGGCTAATCTGATTCCTGCCTACACCCAATAAACTTTTCAATCCCTTGTTAATCGAGAATCTATCTAGCCCTAACTTAAAAATGTTCAAAAATTCTGCTTCCACTGCCTTTTAACAAAGACAGTTCGAAAGACTCACAACACTCATAAAGAAGGTATTTCTCCTCATCTCCACCTTAAATGAGTGATCCCTTATTTTTAACAGTGACCCTAGTTCGAAATTCTCTGACAAGGGGAAATATTCTCTCCACATCCACTATGTCAATATTCTCTCAGAATATGAAAGCTTTAGATGAAGTCACCCCTTAGTCTTCTAAACACTAATGGATACAAACCTAACCTTTCCAACCTTTCCTTATAAGATAACCTATCCATTCCTGGTGTCAATCCATTAAATCTTCTCTGAACTGCTTCAATGCATTTACATCTTTCCTTAAACAAAGGATTCAATACTTTACTTGATACTCCAAATATATCTCAACAAAATCCTGTACAAATGAAGCATAATCTCCCAACTTCTGCAATTGATTCTTCTCATTGTAAATGATAAAATTCTATTACCTTTCCTAAAATCTTGCTGTACCCACACTAACTGTTATGTATTTGTATTTATTCCTCTTGGCTCACAGCAATGCTGTATTAATGTGTGCACTGAAAATAATATAAAGACCTAGCACAGAAAACAGAGAGAGAAACAGAAGCCATGGAAGAGATTGCACATCATTAATAAAACTGAAGTCCATCATGTCTTCAATACACAACAAAACAGATGTGAGCTAGTCAGCGATCTGGAAAGAAGAAATTAACTGAGGAAAAGTTAGAATGAAAGGAATACTTCCACACGTGCTTTGGAGACTAATAGGCCAGGTGGACATGAATAAACAATACTCTACTAATAGCTTATAGAGTTGACTGTGATAAGTAAGAGGCTGAGATTTGATGAGATACATTGTGTGCAAGAAGATTGAAGTAGATGCTGGAAACGTGGTTGCAAAGTGTCCAGTGAGTATTAGTGAAGTTAAATTTAATACTGACCTTTATTTTAAAAAGAATGGAACATAAACATAGGAAAGTCTTGCTCATTGTTTGACCAGAACAAACAGAGAGGAGTGATTTGTAGTTGGGAGTATGAAGAGTAAGCAATTGACTTTTTTTCTTAGCTTTTCGCGGGGTTTCTCTTTTTTTCCAAGTTTTTTTAGCGGTAAAGCAGAAGTAGGTGGAGGGGTGACCTGAGAAGGGTTTGTTAGTGTGCAAGGTTTAAAAGGCAGACTGCACTATACAGCTGGCAGCGTCGGTAGTGGGCAGTGGAGTGAGTAGGTAGCAGAGTGAGAGCTGAAAGGCTTTGGTTCAACGGGCTGCGGCGAAAAGGGCAAGGCAAGGTATGTTTAGTTCTTAGTTTATAAAGACTTAAAAACTAAGTAAATAAAATAAGGATGGAGGATCAAGTGATGTGTTGTTTCTCCATGATGTGGGAGCTGGTCAACCCTAATGTGATCCCCAGTGAGCATATGTGCAGTAGTTGTTGGTTGCTTGAGGAACTCTGGCTCAGGGTTGATGAGCTGGATTCTGAGCTTCGGACACTGCAACATATCAGACAGGGGGAGAGTTACCTGGATGCTGTGTTTCAGGAGACAGTCACACCCCTTAGACTAACTAACTTGAATTCAGCCAATGGTCTGGTTGGGAGTGAGGCAGGTAGAAGGATCCAGGAAGTAGAATATAGGAGCCTTGGCCCCTCAGCCTGTCCAACAGGTTTGAGATTCTTACTCCCAGTGTGGACGGGAATGAGGACTGCAGGAAGGATGAGCAAACTGACCACAGCACCATGGTACAGGGAACAGTTCAAGTTGGGGGAGAAAAAAGAAATGTAGTCGTAATTGGGTATAGTGTAGTTAGGGGCATTGACACTGTTCTGTGACCAGGAACGAGAATCCCAAAGGTTGTGTTGCTTGCCTGGTGCTCAGGTTCAGGATATCTCAGTGGTAGGTTCCAGAGGAACTTGGAGTGGGAGCATAAAAATCCAGCTGTCGTGGTCCACATAGGTACCAACAACATTGGTAGAACAGGAACAGAGGTTCTGCTAAGGGAATATGGAAAGCTAGGAACTAAATTAAGAAGGTAATAATCTCTGGATTACTACCTGAGCCACAAGCGAATTGGCGCAGGGTCAATAACATTAAGGAGGTAAATGTGTGGCTCAAAGATTGGTGTGGGAGGAATAGGTTTGAATTCATGGAACATTGGCACCAGTATTGGGGAAGATGGGATCTGTTCTGATGGGTTGATCTTCATCTGAATTGTGCTGGGACCAGAGTCCAGGCGAATCGTATAACTAAGGCTGTAGATAGGGCTTTAAACTAAATAGTAAGGGGGACGGTTCAGCTGTATGGAGAATTACAAAATCAAATGTAAAAGGGAGGGTATGGTGCAGATTAATGATAGAACATAGAAAATAGAACACTACAGCACAAACAGGTCCTTTGGCCCACAAGTTGTGCCGATCACCCATACCTACTAGGCCATAGAACTATCTGTAACTCCCAATCCCATTTAATCTCATGTACTCATCTAGAAGTCTCATAAAAGACCCCAGCGAGTTCGCCTCCACCACCACTGACAGCAGCCGATTCTATTCACTCACCACCCTCTGAGTGAAAAACTTACCCCTAACATCTCCTCTGTACTTGCTGCCCAGCACCTTAAACCTGTATCCTCTCGTAGCAATCATTTCAGCTCTGGGAAATAGCCTCTGAGAATCCATTCTATTTATTCCTCTCAACATTTTATAAACCTTACACAGATTTAAGGTGCAGGGAAGCAAGTACAGAGGAGATGCTAGGGGAAAGTTTTTCACTCAGAGGGTGGTGAGTGAATGGAATCGGCTGCCGTCGGTGGTGGTCGAGGCGAACTCGCTGGGGTCGTTTAAAAGACTTCTGGATGAGTATATGGGATCCAATGGGATTGGGGGTTATAGATAGGTCTATGGCTGGGTAGGTTTTTGATGTGTTCGGCACAACTTGTGGGCCGAAGGGCCTGTTTGTGCTGTAGTGTTCTATGTTCTATATAACCTCTATCAGGTTGCCTCTCAACCTTCGTCTCTCCAGGGAGAACAGTCCCAGCTCCCTCAACCTATCTTCATTAGGCCTGCCTCCCAATCCAGGCAACATCCTTGTAAATCTCCTCTGCACCCTCTCAATAGCTTCCACATCCTTCTTGTTGTGAGGCGACCAGAACTGCACACAGTACTCCAAGTGAGGTCTGACAAGGGTCTTATGAAGTTGCAGCATTACCTCCCAACTCCTAAACTCAATCCCTCGATTAATGAAGGCCAGTATTCCATACGCCTTCTTAACCACATCCTCCACCTGCGAGGCTGATTTAAGAGTCCTATGGACCCGGACCCCAAAATCCTTCTGCTCCTCAGCACTACTAAGACTCCTACCCTTGATATTATACTCCTTCATCCTATTGTTCCTACCAAGATGGACCACTACACATTTATCTGCATTGAAATCCATCTGCCACTTCCGCCCATTCTTGCATTCTATCTATATCTTGCTGCAACTTTTGTAATCCCTCCCGACTATCCATAACAGCACCTACCTTTGTATCGTCGGCGAACTTACTAACTCATCCTTCCACTTCCCCATCCAGGTCATTTATGAAAATAACAAACAGCAAGGTCCCAGAACAGATCCCTGGGGCACTCTACTGGTGACCGATCTCCATACAGAAAAAGACCCATCCACAATCACTCTCTGCCTTCTGCAGGCAAGCCAGTTCTGGATCCACAAGGCCAAAGCCCCTTGGATCCCATGCTTCTCACCTTCTCAAGAAGTCTTGCATGGGGGACCTTATCAAACACCTTGCTGAAATCCATATAAACCACATCCACCACTTTTCCTTCGTCAATGTGTTCAGTCACATTTTCAAAGAACTCCACTAGGCTCATAAGGCACGACCTGTCCTTGACAAAACCATACTGACTATTTCTGATCAAGCTAAACTGCTCTAAATGCTCATAAATCCTGTTCCTCAGGATCCTCTCCAGCAACTTACCAGCCACTGAGGTCAGACTCACTGGTCGGTAATTTCCCAGGCTATTCCTGTTCCCTTTCTTGAAAATCGAACTACATCTGCAATTCTCCAGTCCTCCGGAACCTCTCCCGTCTCCATTGACGATGCAAAGATCATCGCCAAGGGCTCTACAATCTCTTCCCTCATCTCCCACAGTAACCTGGGGTATATCCCATCCGGTCCCGGCAACCTATCTTGATAGAATTTAAAAGTTCCAACACACATTCCAATAATAATTCCAACAATAGTTCCAATAATAATTAAGGATAACATCAGGCTGGTAGTGAGAGACAATATGGTCACTACGAGAGGACACAGATTTAAGGTGCAGGGAAGCAAATACAGAGGGGATGTTAGGGGTAAGTTTTTCTCTCAGAGGGTGGTGAGTGAATGGAATCGGCTGCCGTCAGAGGTGGTTGAGGAAACTCGCTGGGGTCTTTTAAAAGACTTCTGGATGAGTATATGGGAAAGAATGGGATGGGGGTTATAGATAGGTCTGTGGATTGGTAGATGTGATTGGCGCAACTCGTGGGCCGAAGGGCCTGTTTGTGCTGTAGTGTTCTATATTCTATGTTCTATGATATAGCCTCTAAAGATCAAAATGATAACTTCCAACACATCTTTTTTTGTTCTCTTTAGTAATAATAATCATTTTAAGGACCTCACCTCCTACAGTTCTCTTTAGAGCAGAGGAGGATGAGAGGTGACTTCAAAGAAAATTATAAGATGATGAGGTGGATAGATAGAGTGGATGTGCAGAGACTATTTTCTCGGGTGGATGTAGCTATTACTAGGGGTATAACTATAAGGTTCATGGTGGGAAATATAGGAGAGATGTCTGAGGTAGGTTCTCTACTCAGAGAGTGGGGAGCATACTAGAATGATAGGGAGTGAGATAGCTTGTTCCTGGTTTCGGACAAAGCTCAACACAACATCGAGAGCCAAAGGGCCTATACTGTGCTATACTGTTCAATGTTCTGTGTTCTATATCAACTGTAATAGTTTAAGGTTCCAGCACTAATCCTTTATAGCGCACTACTTGTCACATCTACCATGAGAAAAAGATCCATTTATACCAGATTCTGTTTCCTGTTAGCTAGCCAATTTTCTATTCATGCCAACATGTTACCTCCTACAACGTGAACTTTTATTTTTCACAATAACCTTTGATGTGGTACTTTATCAAGTGCCTTCTGGAAATCCAAGTACATTATATCAACCAGTTCCCCTTTATACACAGCACATGTGACTCCTTTAAAGATAAATTGGTTAAAAGAATTTCCTTTTCATCAAAATTGCTTTGAATTTTTTCCAAGTGCCCTGCTATAACATCTTTAATAATGTCTTCTAACATTTTCATTCACAGATGTTTAGCTACATGTCACATCCTTGACAGCTTTCTCCTCCAGACAGTACCTCTTTCCCCCACATTTTCCTTTCTCCAAAACCTCCTTCCTTCTCCTACCTCTCTCCCAAGCCCTTTCCCCACGATTGAATGCAATGTTGCTGAATCATTACCTTTGCTTCAAGAGGTGACTCAGGGCAGCTGTAAAAATTAGCCACTGCATCTCTGCTGCTCTGATAACCTGCAGGAAACAGAAATGAGTGAGGAGTGAACGAGCATTCCAATTTTATTTCAGCCATTTTACATAAGCTAATTCATCATTTCTCTACCTAACAAACAATTTAAGATTTTTGAGAAGCCAGAAACCCTGGAAGCCTAACCTAGAGCACCTGAGCATTCAGAAATCCTAGACACAACTGTTCTGAAGAGATCAGGAAGAAACTAATAAAACAAAGAATCAGATCCTGGATCTGGCACTGACATCATAGCCAAATTGAGACAAAGCAGCATTTAACAGTAATTCTGTCTATTTCCTGTTCATATTATTTCATAAATGGTTTTCAGATAACATTTACATACAACATAGAACATAGAACATTACAGCACAGAACAGGCCCTTCGGCCTTCGATGTTGCGCCGACCAATATAAAAAGCAATGCCCCTCCAAACTAAACCATTCCCTCCTCTTCCATATACTTATCAACTAAGCTCTTAAACGCCACCAAACTTGGCGCATCTACAACTGCTGCAGGCAGGGCATTCCACTCCCGAACCACCCTTTGGGTAAAGAATCATGATCATGTTGAGTCATATAATTCAATAATAAATATAAAACATTAAACACCTTTTAAAGAGTTCTCATTCAATGATGCAGCTAGGCAGGAAAACGATTTTAATGTAGACAAATGTGCAGTAATGCTGATTGGTACAGAAATCAAAAACATTGCTTAAAAAGAAACACATGGAAAATTAAAGGCAAAGTTCAAGGTGCAGAATCAACCATTTATAAAGACGTTCTGTAAACTTAAGACTCAATGGGCAGAATTTTACCAGCCCAGTGGTAGTTTGTTTATTCATTTAGCAGATGTGGGTATCACTGGCTAGGCCAGCATTTAATGCCCATCCTTAATTGCCCTTAAGCTGAGTGGCTTGCCAGGCTAATACAGTGGGTAGGTAAGAGTCAACCATATTGTTTTGGGTTTGGAGTCATATGTAGGCCAGACAGGTAAGGATGACAGAATGATAGAAGTCTACAAGATTATGAGAGGCATGGACAGAGTGGATAGGAGGAAGCTTTTTCCCAGGGTGGAAGAGTCAGTTACTAGGGGGCGTAGCTTTACTGTGCGAGGGATGAGTTTTAAGGGAGATATACGAGACAGATTTTTTTACACTGAGAGTGATGGGTGCCTGGAACTCACTGCTGGGGGAGATAGTGGAAGCAGATATGGTAGTGAGTTTTAAGAGGCATCTTGACAAATACATGAATAGGATGGGAATAGAGAGATACAGTCCCAGGAAGAGTAGGGAGTTTTATTCGGTACAGCAGCATGGTTGATGCAGGCATGGAAGGCCAAAGGGCCTGTTCCTGTGGCTGCAATTTTCTTTGTTCTTTGACAGATTTTCTTCCCAAAAGGGGATTAGTAAACCAGAGAGCTTTTATAACAATTAACAAGGAACAAAGAACAGTACAGCACAGTAAATAAGCTCTTTGGCCCACAATGTGTGCCAAAGGTTTAAGATTTTGTACCTGAATGCTCAGAGCATTCAAAATAGAATGGATGCACAGATAAATGTACAGGGGTATGATCTATTTGGTATTATGGAAATGTGGCTCCAAGGTGACCAAGGATGGCAATTAAGCATTGAGGGCTGTTCAGTGTTTACAGACAGAAAGGAAAAGATGGTGGAGTTGTATTGTTGATTAAAAGTTATATTTTTATGATATTGAAGAAAGATATCAGCATAGATGAAGTGGGATCTATATGGATTGAGTTAAAAAACAAGGAGCAAAAAATATTGATGGGGGCAGTACACAGACCACCAACTGTAATGGCAATGTTGGGGAAAGCATTAGACAGAAAATCAAGATGCATGTGTTAAAGGAACATCTGTGATTATGGGTGACTTTAATCTCCATATAGACGGGAGAATCAAATTAGTTACAGTACAATACAGCAGGAATTTCTGGACTGTATAGGGCATGGTTTTCTGGAGCAATACATGAGGAACCAACAGGGAGCAAGCTATCTTGGACTGGGTACTCGAACATAGAACATAGAACACTACACTCATTGTGCAATGAGAAAGGATTAGTTGTCAGTCTAGTTGTGAGAGAACCCTTGGGGATGAGTGACCATAATATGGTAGGATTCCTTGTCAAGGTAATGATGTAGTTGATTCTGAGACCAGGGCCGTGAATCTCAGTAAAGAGAACTATGATGGTATGGGGCATGAATTGGCCATGATGCACTAAGAAAGATTACTGAAAGGAATGACAGTGGACAAACAATGCAGGCATTTAAAGAATTAATAGGTGAACTCTAGAAGTTGTTTATTCCTGTTTGGCGCAAGAATGATAAGAAATTGTGACTGAACCATGACTTACAAGGGAAATTAGAGATAGTATCAGATTCAAAGAAGAAGCATGCAAATTGGCAAGAGAAAGCAATATATCTAAGGATTGGGAATAGTTTAAAATTTAGCAAAGGAGGACCAAGAGGTTGATTGAGAATTGAAAAATAGAGTATGAAAGTAAGCCAGCAGGGAACATAAAAATTGACTGTAAAAGTTTCTATAGGTATGTAAAGAGAGAAAGATTGACAAACAAATGTACAGTCAGAAAGGGGAGAATTCCTAACGGGGACTAAAGAAATTAAATTTGTACTTTGCTTCAGCCTTCACAAAGAAGACATAATAATATACCAAAAGTGCTGAGAGAAACATGTTTTAGTGAGGAACTTAAGAAAATCTGCATTAGTAGAGAACTGGTTTTGGAGAAATTGATGGGATTGAAGGTGGATAAGTCTCTAGGTCCTGATAACCTTCATTCCAGAATACTTAAGGAACTGGCCCTGGAAATAGTAGATCCATTAGTAGTCATTTCCAAAATTCTTTGGACTCTGGATTGATTCCTACAGATTGGAGGTAGCAAATATAACTACTATTCAAAAAGGGAGGCAGAAAGGAAATAGAGAACCATAGACCAATGAACCTAATGTCAGTACTGGGGAAGTTGCTAAGTCCATTATCAAAAATTTCATAATTAACGCAGTGAGATAATCACAGTCAGCATGGATTTACAAAAGGGAAATCATGCTTGACGAATCTATTGGAATTCTTTGAGGATGTGCTAGTAGAGTTGACCGAGGAGAACCAGTGGATGTGGTTTATTTAGATTTTCAGAAGGCTTTCAACAACTTCCCATATAATAGACTTGTATGTAAAGGTAAAGCACATGGGATTGCAGGTAATGTCTTGAGATGGATAGAAAGTTGGTTAGCAGATAGGAAGCAAAGAAGTGGCATAAATGGGTCTTTTTTAACTGGTACTCAGTGACTAGTGGTGTTCCGCAGGGATCTGTGCTAGGACCCAACTATTCACATTATATATTCATGATTTGACAGAGGAAACTGAATGAATCATCTCCAAATTTGCAAATGATACAAAGTTAGGTAGGAGGGTGAGCTGTGGCAAGGATGCAGAGATACTTCAGCATGATTTGGACAGGCTGAGTGTACGGGCATATGCATGGCAGATGCAGTATAATGTGGATAAATGTGAGGATATCCATTTTGGTAGTAATGATGGGAAGATAGATTATTACTTGAATGGGTGTAAATTGAGAAAGCTGGATAGAACATAGAACATTACAGCGCAGTACAGGCCCTTCGGCCCTCGATGTTGCGCCGGCCAGTGGACCCTCTAACCTAAACTATTCCAATATCATCCATATGCCTATCCTCCGACCATTTGAATGCCCCCAAAGTAGGCGAGTCCACAACTGCTGCAGGCAGGGCATTCCACGCCCTCACCACCCTCTGTGTAAGAACCTGCCTCTGACATCCGTCCTATAACTACCACCTCTTAATTTAAAGTTATGTCCCCTCGTGTTGGTCGTCATCACCATCCGAGGAAAAAGGGTCTCACTATCCACCCTATCCGGTCCCTTGATCATCTTATACGCCTCAATTAGGTCACCGCGTAACCTTCTTCTGTCTAATGAAAATAACCTCAGGTCCCTCAACCTTTCCTCATAAGGTCTTCCCACCATACCAGGCAACATCCTGGTAAACCTCCTCTGCACCCTTTCCAATGCTTCCACATCTTTCTTATAAAGCGGCGACCAGAACTGTACGCAATACTCCAAGTGCGGCCGCACCAGAGTTTTGTACAGTTGTAACATAACCATACGGCTCCTAAATTCAATCCCTCTACCAATAAAAGCTAACAGACCGTATGCCTTCTTAACAACTTTATCAACCTGGGTGCCAACTTTCAAAGAGCTATGTATTTGTACCCCAAGATCCCTCTGCTCGACAACACTATTAAGGGTCCTTCCTTTGTACCTGGAACTTCGATGTTGTGGCCATTTCAGAGACTTGGGTAGAGCAGGGACAAGAATGGATGTTGCAGGGGTTCAAATGCTTTAGTCGGAGTAGAGAAGGAGGTAGAAGGGGGGGAGGAGTGGCATTATTAGTCAAAGACTGTATCACAGTGACAGAAAAGAAGTTTGATGAGGACTTGTCTGTTGAGGTAGTATGGGCTGAGATTAGAAACAGGAAGGAGAGGTCACCCTGTTGGGAGTCTTTTATAGACCTCCTAAAAGTTCTAGAGAGGTTGAGGAAAGGATTGCAAAGTCAATTCTGGTCAGGAGTGAAAGTAATAGGGTAATTGTTATGGGGGACTTTAACTTTACTAATATTGATTGAATAGCTATAGCTCTAGCTCGTTAGAGGGGTCAGTTTTCGTACAAAGTGTGCAGGAAGGTTTTTTGACTCAGTATGTAGATAGGCCAACTAGAGGTGAGGCTACATTGGATTTGGTGCTGGGCAATGAGCCAGACCAGGTGTTAGGCTTGGAAGTTAGTGAACATTTTGGTGATAGTGACCACAATTCGGTTACGTTCACCTTAGTGATGGATAGGGATAGGCATGAAGCTGGGGGCAGTAGTTATAGCTGGGGGAAGGGTAATTATGAGGCCATCAGGAGAGAATTAGGGTGCATAGATTGGACTAGGAAACTACAGGGACTGGGAACATCTGGAATGTGGAGCTTATTCAAGGAGCAGCTGCTGCGAGTCCTTGATAAGTATGTCCCTGTCAGGCAAGGAGGAAATGGTCGAGTAAGAGAACCTTGGTGTACGAAAAAAGTTGATTTGCTGGTTAAAAGGAAAAAGGAGGCTTATGTCAGGATGAGGCTTGAAGGCTCGGTTAGTGCAATGGATAGCTATAGATTAGCCAGGAGGGAGCTAAAGAGTGAATTGAGGAGAGCTAAGAGAGGACACGAGAAGACTTTGGCTGATAGGATTAAGGAGAATCCTAAAGCTTTCTTTAGATATGTTAAGAATAGAAGATTGGTTAGGACAAGATTAGGGCCAGTCATAGACAGCAGTGGGAAGTTGTGCGTGGAGCCTGAAGAGATTGGAGAGGCACTGAATAAATATTTCTCTTCGGTATTCACGCAGGGTGATGTAAATGTAGTTATGGAGAACACTGAGGTACAGGGTAGCAAACTGGAAAGTATCGAAGTAGATAGGGAGGATGTGCTAGATATTCTCGAGGGTTTGAAGTTGGATAAGTCCCCTGGGCCGGACGGGATTTACCCTAGGATTCTCTGGGAGGCAAGAGAGGAGATTGCAGAGCCTCTGGCTCTGATCTTCAGTCGTCGTTGGTTACGGGTGTGGTTCCGGAGGACTGGAGGATAGCGAATGTGGTCCCATTGTTCAAGAAGGGGAAGAGAGACCTTCCAGGGAATTATAGGCCAGTGAGTCTTACTTCTGTTGTGGGCAAAGTATTGGAGAGAATTATTAGGGATAGGATTTATAGTTATTTAGAGAGAAATGAATTGATTGGGGATAGTCAGCATGGTTTTGTGAAGGGTAGGTCGTGCCTTACTAACCTCATTGAGTTTTTTGAAAAAGTGACTAAAGAGGTGGATGGGGGTAAGGCGGTTGATGTGGTATATATGGACTTTAGTAAGGCGTTTGATAAGGTGGCCCATGGAAGACTTCTGCAGAAAATGCAGATGTATGGGATAGAGGGTGATTTAGCTAATTGGGTTAGGAATTGGCTAGCAGATAGAAGACAGAGGGTGGTGGTTGATGGAGATATTCATCGTGGAGTTCGGTGACAAGTGGTGTACCTCAGGGGTCTGTTTTGGGGCCCCTGCTGTTTGTAATTTTTATAAATGATCTGGATGAGGGTATTGAAGGATGGATTAGTAAATTTGCAGATGACACTAAAGTCGGTGGAGTGGTAGATAGTGAAGAGGGGTGTTATAGTTTGCAGAGAGACTTGGACAAGTTGCAGAGCTGGGCCGAGAGGTGGCAAATGGAGTTTAATGTGGAAAAGTGTGAGGTAATGCACTATGGCAGAAATAATAAATGTGTAGAGTATAGGGCAAATGGTAGGATTCTTAGTAGTCTAGATGAACAGAGGGATCTTGGTGTGTATGTGCATAGATCCCTGAAAGTAGGCAGTCAAGTCGAGAAGGTTGTTAAGAAGGCATATGGAGTCTTAGCTTTTATTGGTAGGGGGATTGAATTTCGGAGCCGCAACGTCATGTTGCAACTGTACAAAACTCTAGTGCGGCCGCACTTGGAGTATTGTGTGCAGTTCTGGTCCCCACATTATAAGAAAGATGTGGAGGCATTGGAGAGGGTACAGAGGAGGTTTACCAGGATGTTGCCTGGTATGGAGGGCAGGTCTTATGAAGAGAGGCTGAGGGATTTGAGGTTGTTTTCGTTAGAAAGGAGGCGGCTAAGAGGGGACCTAATCGAAACATATAAGATGATTAGAGGTTTAGATAGGGTGGACAGTGATAGCCTTTTTCCTAGGATGGAGAAAGCTAGCACGAGGGGACACAGCTTTAAATTAAGGGGTGATAGTTATAGGACGGATATCAGAGGTAGGTTCTTTACCCAAAGGGTGGTTCGGGAGTGGAATGCCCTGCCTGCAGCAGTTGTAGATGCGCCAAGTTTGGTGGCGTTTAAGAGGTTAGTTGATAAGTATATGGAAGAGAAGGGAATGGTTTAGTTTGGAGGGGCATTGCTTTTTATATTGGTCGGCGCAACATCGAAGGCCGAAGGGCCTGTTCTGTGCTGTAATGTTCTATGTTCCATTAGCCCTATATTTCATATGCCTGTTATTCCTACCAAAGTGAATCGCCTCACACTTATCCATATTGAATTCCATTTGCCACCTCACGGCCCAGCTCTGCAACCTATCTATGTCCCTCTGCAAACTGTAACATCCATCCTCGCTGTCTACAACTCCCCCCACTTTGGTATCATCAGCAAATTTACTAATCCAACCCTCTACACCCTCATCTAGGTCATTTATAAAAATGACAAACAGCAGTGGCCCCAAAACAGATCCTTGAGGTACACCACTTGTAACTGCACTCCAGGTTGAATATTTCCCATCAACCACCACCCTCTGTCTTCTATCAGCTAGCCAATTCCTAATCCAAACTGCTAAATCACCTTCAATCCCATGCATCTGCACTTTCTGCAGTAGCCTACCATGGGGAACCTTATCAAACGCTTTGCTAAAATCCATATACACTACATCAACTGCCTTACCCTTATCTACCTCTTTGGTCACCTCCTCAAAAAACTCAATAAGGTTTGTGAGGCACGACCTACCCTTCACAAAACCGTGCTGACTATCCCTAATCAATTTATTTCTCTCTAGATGCTTATAAATCCTATCCCTTATAATTCTTTCCAAGACCTTGCCCACAACAGAAGTCAGGCTCACCGGTCTATAATTTCCAGGATGGTCCCTACTCCCCTTTTTGAACAAAGGGACAACATTTGCCATCCTCCAGTCTTCCGGCACTATACCTGTAGCCAATGATGACATGAAGATCAAAGCCAAAGGCTCTTCAATCTCCTCTCTCGCCTCCCAGAGAATCCTAGGGTAAATCCCATCTGGCCTAGGGGACTTATCTATTTTGATACCCTCAAGATTCGCTAACACATCCTCCTTATGAACCTCAATCCTGCCCAGTCTACAACCTGGTATCGCAGTATTCTCCCCGACAACATTGTCTTTCTCCTGCGTGAATACTGATGAAAAATACTCATTCAGTGTCTCTCCTATCTCCTCAGGCTCCACGCACAACTTCCCACTGCTATCTCTGACTGGCCCTAATCTTGCCCTAACCAATCTTTTATTATTTATATACCTGTAAAAAACTTTAGGATTCTCCTTAATCCTATCCGCCAAAGTCTTCTCGTGTCCTCTTCTAGCTCTTCTCAACTCCCTCTTTAGTTCATAGAACATAGAACATTACAGCACAGAACAGGCCCTTCGGCCTTCGATGTTGTGCTGACCAAAATAAAAAGCAATGCCCCTCCAAACTAAACCATTCCCTTCTCTTCCATATACTTATCAATTAACCTCTTAAACGCCACCAAACTTGGCGCATCTACAACAGCTGCAGGCAGGGCATTCCACTCCCTAATCACTCTTTGAGTAAAGAACCTACCTCTGATATCCGTCCTATAACTCATACCCCTTAATTTAAAGCTGTGTCCCCTCGTGCTAGTTCCTTCCTGGCTAATTTATAGCATTCCATTGCCTTAACTGAGCCTTCACGTCTCATCATTATATAAGCTTCCTTCTTCCTCTTCACCAGAGATTCAACTTCCCTAGTACACCATGGTTCCCTCACTTGACCACTTCCTCCCTGCCTGGCAGGTACATATTCATTAAGGACATGCAGAAACTGTTCCTTAAATATACTCCACATTTCAGATACTCCGTGGGACCTTGGTGTCCTTGTTCATCAATTGGTGAAAGTAAGCATGCAGGTACAGCATGCAGTGAAGAAGGCAAATGGTCCGTTGGCCTTCATACCGACAGGATTTGAATATAGGGCTAGGGATGTTTTGCAGCAATTGTATAGGACATTGGTGAGGCCACACCTGGAGTATTGTGTGCAGTTTTGAAGTCCTTATCTGAGGAAGGATGCCCTTGCTATAGAAGGAGTCCAGTGAAGATTTGCCATGCTAATTCCTGGGATGGCAAGTTTGTCATATGAGGAGAGTCTAAATCGATTCGGATTATATTCACTGGAGATTAGAAAAGTGAGAGGGAATCTCAAAGAAACTCATAAAATTCTCATAGGGTTAGACAGGGTAGATTCAGAAAGAATGTTCCCAATTTTGGTTTGATTTGATTTGATTTATTATTGTTGCATGTATTAATATGCAGTGAAAAGTATTCTTTCTTACGTGCTATACAGACAAAGTATACAGTTCATAGAGAAGGAAACCAGACAGTGCAGAATGTAGTGTTGTAGTCATAGCTGGGGTGTAGAGAAAGATCAACTTAATGCAAGGTAGGTTCATTCAAAAGTCTGAAAGCAGCAGGGAAGAAGTTGTTCTTGAGTCAGTTAATATGTGACCTCAGACTTTTATATTTTTTTCCTGAGAGGAGAAAGTGCAAGAGAGAATGTCCGGGGTGTGCGGGGTTTCTAAATTATACTGGCTGCTTTTCCAAGGCAGGAAATGTGGACAGAGTTAATAGATGGGAGGCTAGTTTGCGTGATGGATTGGGCTACATTCACAACCTTTTGTATTTCCTTGGGGCTTGAGCAGAGCAGCAAGCTGTGATACAACCAGAAAGAATGTTTTCTATGGTGCATCTGTAAAAGTTAGTGAGAGTTGTCGCTGATATGCCAAATTTCCTTGGTTTTCTGAGAAAGTAGAGATGTTGGTAGGCTTTCTTAACTGTAGTGGTACCATGGGGACCAGGACACATTGTTGATGATCTGGACATCTAAAAACTTGAAGGTCTCAACCATTTCTACTTTGTCCCCGCTCATGTAGACAGGATCATATTCTCCACCATGCTTCCTGAATTGGATGACAATCTTTTTTTAGAGCAACACAGCACGGGAAACAGGCCCTTCGGCCCAACGAGCCCGTGCCGCTGTCATAACTATATAGTAACAATTCCATTATCCTATTCTAATATAGGCGAGCGGGAGTAGTTTTTGCCGTTTTTTATTTAAACTAACTTGAAACCGGAAGTCGTCACTAGGAGGCTACCGGTAGTTGTAGTTTTTAAGCTATATAAGTACTAACCTCTGGGTATCGGCCTCATTGTTCCATTGGAGCAGCACGGAGAGGCAGCGATTTGGGAGAGCGAGAAGTTCGATTGTTAAGTAGTTTTTTAACTTTTCTCTTTGTTTAAAACAGCGAGCGGGAGTAGTTTTTGCCGTTTTTTATTTAAACTAACTTGTAACCGGAAGTCGTCACTAGGGGCTGCCGGTAGTTGTAGTTTTTCTCTCTGACTCTATAAATTGGTCCAGAGAGGTAACCCGATACTCTACACAGGTAGAGTATCCCACCCTCCCCCCTCCTCTAACCTAATAATAAAAGTGTGTGTGAAGTTTTTTTTTCTCTCCTGGAAATTAAAGTAACAGTGATGGCAGTGCAGGTAGTACGTTGCACCTCCTGCGGTATGTATGAGGTGAGGGACACCAGTAGTGTTCCTGCTGATTACACCTGCAGGAAGTGTGCACATTTGCAGCTCCTTGAGGATCGTGTTAAGGAGCTGGAGCTGGAATTAGAGGAGCTCAGGGTAATTCGAGAGGTTGAGGAGGATATAGGCAGGAGTAACAAAGAGATTGTAACTCCTAAAAGTGATAATTGGGTAACTATTAGGAGGAGGGGTAAGAAGCAATCGGGGAGACAATCCCCTGGGGCTGTTCCCCTCCAAAATAAATTTTCTGTCTTGGAGGCTACAGTTGAGGAAGAATCAACTGGAGCTGACCAAAGGGAGCAGGTCTCTGGGGGTGAGACTGCTGAGAATGCTAAGGTGGGTGGGGGGAATAAGAGATTAGGCCTAGTTATAGGAGACTCCATAGTTAGAGGGACAGATAGGAGGGTAAATAGTAATAAACAGGACTCAGGGCTGGTGTGTTGCCTCCCAGGGGCTGGGGTCCAGGATGTTGCAGATCGGGTTTTTAAGATTCTTAAGGGTGAGGGGAGTCAGCCCCAAGTCATAGTTCATGTGGGGACACATGATGTAGGTAGGACAAGGGAAGGGGATATTAAACAGAAATTTATGGAGTTAGGGTGGAAGCTTAGGTCCATAACAGGCAGAGTGGTTATCTCTGGACTCTTGCCTGTGCCAAGAGATAGTTTAGAGATGAACAGAGAAAGGGATAGTTTGAACTCATGGCTGCGTGGATGGTGCAGGAGGGAGGGGTTCAGGTTCCTTAACAATTGGGACTCATTCTGGGATAGGTGGGACCTCTTCAAGAGAGATGGTCTACACCTGAACCAGAGGGGGACTAATATCTTGGGGGGAAAATTTGCTAAGGCTATGATGGGGGCTTTAAACTGATTCGGGGGGGGGGTGGGATCCTAAGTAGTTGGGGTGCTGAGAGGGATGAGAGTAAGGGGGTTATAGAAGAGAGTTGTAAAACACAGCGGCGTACGGGTGGGGTGGGGCATGGTTTGAGATGCGTATACTTTAATGCAAGGAGTATTCGCAATAAGGGGGAGGAACTTGCAGCTTGGACCAGTACCTGGAACTTCGATGTTGTGGCCATTTCAGAGACTTGGGTAGAGCAGGGACAGGAATGGATGTTGCAGGTTCCGGGGTACAAATGCTTTAGTCGGAGTAGAGAAGGAGGTAGAAGGGGGGGAGGAGTGGCGTTATTGGTCAAAGACTGTATCACGGTGATAGAAAAGAAGTTTGATGAGGACTTGTCTGTTGAGGTAGTATGGGCTGAGATTAGAAACAGGAGAGGAGAGGTCACCCTGTTGGGAGTCTTTTACAGACCTCCTAATAGTTCTAGAGAGGTTGAGGAAAGGATTGCGAAGTCAATTCTGATTAGGAGTGAAAGTAGTAGGGTAATTGTGATGGGGGACTTTAACTTTGCTAATATTGATTGGAATAGCTATAGCTCTAGCTCGTTAGAGGGGTCAGTTTTCGTACAGAGTGTGCAGGAAGGTTTTTTGACTCAGTATGTAGAGAGGCCAACTAGAGGTGAGGCTACATTGGATTTGGTGCTGGGCAATGAGCCAGACCAGGTGTTAGGCTTGGAAGTTAGTGAACATTTTGGTGATAGTGACCACAATTCGGTTACGTTCACCTTAGTGATGGACAGGGATAGGCATGAAGCTGGGGGCTGTAGTTATAGCTGGGGGAAGGGTAATTATGAGGCCATCAGGAGAGAATTAGGGTGCATAGATTGGACTAGGGAACTACAGGGACTGGGAACATCTGGAATGTGGTGCTTATTCAAGGAGCAGCTGCTGCGAGTCCTTGATAAGTATGTCCCTGTCAGGCAGGGAGGAAATGGACGAGTAAGAGAGCCTTGGTGTACGAAAAAAGTTGATTTGCTGGTTAAGAAGAAAAAGGAGGCTTATGTCAGGATGAGGCTTGAAGGCTCAGATAGTGCAATGGATAGCTATAGATTAGCCAGGAAGGAGGTAAAAAGTGAATTGAGGAGAGCTAAGAGGGGACACGAGAAGATGTTGGCTGATAGGATTAAGGAGAATCCTAAAGCTTTCTTTCGATATGTTAAGAATAGAAGATTGGTTAGGGCAAGATTAGGGCCAGTCATAGACAGCAGTGGGAAGTTGTGCGTGGAGCCTGAAGAGATTGGTGAGGCACTGAATAAATATTTCTCTTCGGTATTCACGCAGAGTGCTGGAAATGTAGCTATGGAGAGCACTGAGGTACAGGGTTGCAAATTGGGGAGTATTGTAGTAGATAGGGAGGATGTGTTAGAAATTCTCGAGGGTTTGAAGTTGGATAAGTCCCCTGGGCCGGACGGGATTTACCCTAGGATTCTCTGGGAGGCAAGAGAGGAGATTGCAGAGCCTCTGGCTCTGATCTTCAGGTCCTCGTTGGTTACGGGTGTGGTTCCGGAGGACTGGAGGATAGCGAATGTGGTCCCATTGTTTAAGAAGGGGAAGAGAGACCTTCCTGGGAATTATAGGCCAGTGAGTCTTACTTCTGTTGTGGGCAAGGTATTGGAGAGAATTATTAGGGATAGGATTTATAGTTATTTAGAGAGAAATGAATTGATTGGGGATAGTCAGCATGGTTTCGTGAAGGGTAGGTCATGCCTTACTAACCTCATTGAGTTTTTTGAGAAAGTGACCAGAGAGGTGGATGGGGGTAAGGCGGTTGATGTAGTATATATGGACTTTAGTAAGGCGTTTGATAAGGTGGCCCATGGAAGACTTCTACAGAAAATGCAGATGTGTGGAATAGAGGGTGATTTAGCTAATTGGATTAGGAATTGGCTGGCAGATAGAAGACAGAGGGTGGTGGTTGATGGGAGATATTCATCGTGGAGTTCGGTGACGAGTGGTGTGCCTCAGGGGTCTGTTTTGGGGCCCCTGCTGTTTGTAATTTTTATAAATGATCTGGATGAGGGTATTGAGGGATGGATCAGTAAATTTGCAGATGACACTAAAGTTGGTGGAGTGGTAGATAGTGAAGAGGGGTGTTATAGTTTACAGAGTGACTTGGACAAGTTGCAGAGCTGGGCCGAGAGGTGGCAAATGGAGTTTAATGTGGAAAAGTGTGAGGTAATGCACTTTGGCAGGAACAATAAATGTGTAGAGTATAGGGCTAATGGTAGGGCTCTTAATAGTGTTGAGGAACAGAAGGATCTTGGTGTATGTGTCAATAGATCCCTGAAAGTAGGCAGTCAAGTGGATAAAGTTGTTAAGAAGGCATATGGAGTCTTAGCTTTTATTGGTAGGGGGATTGAATTTAGGAGCCGCAGCATCATGTTGCAACTGTACAAAACTCTAGTGCGGCCGCACTTGGAGTATTGTGTGCAGTTCTGGTCCCCACATTATAAGAAAGATGTGGAGGCATTGGAGAGGGTACAGAGGAGGTTTACCAGGATGTTGCCTGGTATGGAGGGCAGGTCTATGAAGAGAGGTTGAAGGATTTGAGGTTGTTTTCGTTAGAAAGGAGGCGGCTAAGAGGGGATCTTATTGAAGCATATAAGATGATTAGAGGTTTAGATAGGGTGGACAGTGATAGCCTTTTTCCTAGGATGGAGAAAGCTAGCACGAGGGGACACAGCTTTAAATTAAGGGGTATGAGTTATAGGACGGATATCAGAGGTAGGTTCTTTACTCAAAGAGTGATTAGGGAGTGGAATGCCCTGCCTGCAGCTGTTGTAGATGCGCCAAGTTTGGTGGCGTTTAAGAGGTTAGTTGATAAGTATATGGAAGAGAAGGGAATGGTTTAGTTTGGAGGGGCATTGCTTTTCATTTTGGTCGGCACAACATCGAAGGCCGAAGGGCCTGTTCTGTGCTGTATTGTTCTATGTTCTATGTTCTATGTTAATTTTAGGTTATTCCTAATATGGAAGAGTCTCAATGTAGGGACAATTTGTTTCCCAATCAGCCTAAGAGCGAATTTTTTGGGATGTGGGAGGAAACCGGAGCGCCCGAAGAAAACCCACGCAACCACGGGGAGAACGCGCAAACTCCCGCAGACACCGGCCCAATTCCAAGTGTCTGCACAGCTACAGCGATAGTCACTGAGCTGTCATGGTGCCCTTCAGATGGTCCAGATAAAGCACTCATTTACGACATGAAGCACCAGGCAACCCATGAATCAACATCCAAGAGCTGTCCTCGCACCACCTGCCGAATGCATGCTCCTTGTTGGTCAAGTATGGACCGAATTACCTGTGGAAAAAAAAGCCATAGTTAAACAGTCCTACTATATCCCTCTATCTGCATAACGCTCATGTGGCTGTCCAAGAGACCCTTAAACAGCCCTAGCGTGCCTGCTCCCACCACCTTACTCGGCAGTGCATTCCACACCCCCACTACCCTTTGTGTGAAAAACTGCCCTCTAATATTCGTCTTATACATAGCCCCCCTCACCCTAAGGCCATGACCCCTCGTCCTATCCATTTCTGAAGGTGGAAAAAGTTTACCACCATTTACTCTATCTATACCCCTTATAATCTTATACACCTCTATTAGATCCCCTCTAAGCCGACGTCTTTCAAGGGAAAACAACCCCAGTCTATTTAATCGTTCCTCATAAGACAGTCCTTCCATACCAGGCAGCATCCTGGTAAACCTCCTCTGCACTCTCTCCAAGGACTCCACATCCTTCCGATAGTACAGCGACCAGAACTGGACGCAGTATTCCAAGTGAGGCCTAACCAACGTTCTATACAATTGCAACATCAAACTCCTACTCTTGTATTCTATACCCTTTTCTATGAAAGCTAACATACTATACACATCTTCTCTTGTTGATATTGATAGAGACATTATTATTGCTGGACTAGTTCATCAGATTCTCTATCTCAATGGTGGGGGCGTCCAGAACTAAGGATCATAATTTGAGGATAAGGGGTAAACCTTTTAGAACTGAGGTGAAGAGAAATTTCTTCACCTAGAGGGTAGTGAATGTGTGAAATTCACTACCACAGAAAGTAGTTGAGGCCAAAATGTTGTGTGATTTCAAAAAGAAATTAGATACAGCTCTTGGGGCTAAAGGGATCAAGGGATATGGAGGAAGGGGAGATCAGGATATTGAATTTGATGATCAGCCATGATCAAAATGAATGGCAGAGCAGGCTTGACCTCCTCCTGCTTCCATTTTCTATGAACATGGCACCAAATTAAATGAATATTTTTCACCTGCCCATATTCATGTGCTTATCTAAAATACCCTGAAATGGCCCTATCATGTCTGCCTTCATCACAACCCATAGCAGCACGTTCCAGACATCTACTACTCTGTGTGAAAAAACATTCCCCTCACATATCCTTTGAATTTTCCCTCTCTCACCTTGAGTGCTTGCCCCCTTGTTTTAGACATAACTCTGAGAAAAAGATTCTGATTCTCAGCTTATATGCCTCTCATAATTTTGTAGACTTCTGTCAGGTCTCCCCATAGCTTCTACTATTCATGGTGTATTCCTTTGTTAATCCTTCCAAAATGTATCGCCTTACACTTTTCAGGTATAAATTCCATTTGTCACTGTTCTGCCCATCTGACCAGCCTGTCTATGTCATCCTGTAATCTAAGGCTTTCCATCACACCACCAATTTTTATGTCATCTGGGGATTTAATGATCATACCTCCTACATTCATATCTAGATCATCCCTGCGCACTACACAAACAAGAGAACCAGCATCAATCGCTGTGGAACACCACTGGACTCAGGTTTCCAGTTGCAAAAATAACCTTTGACCATCCTCCTCTGCCTCCTGCCACTATGTTAATTTTGGATCAAATTTGCCAAATTGCTGTGGATTTTTTAAAATCAATTTCCCATACAGGACCTTGTCATTGAAGCCCATGTACACTATATCAACTGCACTGCCTTCATCTACAGACCTCATCATTTCCTTGGAAAATGCAATTAAATTTGTTAACTGATTTTCCCTTGACAAAACCATGCTGGTTATTCAAATTTCATCATCTGCTTGGTGGGATAATGAACCTGAGTCCCTAGGTTTGACTCCGAGTCTCTGGATTATTATTAGTGTGAATGCTAGTGATAATACTATGGCACCATGGCCTCCCTTTCGAATTAGTGAATCAGATTTGTTTACGACAATTGACAATTAACATTGTTGTCTATAGTTTGCAGGTGACTGCAGTGCTGTTGCCACTCTGCACCAGATTTGCAAACCATTCTTGATCTCTTCAATACTGCATACAAAAAACATGGCCTGTCCTTGACTATTGCAAAATAAAACTCAAATATCAGTCCATACTGGTCAGCCAAATATTCTACTCGCCATATTTTTTTAATTCATTCACAGGATGTGGGCGTCACTGGTCAGGCCAGCATTTGTTGCCTATTCCTAATTTCCCTTGAACTGAATGGTTAGGCCATTTCAGAGTCAACCATATTGCTGTGAGTCTGGAGTCACATGTAGGCAGACTAGGTAGGGATAACAAATTTCAATGATTAGTGATCAGATGGGTTTTAATGACTTAGAAACATAGAAAATAGAAAGAGGAGTGGGCCATTTGGCTGCTCGAGCCTACTCCATAATTCATTTTGATTATGGTTGATCATCAGAATCAATACTCTGATTCCACCTTCCTCCCTTGATCTCTTTAGCCCCAAGAGCTATATCTAATTTCTTCTTGAAATCAGACAACATTTTGGCCTCAACTACGTTCTGTGGTAGTAAATTTCACACATTCACCACCCTCTGGTGAAGAAGTTTCTCTTCACCTTAGTTCTAAAAGGCTTATCCCTTATCCTCAAATCATGACTCCTAGTTCTGGACTAGCCCACCATTGGGAACATTCTTTATGAATCTATCCTGTCTAATCCTGTTAGAATTTTATAAGTTTCTATGAGATTCATTCCTATTCTTAGTGTTTAGAACGTAGAACAGTACAGCATATGAAGAAGGTCTTGGGCCCACGACGTTCTGCTGAACATGATGCCAAATTAGACTTAATCACTTCCACCTACCTTGGTCCATATCCCTCTATTCCTTGCATATTCATGTACCTCTATACTTACTATTAGTAACTGTTGCACAAGGACTCCAAGCTCTCACTGATAATCCACCTCTCTCAATTTAGTCCCATTCAAATAATAACCCATTTTCCTAGCAAATTCTATTTGCTAGTAAAGTGGATAACCTCACACTTATCCACATTATACTGCATCTGCCATATGCAGATGCCCACACACTCAGCCTGTCTAAATCACATGAAACATCTTCCTCACAGATCACCCTCCCACCCAACTTTATATCATCTGCAAATTTGGAGATAATTCATTTAGTTTCCTCTTCCAAATCATTAATATATAATGTGAACAGTTGGGGTTCTAATATGGTTCCCCACTAGTTACTGTCTGCCAATCAGAAAAATATCCATTCATGCCAATTCTTTGCTTCCTATCTACTAACCAGCTTTCGATCCTTTTCAAGAGACTATCTTCAATCCCATGCAGTTTAACTTTACATAGTAATTTGCTATGTTTGAGAATGAAGATCTCTGCAGTCAACAAAGGTTCTAATATACAGAACAGTTATCATCAGCATACTCCTACACTGCAGTGAAACCTGGACTGTGTTGGTAACACATAATAACACTAGAGAAATTCTAACAGCAATGCCTCCACTATAATCCTCTGAATTCAATGGAAAGACACTAGTGTCCTTCTTCAATCCAACCTCACAAATATTCAAACAAAACCCTTGTAAAATCAACTTTGAACTGGACATAATGTCTGGATGGCTGAAAAACATCTCCCACCCCCATAGGTCTCTTCCTACCTTCCGCTGGAGTTCATGTCTGTTATCCTGACAGCAGTTTACATCCCATTCCACGCGGATGTGAAGACTGCACTAGATGAAATACATACCACCATCATTAGCCTTGTGATGAAACATCCTGAGGCTTGTTCATTGTGGCTGAAGATTTCAATTAGGCCAAACTCAAGAGCACCCTAACAAGATACCACCAACACATCTTGTGTTCCACCAAAGGCCCAATATACCACTGCTACACAAATATCAAACATACTTGCCACGAAATCACCCGCCCACACTTTAGCAAATCAGACTATAAGGCCGTGCGGGAGAACCCATCAAAGGAAGTTGTGCAATGTTGGTCTGAGGAATTGAATAATCTCCTACAGGGCTGCTTAGAGTCAGTAGACTGGTCAGTATTTTAAAAAAACTCTACGACCAGCCTGAACAAATACACCACTACAGTCACTGACCTCATTAATAAGTGTGTAGAAGATTGTGTGCCCAAGAAGCAAATCTGTGTATTTCCCAACCAAAAAACACAGACGAACAGGGGATATCCACACCTTATTGAAGTCCAGATCTGAGGCATTCAAGTCAGGCAACCCTGACCTATACAAGAAAGCCAGAGATGATCTAAAAAGATCCATTAAAGATGCAAAAGACAGTACTGGATCAAGCTAGAATCCCAGGCTAACCATACAGACTATGGCAAGATCTGCAAGATATAACAGGCTACAAGATGAAGGCATGTAAAATCATTGGCTTTAAGACACCTCTCCCCAATGAACTCAATGCATTCTACAAGCATTTTTGAGCAAGAGATAGTGGGAGCACTCCCTCCATCCTGGAAGCCTTGGATGAAACTGTATCTGAAGTCACCATTGCACATGTCAGAACAGCCTTCTCAAAGGTCACTTGATAGAAAGTGACTGGCCCAGATGGGGTATCCAAACGAGCATTCAGATCCTGCTCAGATCACCTGGCAGGGGTATTCGCTAACATCATCAACCTCTTTTTACAACAATCTGAGGTCCCTATCCGCTTTAAGGAGATGACCATCATCCTGGTATCAAAGAAAAGCCAAGCAGTGTGCCTTAATGACTATCATCTGGTGGCTCTGATATACACCATTAAGATGTGCTTCAAAAGGATTGATATGGACGAATGGACGGCCTCCCAGATTGCCTGGATCCACTACAATTCGCCTACTGACACAACGTCTCCCTGGCCCTACACTCAACTTTAGAAAACCTAGATAACAAAGACACCTATATTGTACTCCTATTTGTTGACTACAGCTCAGCCTTCAACACCATTATTCCTCCGAATCTCAGCTGCAAACTCAGGCCTCGGGCTCGGCTCCTCTCTCTGCAACTGAATCCTGAACTTAACCCACCAGATTACATCAGTAAAGATAGGCAGCAACACTTCCTCCATGATCATCCTCAACACCAGTGTCCCACAAAGCTGTGTTCTCAGCCCCCTACTATAGTCCTTATATATCTATGATTGTGTGGGCAAGTTCCTCTCCAACTTGATCAAGTTTGCTGATACGTCGCCATCGTGGGTCAGACCTCAAAAAATGACAAGCCAGAGTAAAGAAAAGAGATAGAGAATCTGGTAAAATGACAATAGTCTCTCCCTCAAAGTTAACAAAATAAAGGACATAGTGATTGACTTCAGGGAGAACATGCCTCCGTCTACATCAATGGGGATGAAGTAGAAATGATCGAGAGCTTCAAGTTTTTAGGTGTCCAAATCACCAACAACCTGTCCTGGTTCCCCCCTGACGATGCTATAGTTAAGAAAATCCAAAAGCCTCTAATTTCTCAGAAGACTAAGGAAATTTGGCATGTCAGCTATGACAACTTTTATAGATGCACTATGGAAAGCATTCTTTCTGGTCATATCACAGCTTGGTATGGCTCCTGCTCTGCCCAAGACTGCAAGAAATTACAAAGTGTCGTGAACAAAGCCAAGTCCATCACGCAAACCAGCCTCCCATCCATTGACTCCCTCTACACTTCCCGTTGCCTTGGAAAAGAAGCCAGACACTCCGCACATAATCTTCTCCACCCTCTTCCATTGGGAAAAAGATACAAAAATCTGAGGTCATGAACCAACTGACTCAAAACGGCTTCTTCCCTAGTGTCATCAAACTTTTGGATGGACCTACCTCGCATTAAGTTGATCTTTCTGTACATCCTAGCTATGTTTATAACACTACATTCTGCACTCTGTCATTTTCTTCTTTGTGAATGGTATGCTTTGCCTGTATAGCATGCAAGAAACAATACCTTTCACTGTATGTTAATACACGTGACAATAATAAATCAAATATTATCAAGGTGGTGTTTTTTAATGCCCAAATGCTCAGTATTCCAAGGAAGGACAAACAAAATGCTTCAAAGACACTCTGAAGCTCTGCTTAATTCAAACAGCATTGATGTTAATGACTGTGAGCAGCTTGCTACCAATTGCCTCAAATTGGCATCAACTTGTCCATCAAAATGCGTCAAGGTTTGAACCACAATGTCTTAATGATGAGGCAGAGCAGAGGCTGGGAGGAAAAAAAAAGAAGCAAATCCTGCACACTGCATCCTATGACCTCATGAACATCCTGCCACAAACGCTCAAAGATCTGCTGGTCAAGAATCAGCCTGTTCTGGCACATGAAGATTAATGGTAGAAGCTCATGACTTGAGTAGACGTCATTTCTGAATTGAGACATAACCGATGACAATGACTTCAACCAAACCTAAATGTTGTCCAGGTCTTGTTGCCTGCAGACTCCGATTGCTTCAGTTTCTGGGGTACTTGTGAATAGTACTGAACACTGTGCAATCATCAGTGAACAACTGTTGATCGGAGATATTGTCACGGCTACAGAAAAGATGTACTGCCATGGAGGGACTGTCTACAGAGTCTCTGTGGGTGGAGGTTAGGAACAGGAAGGGGTCAGTAACTTTATTGGGTGTTTTATATATGCTGCCCAATAGTAACAGGGATGTTGAGGAGCAGATAGAGAAACAGATCCTGGAAAGATGTAATAATAACAGAGTTGTCGTGATGGGAGATTTTAATTTCCCAAATATCATAGAACATAGAACTTAGAACATTACAGCGCAGAACAGGCCCTTCAGCCTTTGATGTTGCGCTGACCAATTAAGAAAAAGCAATGACCCTCTAACCTAAACCATTCCCTTTTCATCCATAAACTTATCTACTAACCTCTTAAACACCACCAAACTTGGTGCATCTACAACTGCAGCAGGCAGGGCATTCCATACCGTTACCACCCTCTGGGTAAAGAACCTACCCCTGACATCCGTCCTATAACTACCACCCCTTAATTTAAAGCTATGTCCCCTCGTGCTAGCTTTCTCCATCCTAGGAAAAAGGCTAGGATGGAGAAAAGAAAAATATTGATTGGAATCTCTCTAGGGGAAGGGGTTTAAATGAGGAAGAGTTTGTTAGGTATGTTCAGGAGGGTTTCCTGACACAGTATGTGGATAAGCCTATAAGAGGAGAGGCTGTACTTGATTTGGTATTGGGAAATGAACCTGGACAGGTGTCAGATCTCTCAGTGGGAGAGCATTTTGGGGATAGTGATCACAACTCTAATCTCCTTTACAGTAGCATTGGAAAGAAATAGAATCAGACAAGCTAGGGAAGTGTTTATTTGGAATAAGGGGAATTATGAGGCTATTAGGCATGAAATTAGAAGCTTAAATTGGAAAGAGGTTTTCTCAAGGAAATGTACAGAAGAAATGTGTCAAATTTTCAGGGAATATTTGTCTGGAGTTCTGTATAGCAATGTTCCAGTGAGGCAGGGAAGTTATGGTAGGTTACAGAAATCATGGTATATGAAAGCTGTAATGAATTTAGTCAAGAAGAAAAAAGCTTACAAAAGTTTTAGAGAGTTAGATAATGTTAGAGATGTGGAAGAGTATACAGTTAACAGGAAGGATCTTGAAAAGGAAATTAGGAGAGCCAGAATGAGTCATGAGAAGACCTTGGCAGGCAGGATTAAAGAAAACCCTAAAGCATTCTATAACTATATAAAGAGCATGAGGATAAGATGTAAAGGAATAGTACCTATTAAATGTTACGGTGCGAAAGTTTATATGAAATCGGTAGAAATAGTAGAACAAAGAACAAAACAGCACAGAAAACAGGCCCTTCGGCCCAACAAGCCCGCGCCGCCACCCCAATGTTCCCACCTCTACCCATGCTCCCTGTGTATGTTTATAGATCTATGGATTAAAAACCAAATTTGAGATAATTTGTTTTGCCAGTTAGCCTAAGAGCACATCTTTGGGATGTGGGAGGAAACCAGAGCACCCGGAGAAAACCCATGCAATCACGGGGAGAATGCGCAAACTCCCACGGACGCAGGCCCAAATCCATGTATCTGCACAGCACAGCAATAGTCACTGAGCTGTCGTGTTGCCCATCAAATGGTCCGGGTCAAGCGTACAAGAGATATATAATGAATACTTTACTTCAGTATTCATAGTGGAAAAGGATTTTGATGATTGTAGTGCAGACTTGCAGCAGACTGAGAAGTTTGAGCATGTAGATATTAAGAAAGAGGATGTGTTGGAGCTTTTGAAAAGCATCAAGTTAGATAAATCGTTGGGACCAGATGGGATATACTCCAGGTTACTGAGGAAGGCGAGGGAGGAGATTGCTGAGCCTCTGGTGATGATCTTTGTGTTATCAATGGAGAGGGAGAGGTTCTGGAGGATTGGAGAATTGCGGATGTGATTCCTTTATTCAAGAAAGGGAAAAGAGATAGCCCAGGAAATTACAAACCAGTGAGTCTAACCTCAGTGGTTGGTAAGTTGATGGAGAAGATCCTGAGAGGCAGGATTTATGAACATTTGGAGAGGTATAGTATGATCAAGAATAGTCAGCACGGCTTTGTCAAAGGCAGATCATGCCTTACGAGCCTGATTGAATTTTTTGAGAATGTATCTAAACACATTGATGAAGGAAGAGCAGGAGATGTAGTTTATATGGACTTCAAGGCATTTGATAAGTGCCCCATGCAAGGCTTATTGACAAAGTGAGAGGGCATGGAATCCAAGGGAACATTGCTTTGTGGATCCAGAATTGGCTTGCCCACAGAAGGCAAAGAATGATTATAGATGGATCATATTCTGCATGGAGATCAGTCACCAGGAATCTATTCTGGGACCCTTGCTCTTTGTGACTTTTATAAATGATCTGGATGAGGGAGTGGAGGGATGGGTTGATAAGTTTGCTGATGACACAAAGAACAACATAACATAGAACAATACAGCACAAACAGGCCCTTCGGCCCACGAGTTGCACCAATCACATCTACCAATCCACAGACATATCTATAACCCCCTATCCTATTCGTTTCCATATACTCATCCAGAAGTCTTTTAAAAGACCCCAGCGAGTTTGTCTCAATCGGCAGCCGATTCAATTCACTCACAACCCTCCGAGGGAAAAACTTACCCCTAACATCTCCTCTGTATTTACTTCCCTGCACCATAAATCTGTGTCCTCTCGTAGTGACCATTTCAGCTCAGGGAAATAGTCTCTGAGAGTCCACCTATCTATTCCTCTCAACATTTTATAAACCTCTATCAGGTCGCCTCTCAACCTACGTCTCTCCAGTGAGAAGAGTCCCAGCTCCCTCAACCTACCTTCATAAGGCCTGCCTCCCAATCCAGGCAGCAACTTTGTAAATCTCCTCTGCACTCTCTCAATAACCTCTACATCCTTCCTATAGTGAGGCGACCAGAACTGCGCACAATACTCCAAGTGGAGTCTGACAAGAGTCTTATAGAACTGCATCATTATCTCCTGACTCCTAAACTCTATTCCTCGATTAATAAAGGCCAGTACACCGTATGCCTTCTTGACCACTTCCTCCACCTACGAGGCCGATTTAAGAGTCCTATGGACCTGGAACCCGAGATCCTTCTGCTCTATAACACAGCTAAGACTCCTATCCCTTATATTGTACTCCTTCATCCCATTATCCCTGTCAAAATGGACCACTACACATTTATCTGCATTGAAGTCTATCTGCCACTTCTCCACCCAGTCTTGCATCCTGTCAATGTCCCGCTGCAACTTTTGACATCCCTCCAGACCATCCACAACACCACCGACCTTTGTATCGTCGGCGAACTTACTAAGCCATCCCTCCACTTCCTCATCCAGGTCATTTATGAAAATGACAAACAGCAAGGGTCCCAGAACAGATCCCTGGGGCACTCCACTGGTTACTGACCTCCATGCAGAACAAGACCCATCCACAACCACTCTCTGCCTTCTGCTGGCAAACCAGTTCTGGATCCACAAGGCCAAAGCCCCTTGGATCCCATGCCCTCTCACCTTCTCCAGAAGCCTTGCAATGGGGGACCTTATCAAACGCCTTGCTAAAGAACATGTACACTATGTCCACCGCTCTTCCTTCGTCAACGTGTTCTGTCACATTTTCGAAGAACTCAACTAGGCTCATAAGGCATGACCTGCCCTTGACAAAACCATACTGACTATTTCTAATCAGTCCAAACTTCTCCAAATGTTCATAAATCTTATCCCTCAGAAGCCTCTCCATCAGCTTACCAAGCACTGAAGTCAGACTCACCGGTCGGTAATTTCCTGGACTATCCCTGTTCCCTTTCTTAAACATAGGAACCACATCTGCAATCCTCCAATCCTCCGGAACCTCTCCCATTTCCATGGATGACGCAAAAATCATCGCCAGGGGCTCTGCAACCACTTCCCTCACCTCCCACAATAACCTAGGGTACATCCCATCCAGTCCCGGTGACTTGTCTATCTTGATAGAATTTAACAGGTCTAACACATCCTTTTTCCTAACATCCACATACTCAATCTTTTCCGTATGCCTCAAACCTGCAGTGCAATCTCCCAGTTCACTTTCCACCGTGAATACCGGGGCAAAGTACTCATTAAGGAACAGAAGGATCTTGGTGTATGTGTCAATAGATCCCTGAAAGTAGGCAGTCAAGTGGATAAAGTTGTTAAGAAGGCATATGGAGTCTTAGCTTTTATTGGTATGGGGATTGAATTTAGGAGCCGCAGCATCATGTTGCAACTGTACAAAACTCTAGTGCGGCCGCACTTGAGTATTGTGTGCAGTTCTGGTCGCCACATTATAAGAAAGATGTGGAGGCATTGGAGAGGGTACAGAGGAGGTTTACCAGGATGTTGCCTGGTAGGGAGGGCAGGTCCTATGAAGAGAGGTTGAAGGATTTGAGGTTGTTTTCGTTAGAAAGGAGGCGGCTAAGGGGGGATCTTATTGAAACATATAAGATAATTATAGGTTTGGATAGGGTGGACAGTGATAGCCTTTTTCCTAGGATGGAAAAAGCTAGCACGAGGGGACACAACTTTAAATTAAGGGGTATGAGTTATAGGACGGATATCAGAGGTAGTTTCTTTACTCAAAGAGTGATTAGGGAGTGGAATGCCCTGCCTGCAGCTGTTGTAGATGCGCCAAGTTTGGTGGCGTTTAAGAGGTTAGTTGATAAGTATATGGAAGAGAAGGGAATGGTTTCGTTTGGAGGGGCATTGCTTTTTATTTTGGTCGGCACAACATCGAAGGCCGAAGGGCCTGTTCTGTGCTGTATTGTTCTATGTTCTATGTTCTATGTTCTAAGCACCTCTGCCATTTCTTCCAGATTCACACAGACTTTTCCCCCTTCACCTTTTACAGGTTCTATCCCTTCTCTTCTCATCCTTTTACTTTTCACATATTTGTAGAAGGCCTTGGGATTCTCCTTTATCTTACCTGCCAAGGCTTCTCATGACCCCTTCTGGTTCTCCTAATTTCCTTTTTAAGCTCCCTTCTACACACCTTATACTCCTCTAGATCCCTAACATCTCCTAGCTCTCTGAACCTTTTATATACCTTTTTTTTCTTCCTAACTAGGACGGCTTCAAAGTGTTCAGCCCATCTCTGCAGGATCTGAGTCTTCTCTGTAATGAGAGTTGTACCATCTGTACTCGGGGGAGGGGGAGCTCCCGAGAGACTGAGATGCATAGAGAGTGTTGAAGGCTTCATAGAACCGTTTTAAGTTGTTTCTGTCAGCGTATCTCTATATTTCATCTGCCTTGGCAATCAGCCAGGCATCCTGCATTTTACGCAGTTTTATGACAGTTCTGATGTTGTTATGATTGAACAGGCCACTGATATGATGATGATGGTGTCGAAACTAGTGCTTTATTTGGATTAAAGTGAGGGAGAGTTGCGCAAGGTCAGCCTCACTCTCTCTTCCCATCTAGATCCAGTGGCAAGACAAGAGTCAAGATGGCTGGGGGTGGGACTAGGTGCAGTGGATGACCAGGACGTCTTCTGTGTCTTGTCCTGCTCTTTGCGTGCCATAACGCTTGCAGAGACCGCCTTCTTTACCGTTGGACCTTCCATTGGTCTCTTCTGCTTAGTCCGCCCGCTTCTGTCTTCACATTCTAGGATAGATATCTCCCTATCTTACCGAGGGATGAGACCCGTCGGCTATTCCTCACCTGGTTTAGCCGGCTTGTCGAGGCCTTTGTCCTGGTTGTGGCTGCTGTCGCATGCAAACAGCTACAGGGAGCCACAGGTGAGAGCTGAGTGCCAGTGGGACAAAGGATGGATAAACCACACTGAAAGGACGCAACATGTTCCCCCACCAAAAGCATTACCCCTCCCTAATACCCCATACACTCCAATGACAGAATATAATATTAAGGCTAAGACTCTTGGCAGTGTGGAAGATTAGAAGGAACTTGGAGTCTGGGTTCATAGGATGCTCAAAGCAGCTTCACAGGTAGAGGCTGTGGTTAAAAAGGTCTATAGTGTACTGGCTTTCATCAATTGAAGAACTGAGTTTAGGAGTCAGGAGATATTGCTGCAGCTTTATAAGACCCTGGTCAGACTCCACTTGGAGTATTGTGCTCAGTTCTAATCGCCTCATTACAGGAAGGATGTGGAAGCCATTGAAAAGGTGCAGAGGAGATTTATAAGGATATTGCCTGGATTAGTGAGGATAGGTTGAGTGAGCTCAGTCTTTTCTCCTTGGAGAGATGAAGGATAAGAGGTAACCTGATAGAGGTGTATAAGATATTAAGAGGTATTGATCGAATGGATTCTCAAGGCAGAAATGGCTGCCATAACAGGACACAGGTTTAAGGTGCTGGGGAATAGATATAGAGATGTCAGGGGTAAGTTTTTCACTGAGAGGGTAGTGGGTGCGTGGAAATTAGGCTGCTGGCATTAGGTGAGGGTTGGGTTAGAAAACTACAGCACAGAAACAGCCTTTTGGCCCTTCTCACCTGTGCCGACTAGCTTGATAATTTTTTCATGAGTTAACAGAGAAGGTTCATCAAGATATTTTATTTGTTAAGAGACATGAATGTCATTGACATTTCTTGTCCATTTTCAATTGTCCTTGAAGAGCATTAACTTGAAGGCACCGCTGGAAAAAAATTTTAACATAGGAATATGGCAACTGGAAGCAGGAATAGACCATTAGGTCCTTTGACCCTACTCCACCATTCATTTTGATTATGGCTGATCATTGAATTCAATATCCTGATTTTCCCACCCCCACCCTATCAATATCCCTTGATCCCTTTAGCCACAAGAGCTAAATCTAATTTCTTCCTGAAATCACACAACGATTTGGCCTCAACTACTTTCTATGGTAGTGAATTCCACATATTCACCACTCTTTTTGTGAACAAATTTCTCATCATTTCAGTTCTAAAAGGTTTACCCCTTATCCTCAAACTATGATCCCTAATTCTGGACTCCCCCACCATTGGGAACATGCTTCCTGAATCTATCCTATCTAACTCTGTGAGAATTTTATAAGTTTCTATGAGATCCCCTCTTACTCTTCTAAACTCCAGTAAACATAACCCTAACTGACTTAGTCTCTCCTCAAATGATAGACCTGCCATCCCAGGAATCAGCCGAATAAACCTTTGCTGTGCTCCCTCTACAGCAAGGAGAGCCTTCCTCTGACAAGAACACCAAAACTGCAAATAATACTCCAGATGTGGCCTCACCAATGCCTTATACAATTTCATCAGAACATCCTATCCCTATATTCAAATCCTCTTGCTATGAAAACCAACATACCATTTGCCTTCTTTTACTGCCTACTGTATATGTGTGCTTACTTTCAATGATTGATGCACCTGGATACTGAGGTTTCACTGGGTATCAATCTCTCAAATTACACTTATTTAAGTAATAATCTGTCTTTTCATTATTGTTATCAAACTGGATAACCTCATATTTATCCACATTATACAGCATCTGCCATGCATATGTCCATACATTCAGCATGTTTGAATCACACTGAAGCATCTCTGCATCCTCCTCGCAGCTCACTCTTAGAACATAGAACATAGAAACTACAGCACAAACAGGCCCTTTGGCCCACAAGTTGTGCCGATCACATCTATACTTACCAGGCCATAGGCCTATCTGTAACTCCCAATCTCATTACATCCCATGTACTCATCCAGAAGTCTCTTAAAAGACCACAGCGAGTTCGCCTCCACCATCACTGACGGCAATTGATTCCATTCACTCACCACCCTCTGAGTGAAACACTTAACTCTAACATCTCCTCTATACTTGCCCACCCAGCATGTTAAACCTGTGTCGCTCGTAGTGACCATTTCAGCCCTGGGAAATAGCCTCTGAGAATCCGAGGAGGGAATGGATACCAAGGAGGGAATGTCTACGGAGTCTCTGTGGGCGGAAGTTAGGAATAGCAAAGGGTCGGTGACGTTGCTGGGTGTATTCTATAGGCCGCCCAATAGTGACAGGGAAGTTGAGGTGCAGATAGGGAAACAGATACTGGAGAGATGTAGAAATAACAGAGTTGTTGTGATGGAAGACTTCAATTTCCCAAACATTGACTGGAATATCCCAAGGGTAAGGGGTTTGGATGGGGAGGAGTTTGTTAGGTGTGTTCAGGAGGGTTTCCTGACACAGCACGTGGACAAGCCTACGAGAGGAGAGGCTGTACTGGACCTGGTACTAGCTAATGAACCAGGACAGGTGATGGATCTCTCGGTAGGAGAGCATCTTGGGGATGGAGATCATAATTCTATCTCCTTCACCCTTGCATTGGAAAAGGATAGGATCAGGCAGGCTAGGAAGGTGTTTGTCTGGAATAAGGGGAAATATGAAGACATCAGGCAGATGTTGGGGCGAATAAACTGGAAGGAGGTGTTCTTGGGGAAAAGCACAGAAGGAAGGTGGCAGATATTCAAGGAATGCTTGTCTGGAGCTCTGCACGACAACGTTCCGGTGAGACAAGGAGGTTTTGGTAGGTCGAGGGAACCGTGGTGCACGAAGGCTGTGGTGAACCTAGTCAGGAAGAAAAGAAAGGTGTATAAAAGGTTCAAAGAGCTAGGAGATGTTGGGGATCTAGAGAAGTATAAGGCTTATAGAAGAGAGCTTAAAAAGGAAATTAGGAGAGCCAGAAGGGGTCATGAGAAGGCCTTGGCTGGTAGGATTAAGGAGAATCCCAAGGCCTTCTACAAATATGTGAAAAGTAAAAGGATGAGAAGAGAAGGGATAGGACCTATAAAAGGTGAAGGGGGAAAAGTCTGTATGGAACCGGAAGAAATGGCAGAGGTGCTTAATGAGTACTTTGCCTCAGTATTCACGGTGGAAAGTGATCTGGGAGGATGCACTACAAGTTTGCGGCAGACTGAAAAGATTGAGTATGTAGATATTAAGGAAGCGGATGTGTTAGAACTTTTAAATGCTATCAAGATAGACAAGTCTCCGGGACCAGATGGGATGTACCCCAGGTTATTGTGGGAGGTGAGGGATGTCATTGCAGAGCCCCTGGCGATGATCTTTGCGTCGTCGATGGAGACGGGAGAGGTTCCGGAGGATTGGAGGATTCGGATGTGGTCCCTATTTTCAAGAAAGGGAACAGGGATAGTCCTGGAAATTACCAACCGGTGAGTCTGACCTCAGTGGTTGGTAAGCTGATGGAGAGGCTTCTGAGGGACAAGATTTACGAGCATTTGGAGAAGTTTAGGTTGATTAGAAATAGTCAGCATGGTTTTGTAAAAGGCAGGTCGTGCCTTACAAGCTTAATTGAGTTCTTCGAAAATGTGACTGAACACATTGACGAAGGAAGAGCAGTGGACGTGGTGTACATGGACTTCAGCAAGGCATTTGACAAGGTCCCACATGCAAGACTTCTTGAGAAGGTGAGAGGCCATGGGATCCAAGGGGCTTTGGCCTTGTGGATCCAGAACTGGCTTGCCTGCAGAAGGCAGAGGGTGGTTGTGGATGGCTCTTTTTCTGCATGGAGGTCGGTCACCAGTGGAGTGCCCCAGGGATCTGTTCTAGGACCCTTGCTGTTTGTCATTTTCATAAATGACCTGGATGAGGAAGTGGAGGGATGGGTGAGTAAGTTCGCCGATGACACGAAGGTCGGTGGTGTTGTGGATGGTCTGGAGGGATGTCAGAAGTTGCAGCATGACATCGACAGGATGCAAGACTGGGCGGAGAAGTGGCAGATGGACTTCAACGCGGATAAATGTGTTGTGGTCCATTTTGGCAGATCCAACGGGATGAATGAGTACACTATCAAAGGTAGGAGTCTTAGCTGTGTGGAAGAGCAGAGGGATCTTGGGGTCCGGGTCCATAAGACTCTCAAATCGGCCTCCCAGGTGGAGGATGTGGTTAAGAAAGCTTACGGTGTACTGGCCTTCATTCATCGAGGGATTGAGTTCAGGAGTCAGGAGGTAATGCTGCAGCTTTATAGGACCCTTGTCAGACCACACTTGGAGTACTGTGCGCAGTTCTGGTCGCCTCACTATAGGAAGGACGTGGAAGCTATTGAAAGGGTGCAGAGGAGATTTACAAGGATGTTGCCTGGATTGGGAGGCATGCCTTATGAAGACAGGTTGAGGGAGCTGGGACTGTTCTCCCTGGAGAGACGAAGGTTGAGAGGCGACCTGATAGAGGTTTACAAGATGTTGAGAGGAATAGATAGGGTGGACTCTCAGAGACTATTTCCCAGGGCTGAAATGGTCGCGACGAGAGGGCACAGATTTAAGGTGCAGGGAAGCAAGTACAGAGGGGATGCTAGGGGAAAGTTTTTCACTCAGAGGGTGGTGAGTGAATGGAATCGGCTGCCGTCGGTGGTGGTCGAGGCGAACTCGCTGGGGTCTTTTAAAAGACTTCTGGATGAGTATATGGGATCCAATGGGATTGGGGGTTATAGATAGGTCTATGGCTGGGTAGGTTTTGATGTGTTCGGCACAACTTGTGGGCCGAAGGGCCTGTTTGTGCTATAGTGTTCTATGTTCTATGTTCTAATCCACTCCATCTATTCCTGTCAACATCTTAAAAAACTTTATCAGGTCACCTCTCAACCTTCGTCCCTCCAGGGAGCAGAGACCTAGCTCTCTCAACCTATCTTCATAAGGCATGCCCCCAATCCAGGCAACATCCTTGTAAATCTCCTCTGTACCCTCTCAATAGCTTCCACATCCTTCCTATTTTGAGGCGACCAGAACTGCACACAGTACTCCAAGTGGGGTTCTGACAAGGGTGTTATAAAGTTGCAGCGTTACCTCCTGACTCCTAAACTCAATTCCTCTATTAATGAAGGCCAGTACACCTTCTTGACCACATCCTCCACTTGCGGGGCAGATTTAAGAGACCAGGGACCCGGACCCCAAGATCCTTCTGCTCCTCAACACTGCCAAGACATTGATATTATACTGCTTCATCCCATTGTTCCTGCCAAAATGGACCACCACATATTTATCTGTGTTGAAGTCCATCTGCCACTTCTCTGCCCAGTCTTGCATCCAATCTATGTCCCGCTGCAACTTCAGATATCCCTCCAGACTATCCACAACATCACCAACCTTCATATCATTGGCAAACTTACTAACCCATCCCTCCACTTCCTCATCCAGGTCATTTATGAAAATGACAAACAGCAAGGGTCCTAGAACAGACCACTGAGGCACTCCACTGGTGACCGATCTTCATGCAGAAAAAGACTCGTCCATAATTACTGTCTGCCTTCTGCAGGCAAGCCAGTTCTGAATCCACAAGGCCAAAGCCCCTTGGATCCCATGCCCTCTCACCTTCTCAAGAAGTCTTGTGTGGGGGACCTTATCAAATGCCTTGCTGAAATCCATGTAAACCACGTCTACTGCTCTTCCTTCGTCAATGTGTTCAGTCACATTTTCGAAGAATTCAACTAGGCTCGTAAGGCACGATCCGCCCTTAACAAAGCCATGTTGACTATTCCTGATCATATTGAATTTCTCTAAATGCTCATAAATCCTATCTCTCAGAATTCTCTCCATCAACTTACCGACCACTGAGGTCAGACTCACTGGTCGGTAATAGAACATAGTACATAGAACATTACAGCGCAGTACAGGCCCTTCGGCCCTCGATGTTGCGCCGGCCAGCGGACCCTCTAACCTAAACTATTCCAATATCATCCATATGCCTATCCACCGACCATTTGAATGCCCCCAAAGTAGGTGAGTCCACAACTGCTGCAGGCAGGGCATTCCACGCCCTCACCACCCTCTGTGTAAAGAACCTGCCTCTGACATCCATCCTATAACTACCACCTCTTAATTTAAAGTTATGTCCCCTCATGTTGGTCATCACCATCCGAGGAAAAAGGCTCTCACTATCCACCTATCCAGTCCTTTGATCATCTTATACGCCTCAATTAGGTCACCGCGTAACCTTCTTCTCTCTAATGAAAATAACCTCAGGTCCCTCAGCCTTTCCTCATAAGGCCTTCCCAACATACCAGGCAACATCCTGGTAAACCTCCTCTGCACCCTTTCCAATGCTTCCACATCTTTCTTATAATGCTGCGACCAGAACTGTACGCAATACTCCAAGTGCGGCTGCACCAGAGTTTTGTACAGTTGTAACATAACCTCACGGCTCCTAAATTCAATCCCTCTACCAATAAAAGCTAACACACCGTACGCCTTCTTAACAACTTTATCAACTTGGGTGCCAACTTTCAAAGAGCTATGTACTTGTACCCCAAGATCCTCTGCTCGACAACACTATTAAGGGTCCTTCCATTAGCCCTATATTTCATATGCCTGTTATTTCTACCAAAGTGAATCACCTCACACTTATCTGTATTGAATTCCATTTGCCACCTCATGGCCCAGCTCTGCAACCTATCTATGTCCCTCTGCAAACTGTAACATCCATCCTCGCTGTCTACAACTCCCCCCACTTTGGTATCGTCAGCAAATTTACTAATACAACCCTCTACACCCTCATCTAGGTCATTTATAAAAATGACAAACAGCAGTGGCCCTAAAACAGATCCTTGAGGTGCACCACTTGTAACTGCACTCCAGGTTGAATATTTCCCATCAACCACCACCCTCTGTCTTCTATCAGCTAGCCAATTCCTAATCCAAACTGCTACATCACCTTCAATCCCATGCATCTGCACTTTCTGCAGTAGCCTACCATGGGGAACCTTATCAAACGCTTTGCTAAAATCCATATACACTACATCAACTGCCTTACCCTTATCTACCTCTTTGGTCACCTCCTCAAAAAAACTCAATAAGGTTTGTGAGGCACGACCTACCCTTCACAAAACCGTGCTGACTATCCCTAATCAATTTATTTCTCTCTAGATGCTTATAAATCCTATCCCTTATAATTCTTTCCAAGACTTTTGCCATGCTATCCCTATTCCCCTTTTTGAAAACAGGCACCACATCCGTAATCCTCCAATCTTCAGGAACCTCTCCCGTCTCCATCGACGATGCAAAGATCATTGGCAGGAGCTCTGCAATCACTTCCCTCACCTCCCACAGTAACCTGGGGTACATCCCATCCGGACCCGGCGACGTATCTACCTTGATGGAATTTAACAGTTCCAACACCTCCTCTTTCTTAATGTCTACATACTCAATCTTTTCAGTTTGCTGCAAACCTGCAGTACAACCTCCCACATCACTCTCCACTGTGAATACTGAGGCAAAGTACTTGTTATGCACCTCTGCCATTTCTTCTGGTTCCACACAGACTTTTCCTCCTTCACCTTTTATAGGTCCTATCTCTTCTCTTCTCATCCTTTTACTCTTCACATATTTATGGAATGCCTTGGGATTCTCCTTAATCCTACCCGCCAAAGCCTTCTTGTGACCCCTTCTGGCTCTTCTAATTCCCTTTTTAAGCTCCGTTCTACAAGTCTTATATGCCTCAAGATCCTTAACATCCTCTAGCTCCCTGAACCTGTTGTACAACTTTCTTTTCTTCCTAACTAGGTTCATCACAACCTTTGTGCATCATGGTTCTCTTGATCTACCAAAACCTCCTTGTCTCACCAGAACATTGTCGTGCAGAGCTCCAGACAAACATTTCTTGAAAATCCACCACCTTCCTTCAGTACTTTTCCCTAAGAACACCTTTCCAGTTTACTCTTCCAATTTCCTGCCTAATAATTTCGTATTTCCCCCTACTCCAGATAAACACTTTCCTATCCCGCCTGATCCTCTTTCCAATGCTATTATGAAGGAGATAGAATTATGATCACCATTCCCGAGATGCTCTCCTACTGAGAGATCCGACACCTGTCCTGGTTCATTAGCCAGCACCAGGTCAAGTACAGCCTCTCCTCTCGTAGGCTTATCCACGTGCTGTGTCAGGAAACCTTCCTGAACACACCTAACAAACTCGTCACCATCTGAACCCCTTACCCTGGGGATATTCCAGTCGATGTTTATGAAATTAAAGTCTCCCATCACGACAACTCTTATTTCTACATCTCTCTAGGATCTGTTTCCCTATCTGCACTTCAACATCCCTGTCACTATTGGGCTAAAAAACACCCAGCAAAGTTATCGACCCCGTGCTGTTCCTAACTTCCACCCACAGACTCCGTAGACATTCCCTCCACGGCATCTTCCTTCTCTACAGCTGTGACACTGTCCCTGATCAACAGTGCCACTCCGCCACCTCTTCTACCTCCCTCCCTGTCCTTCCTAAAGCATCTAAATCCTGGCACCTGAAGTACCCAGTCCTGTCCCTGAGACATTCAAGTCTCTGTAATGGCCACCACATCACATTTCCACCCAATTTAGTATCATCTGCAAATTTGGAGATAATGCATTCATTTCCCTCTTCCAAATCATTAATATACAATGTGAACAATTTGGGCAGAGAACCCCACTAGTCACTGACTACCAATCAGAAGAAGACCCATTTATGCCAACTCTTTGCTTGCTATCTGTTGACTAGCTTTGTATCCATCTCAAGACATTACCTGCAACCCCATGTGCTTTAACTTAACATAGTAGTTTGTTACGTGAGACGTTGTCGAAAGCTCTGAAAGTCTAAATAAACCACGTCCACTTGTTCTCCTTGGTCAACTCTATCAGTTACATTCTCAAAGAATTCCAATAGCTTTGTCAAGCATGATTTCCCCTTTGTAAATCCATGCTGACTTTGTCTGATTATAACCATTGCCTTCCAAATGCTGAATTATAAAATTCTTGATAATGGACTCTAGCAATTTTCCCCAAACTGACATTAGGTTTGCTGGCCTGTAGTTCCCTGTTTTCTCTCTACTTCCCTTTTTTGAATAGCTTCTTTAGCTTTAGCTTCCATTTTTTCAGTGAATCACAAAGGCTAATATACGGGTTCAGTGAGTAAGTAGGAAAACATGGGTGGGTTGTCTTGTGAGGAAAGACTGGAGAAGTTATCTTTATATACACTAGAGTTTAAAAGAGTAAAAAGCAATTTGATTGAAAGCATTAAGATCCTGAGGATTATGGGACAGGATGGATATGGAAAGGATGTTTCCTGTTGCCAGAAAATCTAGAACTAGAGTGACTGTTTAAAAATAAGGGGTGACTCATTTAAGTCACTCTTACAGGAATGGACAAGTCAGAGTTAATGGGCAAGTCAGAGGATGGAGTTTAGAATAATCAACATGAAAAGGGAAAAAGTATTCAGCAAACTTTTGGAGTTGAAGGCAGACAAGTTCCCCGGGCCTGATGGCCCAGATCCTGCAGTATTAAAGGATGCGATGGCAGAAATAGTGGATTCATTGGTTATAATATTTCAAAATTCCCTGGACACAGGAAAGGTTCCAATGGATTGAAATAGTAATGTAGTGCCCTTATTCAAAAAAAGGAGAGAGGCAAAATGTGGGAATTACACACCAATTAGTTTAACATCTATTGTTGGGTAAATGTTAGGATCAATTATCAAGGAAGCAATAATATTTGGACTTTTGGAAAATCAAAACACTATCCATCAGAATCAACATGGTTTTATGAAAGGCAAATCATGTTTGACTAATTTGCTAGAGTTCTTCAAAAATTAAAAAGCAAAGTGGATAATGGAGATCTTGTAGATGTAATAAATCTGGATTTCCAGAAAGTGTTTGATAAGGTGCTGCACAAAAGGTTAATTCTCAAGGTTAGATCACTTGGGATTGGGGGTAATTTATTAGCTTGGATAGGTGACTGGCTGATGGACAGAAGACAGAGAATCAGGATAATTTTTTTCTGGATGGGAAGTGGTAACTGATGGGATGGAAGAATTTGATCCTTGGGCCTCAGCTATTTACAATCTATATTAAATTGGGGATACAGGGATAGAAGGCTCTGTAGCCAAATTTGCAGATGACACAAAAATAGATGGGATAGTAAGTTACAATGAGGAAATATTGTAAGAATCTTACAAATGGATATAGATAGGTTAGGAGAGTGGACCAAATTATGGTAGATGGAGTTTAACATGGATAAGTGTGAGTTCTTGCATTTTGGTCAAAAAAATGGGAAGGCAACTTATTATCTAAATGGGGAGAGACTTCAGGCTGTGATGCAGAAGGATGTGGGTGCCCTCGTTCATGAATCATAGGAAACCAGCATGCAGCTATAGCAGATAATAAAGAAAGTGAATGGAATGTTGGCATTTATAGCTAAAGGAATAGAATATAAAGATAAGGAAGTATTGCTGCAACTATATAAGGCATTATTAATGAGGCTGCACCTGGAGTATTGTGTACAGTTTTGGTCCCTATATTTGAGGAAAGATGGAGGCAATTCAGAGGAGGTTCACTAGATGGATTCCAGAGATGAGGGGTTTATCATATGAAGATAGATTGATAGGCCTATACTCTCTGGAATTTAGAAGAATGATGGGAGATCAAATTGAGGAAGACAAAACGATAAAAGGTATGGTTAAAATAGACATGGAGCACATGCTTCCTCTTGTGGGGCATTCGAGGCAAAGAGGTCATAATCTTAGGATAAGGGGTAGCAAATTTAAAATAGAGTTGAGAAGAAACTGCTTCTCCAAAAAAGTTGTGCATCTGTGGAATTTGCTACGTCAAAGTGTGGTGGATGCTGGGACAGTGAGTAAATTTAAGGAGGAGTTAGACAGATTTTTAATTGGTAATGGGTTAAAGGCAGGAAAATGGGAATGAGGAGCAATGCAGGCATGATCGAATGGTGGAGCGAGCTCGATGGACTGAATGATCTAATTTTGCTCCTGTATTTTATGATCTTAAGATGGAGAATGTTTTTACCTCTTCAATCTCTGGAACTCTCTTCCTCAAAAGGCAGTGAAAGCAGAACAATTGTGTGGTCAATTGTATCATAGGCTGGAAAAACATGGTGGGATAGTTTATTTTTGTTACAGTCGCAGAGGATGTCATTTGTGATCTTGAGAAGAACCTTTCTGTGACAGGAAAGGAATCTGATTCAAGGGATTCAACAAGGACTTCTTGAATGGTTAATCAAGGATTTATGTTCAAGGACTTCCAACTGGAAAGGAATTTTAGAAATGGGATAAGAGTTTCCTGGAAAGACAGAGGCTGAACGGGGACCGAATAGAAGTTTATAAAATTATGAGAGGGTATGGATAGAGTGAACAATTGGAATCTTTTTCCCAGGGTAGAAATGACGATTACAAGGGGACACAAGTTTAAGATGAGGGGGGGAAGGTTCAGTGAGATGTGTGTGGATTTTTTTTTTACACAGAGGGTGGTGAGGGTCTGGAATGCACTGCCAAGTGAAGTGGTTGAGGCAGACACATTAACAACATTTAAGACTTATCTGGATAGACACATGAACAGACAGGAAACAGATACAGGCAGTTGGTCTAATAGGGCAACAAGATTGGTGCAGGCTTGGTGGGCTGAAGAGCTTGTTCCTACACTGTATTGTTGTTTGTTCTACTACTTTTCAAAGTCCATAAGATGTGAAAACGGAAGTGGACCTTCTGCTCTGCTATCCAATGGGATCATGACTGTTATGATCTTATTCTTGAGAGTATGAAAATAAATAAGTCCCCTGGGCCAGATGGGATTTATCCCAGGTTACTCTGGGAGGCTAGAGAGGAGATTGCAGAGCCTTTGGCTTTGATCTTCATGTCGTCGTTGGCTACAGGTATAGTGCCGGAAGACTGAAGGGTGGCAAATGTTGTCCCCTTGTTTAAGAAGGGGAGCAGAGACCATCCTGCAAATTATAGACCAGTGAGCCTCACATCTGTAGTGGGGAAACTTTTGGAAAGAATTATAAGGGATAGGATTTATAGTCAGCTAGAGAGAAATGAATTGATTAGGGATAGTCAGCATGGATTTGTGAAGGGAAGGTTGTGCCTCACAAACACAGAACATTACAGCGCACAACAGGCCCTTCGGCCTTCGATGTTGCGCCGACCAATTAGGAAAAAGCAATGACCCTCTAACCTAAACCATTCCCTTTTCGTCCATAAATTTATCTACTAACCTCTTAAACGCCACCAAACTTGGCGCATCTACAACTGCCGCAGGCAGGGCATTCCATACCCTTACCACCTTTATTGAGTTTTTTGAAAAGGTGACTAAAGAGGTGGATGAGGGTAAGGCAGTTGACGTGGTGTATATGGATTTTAGCAAAGCGTTTGATAAGGTTCCCCATGGAAGACAACTGCAGAAAATGCAGATGTATGGGATTGAGGGTCATTTAGCAATTTGGATTAGGAATTGGCTAGCTGATAGAAGACAGAGGGTGGTGATTGATGGGATATATTCAACCTGAAGTTTAGTTACTAGTGGTGTACCTCAGGGATCTGTTTTGGGGCCACTGTTGTTTGTTGTTTTTATAAATAACCTGTAGAGGGATGGGTTAGTAAATTTGCTGATGACACCAAAGTCGGAGGAGTTGTAGACAGTGAGGATGGACGTTACAGTTTGCAGAGGGACATAGATAGTTTGCAGAGCTGGGCCGAGAAGTGGCAAATAGAGTTTAAGGTGGAAAAGTGTGAGGTGATTCACTTTGGTAAGGGTAATATGTGTGCAGAATATAGGGCTAATGGTAGGACTTTTAGTAGTGTAGATGAGCAGAGAGATCTCGGTGTACAGGTACATAGATCTTTGAAAGTTGGTACTCAAGTTGATAAGGCTGTTAAGAAGGCATATAGTGTGTTAGCATTTATTGGTAGAGGGATTGAATTTCGGAGCCGAGACATCATGTTGCAACTGTACAAAACTCTGATGTGGCCGCATTTGGAGTATTGTGTACAGTTTTGGTCGCCACATTATAAGAAAGATGTGGAGGCATTGGAAAGGGTGCAGAGGAGGTTTACCAGGATGTTGCCTGGTATGATGCGTAGGTCTTATGAGGAAAGACTAAGGGACTTGAGGTTATTTTCATTAGAGAGAAGAAGGTTAAGAGATGACCTAATTGAGCCATATAAGATGATCAGAGGGTTAGATAGGGTGGATAGTGAAAGCCTTTTTCCTCGGATGGAGATGGATAACATGAGGGGGCATAGCTTTAACTTAAGGGGTGGTAATTATAGGATGGATGTTAAAGGTGGGTTCTTTACTCAGAGGGTAGCAAGGGCATGGAATGCCCTGCCTGTTACAGTTGTGGACTCGTCAAGTTTAAGGGCATTCAAATGATCAGTGGATAGGCATATGGATAGCATTGGAATAGTTTAGGTTAGAGGGTCATAAAATTGGTTCCATTGGTCGGCGCAACATCGAGGGCCGAAGGGCCTGTACTGCGCTGTAATGTTCTATGTTCTTTGATAACTGAGATTAAGGATAAATTTTGTGAGGAGAGAAGGGATGATGGTAGACTTAAAGGAAGTAACTTCTCTCCCTGAAGACAAAGAACCATTAACAATATGAGTTAAACATGGTGATCGGAAGGGGAAACTGCTTGGTCAGCAAAGAATATTAGCATTGTGGAAACAATGTCAACAATGTGAAAAATTGTCCAGATATGTTCTGTAAAGAAGAAACAGAACAAATCCAACCCAACCAATTATCTGCTCAGTGACGCTCAGTTTGGTCCTGCCAGTGTCATTCAGCTCCTGACCTCATTAGAGACTTGATGAAACATGGATAAAAGAGCTGAATTCCAGAGGTGAGAGTGAGAGCCCTTGACAGCATAGAACATTGAACATTCCAGCACAGTTCAGGCCCTTTGGCCCTCTATGTTGCACTAACCAGTGGAACCAATCTAATGACCCTTGAACCTAAACTATTCCAATATTATCCATATGCCTATCCAATGACCATTTGAACATCCTTAAAGCTGGCAAGTCCGCTACTTCTGCAGGCAGGCATTCCACGCCCTTACTACCCTCTGAGTAAAGAACCTACCTCTGACATCTGTCCTATATTTATCATCCCTCAGTTTAAAGCTATGTTCCCTCGTGTTAGCCATCATTATCTAAGGAAAAAGACTCTCACTGTCCATCCTATCCAAACCTCTGATCATCTTGTATGCCTCAATTAGGTCACCTCCTAGCCTTCTTCTCTGTAATGAAAACAAACTCAAATCCCTCAGCCTTTCCTCATAAGACCTTCCCACCATACCAGGCAACATCCTGGTAAATCTCCTCTGCACCCTTTCCAATGCTTCCACATCTTTCTTATAATGCAGTGACCAGAACTGCCGCAGTACAGGAGTTTTGTAGAGCTGCAACATGATCTACAACAAGAAGAAAAGAAAAGTTCAGCAAACTAGGAGATGTTAAGGATCTAGAGGAGTGTAAGACTTGTAAAAAGGAGCTTAAAAAGCAAATTAGGAGAGCCACGAGGAGTCATGAGAAGGCTTTGGTGAGTAAAATTAAGGTGAATCCCAAGGCGTGGTACAAATATGTGAAGGGTAAAAGGATGAGAAGTGAAGGGATTGGACCTTTAAAAGGTGAAGGAGGAAAAGTTTGTGTGGAACCAGAAGAAATAGCAGAGGTGCTTAATGAGTACTTTGTCTCAGTATTCACAGTGGAAAGTGATCTGGGAGATTGTACTGCAAGTTTGCAGCAGACTGAAAAGATTGAGTATGTGATGTTAAGAAAGAAGATGTGTTGGAACTTTTAAATTCTATCAAGATAGATAAGTCGCCGGGACCGGATGGGATGCACCCCAGGTTACTGTGGGAGGTGAGGGAAGTGATTGCAGAGCCCCGGTGATGATCTTTGGAGACGGAGACGTTCTGGAGGACTGGAGGATTGAGGATGTGGTTCCTATTTTCAAGAAAGGGAACAGGGATATCCTGGGAAATTATCGACCAGTGAGTCTGACTTCAATGGTTGATAAGTTGATGGAGAGGATCCTGAGGGACAGGGTTTTTGAGCATTTAGGGAAGTTTAGCTTGATTGGAAATAGTCAACACGGCTTTGTCAAGGACAGGTCGTGCCTTTCGAGCCTAGTTGAATTCTTTGAAAATGTGACTGAACACAATGACGAAGGAAGAGTGGTGGATGTGGTTTACATGGATTTCAGCAAGGCGTTTGATAAGGTTCCCCATGCAAGACTTCTTGAGAAGGTGAGAGGGCATGGGATCCAAGAGGCTTTGGTCTTGTGGATTCAGAACTGGCTTGCTGCAGAAGGCAGAGAGTGGTTATGGACGACTCTTTTTCTGCATGAAGATCGGTCACCAGTGGAGTGCCCCAGAGATCTGTTCTAGGACCCTTGCTGTTTGTCATTTTCATAAATGATCTGGATGAGGAAGTGGAAGGATGGGTTAGTAAGTTTGCCGATGATACGAAGGTTAGTGGTGTTGTGGATGGTCTGGAGGGATGTCAGAAGTTGCAGCAAGGCGTAGATAGGATGCAAGAATGGGCGGAGAAATGGCAGATGGACTTCAACGCAGATAAATGTGTGGTTGTCCATTTTGGCAGGACAATGGGATGAAGGAGTACAATATCAAAACTAGAGGCCATAGGTTTAAGGTAAGAGGAGAGAAATACAAAAGTGTTCAGAGGGCCAATTTTTTCACATAGAGGGTGATCAGTGTCTGGAACAAGCTGCGAGAGGTCACAGTAGTAGAGGCAGGTACAATTTTGTATTTTAAAAAGCATTTCAGACAGTTACATGGGTAAGACGGGTATAGAAGGACCACATTAATGGGATTGTGTTATAGACCATCCAATAGTGAGTGGTCTATTGAGATTTGGAGGAGCAAATCAGCAGAGAGACAGCTGACAACTGCAAGAAACACAAAGTTGTGATAGTAGGGGATTTTAATTTTCCACATCTAGACTGGGACTCACATACTGTTAAAGGTTTAGACGGGATAGAGTTTGTAAAATGTATTCAGGAGAATTTTCTACATTAGTATATAAAAATGCCAACTAACGAGGATGCAGTATTGGATCTCCTGTTGGGAAATGGGTTAGGGCAGGTGATAGATGTGAGTGTGGGGGAACACTTTGAATCCAGTGATCATAATGCCATTAGTTTCAACTTGATCTTGGATAAGGATAGATGTGGTCCTCAGGTTGAAGTTCTGAACCGGAAAAAGGCCAAATTTGACGAAATGAACATAAGAACGTAAGAAATAGGAGCAGGATTAGGCCATCCAGCTCCTCGAGCCTACCCCGCCATTCAATAAGATCATGGCTGATCTGAAAGTGGTTCAGTTCCATATACCTGCCTGCTCCCCAAAACCCTTAATTCCTTTATCAATCAGAAATCTACCTACCTGTGACTTAAACATATTCAATGAGGTAGTCTCCAATGCTTCAATAGGCAGGGAATTCCAGAGATTCACTCCCCTCTGAGAGAGGAAGTTCCTCCTCAACTCTGTTCAAAACTGATCTCCCCTCCACCTTATTTTGAGGCTGTGTCTCTAGTTCTTGTTTCCTTTCTAAGTGGAAAGAATCACTCTGTCTCTACCCTATCTAGCCCCTTCATTATCTTATATGTCTCTATAATAGAGGTTTATAAAATGTTGAGAGGAATAGATAGGGTGGATTCTTGGAGGCTATTTCCCAGGGCTGAAACGGTCGCTACGAGAGGACACAGGTTTAAGGTGCTGGGCAGCAAGTACAGAGGAGATGTTGGGGATAAGTTTTTCACTCAGAGCGAGGTGAGTGAATGGAATCAGCTGCCGTCAGTAGTGGTGGAGGCAAACTCGCTGGGGTCTTTTAAAAGATTTCTGGATGAATACACGGGATTAAATCGGATTGGGAGTTACAGATAGTTCTATGGCCTAGTAGGTATGGGTGTGATCTTGTGGGCCGAAGGGCCTGTTTGTGCTGTAGTGTTCTATGTTGTAAGATCACCCGTCAGCCTTCTAAACTCCAATTTACTCAACCGGTCCTCATAATCTAACCTCCTCAAGTCTGGTATCAACCTGGTGAACCTTCTCTGTATTCCCCCCAAGGCCAGAAATCCTTTCACAAATAAGGAGACCAAAATTACACACAATACTCTAGTTGCGGCCTCATCAGTATCTTGTACAATTGCAGCAAGGCCTCTCTGCTTTTATACTCTATCCTCCATGCGATAAAGGGCAACATTCCATTCGCCTTCTTGATCGCCTGCTGTACCTGCAGACTGAATCTTTGCGATTCATGCACAAGGATCCCTAGGTCTCTCTGTACAATAGCATGTTGTAATTTTTCACTGTTTAAATAATAGTCCATCTTACTATTATTCCTTCCAAAGTAGATAACCTCACACTTGCCAGCGTTATACTCCATCTGCCAGATCCTTGCCCACTCACTCAGTCTATCCAAATCTCTCTGCAGACTTTCCGCATCCTCCATGCAATTCGCTTTCCCACTCATCTTTGTGTCATAAGCAAACTTTGTTACTCTATACTTGGTCTCCTCCTTCAGATCGTCTGTGTATATGGTAAACAGTTGAGGCCCCACCACCGATCCCTGCGGCACTCCACTCATCACTAACTGCCAACTGGAAAAGCACCCATTTATTCCAACTCTCTGCTTCCTGTTAGATAGCCAATCCTCAATCCATGCTAACACTTTACCCCAACTCTGTGTACCCCAATTTTCTGCAGGAACCTTTTGTGAGGCACCTTATTGAATGCCTTCTGGAGATCTAAAAACACCACATCCACCGGTTCCCCCCTGTCTACCACACTACTCACATCCTCATAGAAATCTAGTAAATTTGTTGAACACAACTTTCCCTTCATGAATCCATGCTGCATCTGCTTGATCGAGCCATTCTTTTTCAGATGTCCTGCTATTTCTTCTTTAATGATGGATTCAAGCCACGGACATTAAGCTAACCAACCTGTAGTTACCTGTCTTTTGCTACTTCCTTTTTTAAACAGTGGCATAACAGTAGCTGTTTTCCAATAGGCCAGCATTTCCCCAGAGTCCAGTGAATTTTGATAAATCACTACTAACACATCAGCTATTATTTCTGCCACTTCTTTCAGAGCCCTGGGATGCATTCCATCTGGACCCGGGGACCTGTCTACCTTTCGTTCCATTAGTCTACCAAGCACTACCCCTTTAGTAACAGTAATTGTTTTAAGGACCTCACCCCCTACATCCCACGACCATTAATATTTAGTAAGCTATTTGTGTCCTCTACTGTGAAGACCAACACAAAAAACTTGTTCAAGGCATCAGCTGTTTCCTCATCTCCCATTATTAAATCCCCCTTTTCATCTTCTAAGGGTCCAACATTTACTTTAGCCACTCTTTTTCTTTGTATATATTTATAAAAACTTTTACTATCAGTTTTTATATTTTGCACTAGTTTAGTTTCATAATCTATCTTTCCTTTCTTTATCACTTTCTTAGTCATTCTTTGTTGTTTTTTAAAGCTTTCCCAATCTTCCAATTCCCCAATAGTTTTGACTACTCTGTATGGATCGGGTTTTAATTTAATACTCTCCTTTATTTCCTTTGTTATCCACGGCTGATTATCTCTTTTCTTATATTTCTTCTTTATCGCCTGAAATGGGATCTGGGAAGTATGGATTGGCACATGCTCTTTCTGATAAGGATGTAAATGGAAGTGGGAAGCCTTCAAAGGAGAAATTTTGAGAATGCAGAATTTGTTTGTTCTTGTCAGGATTAAAGGCAAAGTAAATATGAATAAGGAATCTTGGTTCTCAAGGGAGATTGTAACACTGATTAAGAGGAAGAGAGAGTTGTATGAAATGTACTGGCAGAAAGGAACAGATCATGCTCAAGGAGTATAAAAATTGCAAGAAGCTACTTACGAGGGAAATCAGGAGGGCTAAAAGAAGACATGAGGTTGTTTTGGCAGACAGTGAAGGAAAAGGTATGTAAGGAGCAAAAGGATAGTGAAAGATAAAATTGGTCCTCTTGAAGACCAGAGTGGTAGACTGTGTATGGAACCAAAAGAAATGGGGAGATACTAAATGGGTTTTTTGCATCTGTATTTACTGAAGAAACAGGCATGGAGTCTATGGAAATAGGGCAAACAGGTAGGGAGGTCAAGGAACCTTTACAGATCACAAGGAAGGAGGTGCTGGCTATCTTGAAGCAAATCAGAGTGGATAAATCCCCAGGATCGGACAGGGTATTCCCACGGACCTTGAGGGAGGCTAGTGTTGAACTTGCAGGGTCCCTGGCAGACATAGTTAAAATATCAGTATTTATGGGGGAGGTGCTGGATGATTGGAAGGTGGCTCATGTTGTTCAATTGTTTAAAAAAAGTTCCAAAAGAAATCTGGGAAATTTAGGCCAGTAAGTTTGATGTCGATGGTGGGCAAGTTATTGGATGGTGTGATAAGGGATAGGATCTACTAATATTTGGATAGACAGGGACTTATTAGGGAGAGTCAACATGGCTCTGTGCACGGTAGGTCATGTTTGAGGTTTTCGAGGAGGTTACCAGGAAAGTGGATGAAGGGAAGGCGGTGGATGTTGTCTACCTGGATTTCGGCAAGGCCTTTGACGAGGTCCCTCATGAAAGGTTAGTTGGAAAGATTCAGTTGCAAGGTATATGTGAGGAGGTAGTAAATTAGATTAGACACTGGCTCAATGGAAGAACTCAGTAAAGTTTTACAACACCAATTTTAAATCCAACCAATTTATTTGATAGTAAATTCGCGAGCTTTCGGCTCTATGGCCTTCGTCAGGCAAATGCAGTGTTCCAGTGTTCTGGTCTGCAATAGCACTCATATCAACACAGACAGTCACAGATTGCTGATTAGAATACGAATCCTTACATCTAACCTGCTATTCAAGTGTTAAAGTGGCTAACAATGTGTGTGAAGGGAATCCTGAGCATTGGTTAGAGAATTGTGTATTTTCTCCAGACAGCACAGTAATGAGGTTTTTTGCTAACCCAGGCAAGTTATGGGGGTTACAGATAGTGTGTCATGAAGCCGAGATCCCTATTAAGACCGTCCTCATAAGTGCGGAACTTGGCTATCAGTCTCTGCTCAGCGACTCTGCGCTGTCGTGTGTCACGAAGGCCCCCTTGAAGAACATTTACCCGCAGGTCGGAGGCCGAATGCCCATGACTGCTGAACAAAGTACTCTTTGTTGTCCAGTACTTCCCCGGAGCGGAGAAGCTACGACATCTTCTCTGGAGTCTTCAACATATCATTGATGACGATGAACATCTCGCTAGGGCCATCCCCACCCCCCCACTTCTTGCTTTCAGACAACTGCACAACCTCAAACAGATCATTGTTCGCAGCAAAGTACCCAACCTTCAGGAGAACAGTGACCATAATACCACACAACCCTGCCACAGCAACCTCTGCAAGACATGCCAGATCATAGGCATGGACGACATCATCAAATGTGAGGATACCATTCACCAGGTACACGGTACATACTCTTGCAACATGGCCAACGTTGTCTATCTAATACGTTGCAAGAAAGGATGTCCTGAAGCATGGTACATTGGGGAGACCAATGCAGACACTACGACAGCGGATGAATGAGCATCACTCAACAATCACCAGGCAAAACAGTTCCCTTCCTGTGGGCGAACACTTCAGCAGTCATGGGCATTCGGCCTCCGACCTGCGGGTAAATGTTCTTCAAGGGGGCCTTTGTGATACACGACAGCGCAGAGTCGCTGAGCAGAGACTGATAGCCAAGTTCCGCACACATGAGGACGGTCTTAATAGGGATCTTGGCTTCATGACACACTATCTATAACCCCCATAACTTGCCTGGGTTAGCAAAAAACCTCACTTACTGTGCTTTCTGGAGAAAGTACACAATTCTCTAACCAATGCTCAGGATTCCCTTCACACACATTGTTAGCCACTTTAACACTTGAATAGCAGGTTAGATGTAAGGATTCGCATTCTAATCAGCAATCTGTGACTGTCTGTGTTGATATGAGCGCTATTGCAGACCAGAACACTACATTTGCCTGACGAAGGCCATAGAGTCGAAAGCTCGCGAATTTACTATCAAATAAATTGGTTGGATTTGAAATTGGTGTTGTAAAACTTTACTGAGTTTACCCCAGTCCAACGCTGGCATCTCTACATCGATGGAAGAAGCCATAGAGAATTGCTTCTCTGAGTGGAGACCTGTGACTAGTGGTGTGCCACAGGGATTGGTGTTGGATCCATTGTTGTTTGTCATCTATATCAATGATCTAGATGATAATTTGGTAAATTGGATCAGTAAATTTGCTGATGATACAAAGTTTGGAGGTATAGTGGACAGTGAGGAAGGTTTTCAAAGTTTGCAGAGGTGATTGGGACCAACTAGAAAAATGGGCTGAAAAATGACAAATGGAATTTAACACAGACAAGTGTGAGGTATTGCACTTTGGAAGGACAAACCAAAGTAGAACATACAGGGTAAATGGTAGGACTTTGAAGAGTGCACTTGAACAGAGGGATCTGCGAATACAGATACAGAATTCCCTAAAAGTGATGTCACAGGTGGATAGGGTCATAAAGAGTGCTTTTGGTACATTGGCATTTATAAATCGAAGTATCGAGTACAAAAGTTGGAATGTTATGGTAAGATTGTATAAGGCCTTGATGGGACCAAATTTAAAGTATTGTGTACAGTTTTGATCACTAGTTACAGGAAGGACATAAATAAGGTTGAAAGAGTGCAGAGAAGATTCACAAGGATGTTGCCAGGACTTGAGAAGCTGAGTTATAGAGAGAGATTGAATAGGTTAGGACTTTATTCCCTGTAGTGTAGAAGAATGAGGGAGATTTGATAGATGTGTGTAAGATTTTGAAGGGTATAGAGTGAATGCAAGCAGGCTTTTTCCACTGAGGCTAGGGGAGAAAAAAAAAACTAGAGACATGGGTTATGGGTGAAAGGAGAAAAGTTTAAAGGGAATATTAGGGAGGACTTCATGCAGAGAGTAGTAGGAATGTGGAATGAGCTGTTGGATAAAGTGATAAATACACAGTTTTAAAATTTAAGAAAAACTTGGATGGGTTCATGGATGAGAGGGGTGTGGAGGATTATAGTCCAAGTGCAGGTCAGTGGGACTAGGCAAGAGAAAACAGACAAGAAGGGCCAAAAGGCCTGTTTCTGAGCTGCAATTTTCCATGGCTTTATGATTACTTGGCCCAATTCATTACCCAGTACCAAATCCAATGTGGCCCCACCTCTTGTCAGCTTACCCACATATTGTGTCAGGGAATCTCCTGCACACACTGTACAAAAACTGGCCCATCCGAACTATTCGACCTTTAAAGGTTCCAATCAATATTTGGAAAGTTAAAGTCACCCATGATAACTACGATGCGATCTCCACATCTATCCACAATCTGCTTTGCAATCTCTTCCTCCACATCTCTATTACTATTTGGGGACCTATAGAAAACTCCTAACAATGTGACCAACCCTTTCCTATTTCTAATTTCAGCCCATATTACCTTAGTTGGAGATCCCCCATGAACTGCCTTTCTGCAGCCGTTAACAATGATTCTTGATTAAAAATGCTACTCCTCCTTACCATCTTCCCCACTATTACTGAAACATCTATACCCCAGAACTTCCAACAGCCATTCCTGTGCCTGTTCTAACCATGTCTCTGTAATGGCCACAAAATCATAGTCCCAAATTTATTGGAAACTACAGAATTAGAGATGGGGGAGAGGGTGCATTTGAACAATTGAGTTAAACTTAAACCTCATAAGATTTGAAAATTTTGTAAATTGACTTTGGAGATTAGAATTTGGAAATAGTTTACATTCAAATCCAGCACTGAGATTCTGAATCCGTACCTATGGAAGACGCATAACCGTTGAATCTGCCTGAATCCACGGCATTTTTCATGGCTTGTAAAACCTTGTCATCAGTCGGAAGGTTGCCGAACACTGTGGGATCACCTTTAATAAAATGACAGATTTTTAAATGCTTATTAATGAACTTTTTGCTCAAATGGAGCATTTACAAAGAAACATCCTCACCGCCAGTGTGTCAATGAAATCAATGCAAACATTAGGAAATGTGTGTGGAAGATTCCGACTGGCCAGAACCTGTCTATCCCTCCCTCCCTCTCACTAGAATTAGTTCTGTTTCTTCTTTTGAATCCAACAGATTCGAAGCCAATTTACTATTTTTATTCTTTTCGCTTCTGTTAAGTTTTTGAAATCTGTGTTATTGATTCGGGTTTAAGTGGCCAGAAGTTATTCCCAATTTCCCCTGAATGTCGCCAGTTGCCTGAAAAATGAATCAGTAGATGAAAAAAAGACCAGGATTTAAAGAAACAGCGAGGAATTGTGTGGACGAATGTTGTTCTGAACAGAATAATACAAAAGGAGATGATTTGACTTCATATCTTACCGATAGACAGGGAAATCATAGCTTTGTCCGGATTGGGTTCAATCTTCATGTTGTCCACAATAGCGCGGATTGGGTTGAATGTTCGTTTAGACATTTCTGAGGCTCGGACATTCCATTTGGTGCGTTTGGATTTTAATCTTCCTGAACAAGCGAAACTGCTGCCGTTCAGAATGGAATCGAGAATGAACAGGTTCTCGCTGGCCATGTCACTGGAAAATAACAAGATAACAGTTCAGAAATAAAGGAGCAGAATGAAGACACAGGGAGCTGAGTGAGAAGGTAGATTAGCTGATGGCTCCAGTCTGTGACTGGAACTATTTGCTCTCTCTCTCGGCCGCTTTAAATCGATACTAACCAAACTAGCAAACTATTCCACTTTGAAAATCATTGCAACAGTTAAAGTCAATGTTCGTTATAATCAAATGAAACTGTTAAGATTTCTAACGATGCCAGTTTGATGAATGAGTCGCTGTTGGATACCTGCTGCCGGGGGGGGAGGTTTGAAATGATGTGCCGATAAGTCTCAGTGAAGCAAAGTGGAGAGTGGGAGGGGGGGAGTTGAGCTGCTCTCTAAAAGCAGGGTCTTTGAGGGGGCGGCGAATTGCCCTCCGGTAGCTCATTGGATCCGCCGGGGGGCTGTGTCCGGCCACCGACCCCGAGCCTGACTTTCCACACTGACGTCCGCCAAATGGGACAAGAACAAGGACAAAAAACAAACCAGAATTACTCAATCAAAGTAAACAGTAGGTTGGTCACACACAGCCAGGAGTAGCTGCGATCAAGGAAAGTGACGCTATCTCTGCAATGTTGTTTTTCAGGTTTAGATGTCAGTTGCTCGCTTTTACTGATGATCAGTTAAGTCCACCAGAAAGTCCCCTGCGCCCAGACCTTTCAACTTTCATAATCTAAAAGCAGTACAGGAGCAGAGAAACTTGGGTCTTAATGTGCATAAATCATTGAAAGCAGCAGGATAAATTATCTGGAGCTTTACTGACATGGAACAAAAACAGAAAATGATGGAAAACCTTCGCAGATCTGACAGTATCTGTGGACAGAGAATAGAGACAACATTTGGAGCCAGAGCTCTGTGGAAATGTTATTTATACTGGAAAGATTGGCTTTATTCTCTCTCCACAGATGCTGTCAGATCTGCTGAGATTTTCCAATAATTTCTGTTTTTGTTTTAGATTCCAGCATCCGCAGAATGCAAAGCAAAGCCAGAACAAGTTTAGGCAATTTGGTCCCTCCGAACTGTTCTGCCATTTGAAATGATTATTGTTGATCAATTCTGGCCTCTACTTTTCTGTCTTCATCCCATAGTCTTCAACTCTCTTATCAATCAAGAATCTATCCAATATAAAAGCAAAATGCTGTGAATTTACAGTATGCTGCCACAAAAGCAAAATGGGTAAGAGGGCCAATCCATGGCTTACAAAGGAAATCAGAGAGAATATCTGATCAAAGGAAGAGCATACAGAGTGGCCAAGAAAAATAGTAGCTTTGAGAACTGGGAGCAGTTTAGAATTTAGCAAGGAAGGACCAAGGGATTAAAAAGGGGAAAATACAGTACAAATGTAAGTTTGCAGGGAACATAAAGATAAGAATCTCTATAGATACATGAAGGAAAAGAGTTGGTGAAAACAAATGTAGGTCCCTTTCAGACAGAAACGGGAGAATGTATACAAGGGGACAAAAATGGCTGAGCAACTGAATACATATTTTGATTCTGTGTTCACAAAAGAGGCTATAAATCAGATACCAGAAATGTCAGAGGATGAAAGAATTAGTGAGAGATAAGAACTGAGGGAGATCAATATTAGTAGAGAAATGGTACTGGGAAAGTTGATGGGATTGAACATTGAACATAGAACAATACAGCACAAACAGGCCCTTCGGCCCACGAGTTGCGCCGATCACATCTACCAATCCACAGACCTATCTAGAACATCCTATCCTATTCTTTTCCATATACTCATCCAGAAGTCTTTTAAAAGACCCCAGTGAGTTTGCCTCAACAACCTCCGATGGCAGTCAGTTCCATCCACTCACCACCCTCTGAGTGAAAAACCTACCCCAGACATATCCTTTGTATTTGCTTTATTGAAGACGGATAAATCCCCAGGGCCTGATAATCTACATCCCAGAGTACTGAAGGAAATGACTCTAGAAATAGTGGATGCATTGGTGGTCATCTTCCAGGATTTTATAGAGTCTGGAAGAGTCTTTGCAGATCGCTGGGTAGTGAATGTCACTCCAATATTCAAAAAAGGAGGTAGAGAGAAAACAGGGAATTATAGACCAGTAACATCAGTAGTGAGGAAATTTCTCAAATCCATTATCAAGGACTTTATAGTGGAGCATTTAGAAAACAGTGGCAGGGTTAGACAGAGTTAGCATGGATTAATGAAAGGAAATCATTCTTGACAAATCTGTTGGAATTCTTTGAGGATGTAACTAGTAGAGTTGACAAGGGGGAGCCAGTCAATGTGATATATTTGGAATTTCAGCAAATGGTTGACAAAGTTCCGTGCAAGAGATTATTGTGCAAGATCCATACTGAGGGAGGAAGTGTTAGAGCTTCTAGGTAGCATTAAAACTGATAAATCTCCGGGGTCTGATGGCATTTATCCCGGGCTGCTTAGGGAGGTGAAATTGCTGGGTCTCTGACGCAAATCTTTGTCTCTTTGAACACAGATGAGGTCCCAGAGGACTGGAGAATAGCTTATGTTATACCGTTGTTTAAAAAGGGTAGTAGGGATAACCTTGGAAATTACAGGCCAGTGAGTTTGACGTCAGTGGTAGGGAAGCTGTTGTAGGGGATTCTTAGAGATAGGATGTATAGGCACTTAGAGCGTTGCGATCTGATTAGGGATACGCAGCATGGATTTGTTAAGGGGAGGTCGTGCCTTACAAATCTGGTAGAATTTTTTGAGGAGGTGAAGAAAACAGTGGACGAAAGGCGAGCCGTTGATGTCGTCTATATGGATTTTAGTAAGGTGTTTGACAAAGTCCCTCATGGGAGGTTAGTTGAAAAGGTCAAGGCTAATGGGATACAAGGACAGGTAGCTAGATGGATATGTAACTGGTTTGGTAATAGGAGACAGAGAGTAATAGTGGAAGCGTGATTTTCTAGCTGGAGGCCGGCCAGTAGTGGTGTGCTGCAGGGCTCGGTGCTGGGACGTCTTCTATTTGTAATATATATGAATGACTTGGAAGAGAGAGTAAGTGGAGTGATCAGCAAGTTTGCAGATGGTACAAAGATGGCTGGACTTGCAGGTAATGAGGAGCATTGTCAGGCGATACAGCAGGACATAGATAGGCTGGTGGCTGGGCAGATAGATGGCAGATGGAATTCAATCCTGATAAATGTGAGATGATGCATTTCAGGAGAAAGAATGTAGAGGGGAGGTATATGATAAAGGGTAGACCTATTAAGAGTATAGAAATGCAGAGGGACCTGGGGGTGCAGGTGAACAAGTCTCTGAAGGTGGCAGAGCAAGTGGAGAAGGTTGTGAAGAAAGCATATAGTGTGCTAGCCTTTATAGGAAGGGGTATAGAGTACAAGAGCTGGCCTTTAATGTTGCAGTTGTATAAAATGTTGGTTAGACCTCATTTGGAATACTGCGCCCAGTTCTGGTCGCCTTATACCAGAAGGACGTGGAGACTCTGGAGAGAGTGCAGAGGAGGTTTACCAGAACGCTACCTGTTATTGGAAGATCTGAGTTATGAGGAGAGGTCAGGCAAATTGGGGCTGTTTTCCTTAGAAAGACGTAGACTGAGAGGAGATCGAATAGAGGTATACAAGATTATGAGGGGTATAGATAGAGTGAACAGTGATAAGCTTTTTCCTAGGATGTATTCAAATAGCATGAGGGGTCACGGGTTTAGGTATGGGGGGGTAAGGTATAATTTGGATGCTACAGGGAGTTTTTTCACACAGAGGGTGGTGGGGGTATGGAACGCGCTGCCAAGTAAAGTGGTGGAGGCAGGCACTCTGGAGTTATTTAAGAGATATTGTTGTGGGTGGAAGTTAGGAACAGCAAAGGGTCGATAACTTTGCTGGGTGTATTCTATAGGCCGCCTAATAGTGACAGGGAAATTGAGGTGCAGATAGGGAAACAGACCCTAGAAAGGTGTAGAAACAACAGAGTTCTCGTGATGGGAGATTTCAATTTCCCAAACATCGACTGGAATATCCCAAGGGTAAGGGGTTTGGATGGGGAGGAGTTTGTTAGGTGTGTTCAGGAAGGTTTCCTGACACAGTACGTGGATAAACCTACGAGAGGAGAGGCTGTACTTGACCTGGTGCTGGCTAATGAGCCAGGACAGGTGTCGGATCTCTTAGTAGGAGAGCATCTTGGGGATGGAGATCATAATTCTATCTCCTTCACGATAGCAATGGAAAGAGATAGGATCAGGCAGGCGAGGAGGGTGTTTGTCTGGAGTAAGGGGAAATATGAAGACATCAGGCAGATAATTGGACGAATAAATGGAAGGAGGTGTTCTTGGGGAAAAGTATAGAAGGAATGTGGCAGATATTCAAGGAATGTTTGTCTGAGGCTCTGAACGACAACGTTCCGAGGAGACAAGGAGGTTTTGATAGGACGCGGGAACTGTGGTGCACGAAGGTTGTGGTGAACCTAGTCAGGAAGAAAAGAAAGGTGTATAAAAGGTTCAAAGAGCTAGGAGATGTTAGGGATCTAGAAGAGTATAAGATGCATAGAAAGGAGCTTAAAAAGGAAATTAGGAGAGCCAGAAGGGGTCATGAGAAGGCCTTGGCAGATAAGATTAAGGAGAATCCCAAGGCCTTCTACAAATATGTGAAAAATAAGAAGATGAGAAGAAAAGGGATAGAACCTGTAAAAGGTGAAGGGGGAAATGTCTGTGTGAATCCGGAAGAAATGGCAGAGGTGCTTAACGAGTACTTTGCCTCGGTATTCACAGTGGAAAGTGATGTGGGAGGTTGTACTACAGGTTTGCGGCAGACGGAAAAGATTGAGTATGTGGATGTCAGGAAATAGGATGTGTTAGAACTTTTAAATTCTATCAAGATAGACAAGTCACCGGATGGGATGTACCCCAGGTTATTGTGGGAGGTGAGGGAAGTGATTGCAGAGCCCCTGGCGATGATCTTTGTGTCGTCCATGGAAACGGAAGAGGTTCCGGAGGATTGGAGGATTGCGGATGTGGTCCCTATCTTTAAGAAAGGGAACAGGGATAGTCCGGGAAATTACCGACCAGTGAGTCTGACCTCAGTGGTTGGTAAGCTGATGGAGAGGCTTCTGAGGGACAAGATTTATGAGCATTTGGAGCAGTTTAGAATGATCAGAAATAGTCAGCATGGTTTTGTCAAGGGCAGGTCGTGCCTTATGAGCCTAGTTGAGTTCTTTGAAAATGTGACTGAACACATTGACGAAGGAAAAGCAGTGGATGTGGTTTACATGGACTTCAGCAAGGCGTTTGATAAAGTCCCCCATGCAAGACTTCTTGAGAAAGTGAGAGGGCATGGGATCCAAGAGGCTTTGGCCTTGTGGATCCAGAACTGGCTTGCCGGCAGAAGGCAGAGAATGGTTGTGGATGGATCTTTTTCTGCATTGAGGTCGGTAACCAGTGGAGTGCCCCAGGGATCTGTTCTGGGACCCTTGCTGTTTGTCATTTTCATAAATGACCTGGATGAGGAAGTGGAGGGATGGGGTTAGTAAGTTCACTGACGATACAAAGGTCGGTGGTGTTGTGGATGGTCTGGAGGGATGTCAAAAGTTGCAGCAGGACATAAACAGGATGCAAAACTGGGCGGAGAAATGGCAGATGGACTTCAACGTGTAGTGGTCCATTTTGGCAGGAATAATGGGATGAAGGAGTACAATATGAAGGGTAGGAGTCTTAGCTGTGTTGAAGAGCAGAAGGATCTTGGGGTCCGGGTCCATAGGACACTTAAATCGGCCTCGTAGGTGGAGGATGTGGTCAAGAAGATGTATGGTGTACTGGCCTTCATTAATCGAGGGATTGAGTTTAGGAGTCGGGAGGTAATGATGCAGCTTTATAAGACCCTTGTCAGACCCACTTGGAGTACTGTGAGCAGTTCTGGTCGCCTCACTATAGGAAGGATTTGTAAGCTATTGAAAGAGTGCAGAGGAGATTTACAAGACTGTTGCCTGGATTGGGAGGCATGCCTTATGAAGGTAGTTTGAGGGAGCTGGGACTTTTCTCCCTGGAGAGACGTAGGTTGAGAGGTGACATGATAGAGGTTTTTAAGATGTTGAGAGGAATAGATAGGGTGGATTCTCAGAGACTATTTCCCCGAGCTGAAATGGTCACTACGAGAGGACACAGATTTAAGGTGCAGGGAAGCAAATACAGAAGAGATGTTAGGGGTAAGTTTTTCACTCAAAGGGTGGTGAGTGAATGGAATCGGCTGCCGTCGGTAGTGGTAGAGGCGAACTCGCTGGGGTCTTTTAAAAGACTTCTGGATGAGTATATGTTGGTATTCACGAAGGAGAGGGGCTTGTTGTGAATGACAAGGATGTTTACCAGGATGTTGCCTGGTATGGTGGGAAGGCCTTATGAGGAAAGGCTGAGGGACCTGAGGTTATTTTCATTAGAGAGAAGAAAGTTACACGGTGACCTAATTGAGTCGTATAAGATGATCAAAGGACTGGATAGGGTGGATGGTGGGAGCCTTTTTCCTCGGATGGTGATGACCAACACGAGGGGACATAACTTTAAATTAAGAGGTGGTAGTTATAGGACAGATGTCAGAGGCAGGTTCTTTACACAGAGGGTGGTGAGGGCGTGGAATGCCCTACCTGCAGCAGTTGTGGACTCGCCTACTTTGGGGGCATTCAAATGGTCGGTAGATAGGCATATGGATGATATTGGAATAGTTTAGGTTAGAGGGTCCACTGGCTGACGCAACATCGAGGGTCGAAGGGCCTGTACTGCACTGTAATGTAATGTTCTATATTCTATGTTGACAGCTCCTGTCTCTGAGGGAGCTGTGGACCAGTTGAGGGAAATATCCATACCGAGGGAGGAAGTGTTAGAGCTTGTAGGTAGCATTAAAATTGATAAATCGCCGGGGCCTGATGGCATTTATCCCAGGCTGCTTAGGGAGGTGCAAGGTGAAATTGCTGGGCCTCTGACGCAAATTTTTGCCTCTTCCTTGGACACAGGTGAGGTCCCAGAGGACTGGAGAATAGCTAATGTTGTACCGTTGTTTAAAAAGGGTAGTAGGGATAACCTTGGAAATTATAGGTTGGTGAGTTTGACGTCAGTGGTAGGGAAGCTGTTGTAGGGGATTCTTAGAGATAGGATGTATAGGCACTTAGAGCGTTGCGATCTGATTAGGGATACGCAGCATGGATTTGTTAAGGGGAGGTGTGCTTTACAAATCTGGTAGAATTTTTTGAGGAGGTGACGAAAACAGTGGACGAAGGGTGAGCCGTTGATGTCGTCTATATGGATTTTAGTAAGGCGTTTGACAAAGTCTCTCATGGGAGGTTAGTTGAGAAGGTCAAGGCTAATGGGATACAAGGACAGGTAGCTAGATGGATAAATAACTGGCTTGGTAATAGGAGACAGAGAGTAATAGTGGAAGGGTGTTTCTCTAGCTGGAGGTCAGTCACAAGTGGTGTGCCACAGGGCTCGGTACTGGGACCTCTTCTATTTGTAATACATATAAATGACTTGGAAGAGGGAGTAAGTGGAGTGATCAGCAAGTTTGCAAACGATACAAAGATGGCTGGACTTGCGGATAGTGAGGAGCATTGTCACGCGATGCAGCAGGACATAGATAGGCTGGTAGCTTGGGCAGAGAGATGGCAGATGGAATTCAATCCTGATAAATGTGAGGTGATGCATTTTGGGAGAAAGAATGTAGGAGGGAGGTATATGATAAAGGGTAGACCTATTAAGAGTATAGAAATTCAGAGGGACCTGGGGGTGCAGGTGAACAAGTCTCTGAAGGTGGCAGAGCAAGAGGAGAATGTTGTGAAGAAAGCATGTAGTATGCTAGCCTTTATAGGAAGGGGTATAGAGTACAAGAGCTGGCCTTTAATGTTGCAGTTGTATAAAACGTTGGTTAGACCTCATTTGGAATACTGTGTCCAGTTCTGGTCGCCTTGCTACCGGAAGGATGTGAAGACTCTGGAGAGAGTGCAGAGGAGGTTTACCAGAATGTTGTCTGGTAAATTGCTAATATTGATTGGAATAGCTGTAGCTCTAGCTCGTAAGAGGGGTCAGTTTTTGTACGAAGTGTGCAGAAGGTTTTTTGACTCAGTATGTGGATAGGCCAACTAGAGGTGAGGCTACATTGGATTTGGTGCTGGGCAATGAGCCAGACCAGGTGTTAGACTTGGAAGTTGGTGAACATTTTGGTGATAGTGACCACAATTCGGTTACGTTCACCTTAGTGATGGATAGGGATAGGCATGAAGCTGGGGGCAGTAGTTATAGCTGGGGGAATGGTAATTATGAGGCCATAAGGAGGGAATTAGGGTGCATAGGTTGGACTAGGAAACTACAGGGACTGGGAACATCTGAAATGTGGAGCTTATTCAAGGAGCAGCTACTGCGAGTCCTTGATAAGTATGTCCCTGTCAGGCAAGGAGGAAATGGTCGAGTAAGGGAACCATGGTGTACTAAAAAAGTTAATTCACTGGTTAAAAGGAAAAAGGAGACTTATGTCAGGATGAGGCTTGAAGGCTCAGTTAGTGCAATGGATAGCTATAGATTAGCCAGGAGTGAGCTAAAGAGTGAGTTCAGAAGAGCTGAAAGAGGAGAGCTAAAAGGGGACACGAGAAGAGTCGAGAAGAAAAGGAGAATCCTAAAGCTTTCTTTAGATAAGTTAAGAATAGAAGATTGGTTAGGGCAAGGTTAGGGCCAGTTAGAGACAGCAGTGGGAAGTTGTGTGTGGAGCCTGAAGAGATTGGAGAGGCACTGAACAAATATTTCTCTTCGGTATTCACGCAGGGAGATGTAAATGTAGTTGTGGAGAACACTGGGATACAGGGTTGCAAACTGGAAAGTATTGAAGTAGATAAGGAGGATGTGCTAGATATTCTTGAGGGTTTGAAGTTAGATAAGTCCCCTGGGCCGGACGGGATTTACCCTAGGATTCTCTGGGAGGCGAGAGAGGCGATTGCAGAGCCTCTGGCTCTGATCTTCAGGTCGTCGTTGGTTACGGGTATAGTGCCGGAAGACTGGAGGATAGCGAATGTGGTCCCATTGTTCAAGAAGGGGAAGAGAGACTTTCCAGGGAATTATAGGCCGGTGAGTCTTACTTCTGTTGTGGGCAAAGTATTGGAGAGAATTATTAGGGATAGGATTTATAGTTATTTAGAGAGAAATGAATTGATTGGGGATAGTCAGCATGGTTTTGTGAAGGGTAGGTCGTGCCTTACTAACCTTATTGAGTTTTTTGAAAAAGTGACCAAAGAGGTGGATGGGGGTAAGGCAGTTGATGTGGTATATATGGACTTTAGTAAGGCGTTCGATAAGGTGGCCCATGGAAGGCTTCTGCAGAAAATGCAGATGTATGGGATTGAGGGTGATTTAGCTAATTGGATTAGGAATTGGCTAGCAGATAGAAGACAGAGGGTGGTGGTTGATGGGAGATATTCATCGTGGAGTTCGGTTACAAGTGGTGTACCTCAGGGATCTGTTTTGGCGCCCCTGCTGTTTGTAATTTTTATAAATGATCTGGATGAGGGTATTGAAGGATGGATTAGTAAATTTGCGGATGACACCAAAGTCGGTGGAGTGGTAGATAGTGAAGAGGGGTGTTCTAGTTTGCAGAGAGACTTGGACAAGTTGCAGAGCTGGGCCGAGAGGTGACAAATGGAGTTTAATGTGGAAAAGTGTGAGGTAATTCACTTTGGCAGGAATAACAAATGTGTAGAGTATAGGGCTAATGGTAGGACTCTTAATAGTGTTGATGAACAGAGGGATCTTGGTGTATGTGTGCATAGATCCCTGAAAGTTGGCAATCAAGTCGATAAGGTTGTTAAGAAGGCATACGGAGTCTTAGCTTTTATTGGTAGGGGGATTGAATTTCGGAGCCGCAACGTCATGTTGCAACTGTACAAAACTCTAGTGCGCCGCACTTGGAGTATTGTGTGCAGTTTTGGTCCCCGCATTATAAGAAAGATGTGGAGGCATTGGAGAGGGTACAGAGGAGGTTTACCAGGATGTTGCCTGGTATGGAAGGCAGGTCTTATGAAGAGAGGCTGAGGGATTTGAGGTTGTTTTCGTTAGAAAGAAGGCGGCTAAGAGGAGACCTTATTGAAACATATAAGATGATTAGAGGTTTAGATAGGGTGGACAGTGATAGCCTTTTTCCTAGGATGGAGAAAGCTAGCACGAGGGGACATAGCTTTAAATTAAGGGGTGGTGGCTTTAGGACAGATGTCAGAGGTAGGTTCTTTACCCAGAGGGTGGTAAGGGTATGGAATGCCTTGCCTGCGTCAGTTGTAGATGCACCAAGTTTGGTGGCGTTTAAGAGGTTAGTAGATAAGTTTATGGATGAAAGGGGAATGGATTAGGTTAGAGGGTCACTGCTTGTTCCTAATTGGTCGGCGCAACATCGAAGGCCTGTTCTGCGCTGTAATGTTCTATGTTCTACGTTCTACGTTCTATGGAAGGTCTGAGTTACGAGGAGAGGTTAGGCAAATTGGGACTGTTTTCCTTAGAAAGACATAGACTTAAGAGAGATCTAATAGAGATGTACAAGATTATGAAGGGGATAGATAGAGTAAACAGGGTTAAGCTTTTTCCTAGGATGGACTCAAATAGCACGAGGGGTCACGGGCTTAGGGTGAGGCGGGTAACATATAATTTGGATGCTAGAGGGAGTTTTTTCACACAGAGGGTGGTGGGAGTATGGAATGCACTGCCAAGTAAAGTGGTGGAGGCAGGTACTCTGGAGTTATTTATGAAATACTTAGATGGGCACATGAACAGAATGGGTATGGAGGGGTATAGAAAACTGATTTAAAATAGGGATCTTGAGCCTTGGGAGTCCCTGGTGTAAATCGATGATGATATTGATGTACTTGTTTTTATCCTACAGGTGCTTTGGTCCACCTTGTTGTCTAACGAGGGGCATACATGCGATGGGTCATGAGAGGACTGCTCTTGGATCTTTTTTGAGAGTATCCTAGTGCTTCACGTCATTAGTGTACACTTGACCTGGACCATTTGATGGGCAACACGACAGCTCAGTGACTATCGCTGTGCTGTGCAGATACGTGGATTTGGGCCTGTGTCTGGGAGTTTGCGCATTCTCCCCATGCTTGCGTGGGTTTTCTCCGGGTGCTCCGGTTTCCTCCCACATTCCAAAGATGTGCTCTTAGGCAATATTTAGTTGAGAATATGGGAGGCATGGTTAGTAAGTTTGCAGATGATTTCAAGATTGGTGGCATAGTGGACAGTGAAAAAAGTTATTTCCAATTGCTATAATTTAATTGCTATCAATTTCTACAAACGTTGACAGGGATCGCGGGTAGAGGTGGGAACATCAGGGTGGCGACGTGGGCTCGTTGGGCCGAAGGGCCTGTTTCCCGTGCTGTTTTGTTCTTTGTTCTTTGTACTGCTACTACCTCTGGCAGCTTGTTTGAGACACTCATCATCCTCTGTGTGAAAAAATTGCCTCTCTGCATACTTCTGTATCTCTCCCCTCTCACCTTAATCCTATGCCTTCTAGTTTTCAACTTCTCTACTCTTGGGAAAAAAATATTGACTATCTAGCTGATCTACATGGACTTCAGCAACGCCTTTGACAAGGTACTGCATGGTAGTTTGTCGCATAAGATTAAATCTCACAGGATCCAGGATGAGGTACCTAGATGGATACAAAATTGGTTTCTTGACAGAAGCCAGAGAGTTCTGTTATTTTGTAGACCCCAATATGATCACCCCTCAGCCTCCTACGCTCTGGAGAAAAAAATCCCAGTCTATCCAGCCTCTCCTTATAACCCAAATCATCAAGCCCTGGTAGAACATAGAACATAGAACATTACAGCGCAGTACAGGCCCTTCGGCCCTCGATGTTGCGCCGGCCAGTGGACCCTCTAACCTAAACTATTCCAATATCATCCATATGCCTATCCACCGAACATTTGAATGCCCCCAAAGTAGGCGAGTCCACAACTGCTGCAGGCAGGGCATTCCACGCTCTCACCACCCTCTGTGTAAAGAACCTGCCTCTGACATCCGTCCTATAACTACCACCTCTTAATTTAAAGTTATGTCCCCTCGTGTTGGTCATCACCATCCGATGAAAAAGGCTCTCACTATCCACCCTATCCAATCCCTTGATCATCTTATACGCCTCAATTAGGTCACCGCGTAACCTTCTTCTCTCTAATGAAAATAACCTCAGGTCCCTCAGCCTTTCCTCATAAGGCCTTCCCACCATACCAGGCAACATCCTGGTAAACCTCCTCTGCACCCTTTCCAATGCTTCCACATCTTTCTTATAATGCGGCGACCAGAACTGTACGCAATACTCCAAGTGCGGCCGCACCAGAGTTTTGTACAGTTGTAACATAACCTCACGGCTCCTAAATTCAATCCCTCTACCAATAAAAGCTAACACACCGTACGCCTTCTTAACAACTTTATCAACCTGGGTGCCAACTTTCAAAGAGCTATGTACTTGTACCCCAAGATCCCTCTGCTCGACAACACTATTAAGGGTCCTTCCATTAGCCCTATATTTCATATGCCTGTTATTCCTACCAAAGTGAATCACCTCACACTTATCCATATTGAATTCCATTTGCCACCTCATGGCCCAGCTCTGCAACCTATCTATGTCCCTCTGCAAACTGTAACATCCATCCTCGCTGTCTACAACTCCCCCCACTTTGGTATCGTCAGCAAATTTACTAATCCAACCCTCTACACCCTCATCTAGGTCATTTATTAAAATGACAAACAGCAGTGGCCCTAAAACAGATCCTTGAGGTACACCACTTGTAACTGCACTCCAGGTTGAATATTTCCCATCAACCACCACCCTCTGTCTTCTATCAGCTAGCCAATTCCTAATCCAAACTGCTAAATCACCTTCAATCCCATGCATCTGCACTTTCTGCAGTAGCCTACCATGGGGAACCTTATCAAACGCTTTGCTAAAATCCATATACACTACATCAACTGCCTTACCCTTATCTACCTCTTTGGTCACCTCCTCAAAAAACTCAATAAGGTTTGTGAGGCACGACCTACCCTTCACAAAACCGTGCTGACTATCCCTAATCAATTTATTTCTCTCTAGATGCTTATAAATCCTATCCCTTATAATTCTTTCCAAGCTTTGCCCACAACAGAAGTCAGGCTCACCGGTCTATAATTTCCAGGATGGTCCCTACTCCCCTTTTTGAACAAAGGGACAACATTTGCCATCCTCCAGTCTTCTGGCACTATACCTGTAGCTAACGACGACATGAAGATCAAAGCGAAAGGCTCTGCAATCTCCTCTCTAGCCTCCCTGAGAATCCTAGGGTAAATCCCATCTGGCCCAGGGGACTTATCAATTTTCATACCCTCAAGATTCGCTAACACCTCCTCCTTATGAACCTCAATCCTACCCAGTCTACAACCTGGTATCGCAGTATTCTCCCCGACAACACTGTCTTTCTACTGCGTGAATACTGACGAAAAATACTCATTCGGTGTCTCTCCTTTCTCCTCAGGCTCCACGCACAATTTCCCACTGCTATCTCTGACTGGCCCTAATCTTGCCCTAACCAATCTTTTATTATTTATATACCTGTAAAAAGCTTTAGGATTCTCCTTAATCCTATCCGCCAAAGTCTTCTTGTGTCCTCTTCTAGCTCTTCTCAACTCCCTCTTTAGCTCCTTCCTGGCTGATTTATAGCTCTCCATTGCCCTAACTGAGCCTTCACGTCTCATCATTATATAAGCCTCCTTCTTCCTCTTCACCAGAGATTCAACTTCCCTAGTACACCATGGTTCCCTCACTCGACCACTTCCTACCTGCCTGGCAGGTACATATTCATTAAGGACATGCAGAAGCTGTTCCTTAAATATGCTCCACATTTCAGATGTCCCCAGCCCCTGCAATTTCCTGCTCCACCCTATGCATCCTAAATCTCTGCTAATAGCCTCATAATTATCTTTCCCCCAGCTATAACTACTGTTATTCGGTACGTGTCCATCCCTTTCCATCACTAAGGTAAACTAAGGTAGTATCTTAGTAAATATTTTCTGCTGTCTTTCTAGTTTAATAATAACCTTTCTATAATAGGGTGACCAGAACTGCACACAGTATTCCAAGTGTGGCCTTACCAATGTCTTATACAACTTCAACAAGACATCCCAACTCCTGTATTCAATGTTCTGACCGATGAAACCAAGCATCCTGAATGTCTTCTTCACCACTCTGTCCACCTGTGACTCCACTTTCAAGAAACTATGAACATGTATTCCTAGATCTCTTTGTTCTGTAACTCTCCCGAATGCCCTACCATTTGATCATAGTGGAGAGGTATTGTATGATCAAAAATAGCACAGCTTTGTCAAAGGCGGATCGTGCCTTATGAGTCTGGTTTTTTTGAAGATGTGACTAAACACATTGATGAAGGAAGAGCAGCAAATGAGGTTTATATGTATACTCTCGAAAAATCCAAGAGCAGGCCTCTCACGACCCAACGCGGGTATGCCCCTTGTTAGACAACAAGGCGGACCGAAGTACCTGCAGGATAAAACAGAAATACATCAATATCATTCACAATTTACACAATTCCCAGGGAATTCCCAAGGCTCATGATCCCTATTTTAAATCAGTCTTCTATATCCCTCCATTCCCATTCTGTTCATGTGCCCATCTAAGTATCTCTTAAACAACTCCAGCAACTTACTTGGCAGAGCATTCCATACCCCCAAAACCCTCTGTATGAAAAAATTCCCTCTAGCATTCAAATTATACCTTACCCCCCTCACCCTAACCCGTGACCCCTCGTGATATTTAATTCCAACCTAGGAAAAAGCATACCACTGTTTACTCTATCTATACCCCTCATAATCTTGTACACCTCTATTAGATCTCCTCTCAGTCTACGTCTTTCGAAAGAAAACAGCCGCAATTTGTCTAACCTCTCCTCATAACTCAGACCTTCCATACCAGGCAGCATCCTGGTAAACCTCCTCTGCATTCTCTCCAGAGTCTCCACATCTTCCGGTAGTATGGCGACCAGAACTGGACGCGGTATTCCAAATGAGGTCTAACCAACGTTTTGTACAACTGCAACATTAAAGGCCAGTTCTTGTACTTTATACCCCTTCCTATAAAGGCTAGCATACCATATGCTTTCTTCGCAACATTCTCCACCTGCTCTGCCACCTTCAGAGACTTGTGCACCTATACCCCCTAGATCCCACTGCTTTTCTATACTCTTAATAGATCTACCCTTTATCATATACCTCCCCCTACATTCTTTCTCCTGAAATGCATCAACTCGCATTTATCAGGATTGAATTCCATCTGCCATCTATCTGCCCAATCTACCAGCCTATCTACATCCTGCTGCATCGCCTGACAATGCTCCTCACCATCCGCAAGTCCAACCATCTTTGTATCGTTTGCAAACTTGCTGATCACACCACTTACTCCCTCTTCCAAGTCATTTATATATATTACAAATAGAAGAGGTCCCAGTACCAAGCCCTGCGGCACACCACTAGTACATAGAACATAGAACATTACAGCGCAGAACAGGCCCTTCGGCCTTCAATGTTGCGCCGACCAATTAGGAAAAAGAAATGACCCTCCAACCTAAACCATTCCCTTTGCGTCCATAAACTTATCTACTAACCTCTTAAACGCCACCAAATTGGCGCATCTACAACTGCTGCAGGCAGGGCATTCCATACCCTAACCACCCTCTGGGTAAAGAACCTACCTCTGATATTCGTCCTATAACTACCACCCCTTAATTTAAAGCTATGTCCCCTCGTGCTAGCTTTCTCCATCCTAGGAAAAAAGCTATCACTGTCCACCCTATCTAAACCTCTAATCATCTTATATGTTTCAATAAGGTCTCCTCTTAGCCGCCTTCTTTCTAACGAAAACAACCTCAAATCCCTCAGCCTCTCTTCATAAGACCTGACTTCCATACCAGGCAACACCCTGGTAAACCTCCTCTGTACCCTCTCCAATGCCTCCACATCTTTCTTATAATGCCAGGACCAGAACTGTACACAATACTCCAAGTGCGGCCGCACTAGAATTTTGTACAGTTGCAACATGACGTTGCGGCTCCGAAATTCAATCCCCCTACCAATAAAAGCTAAGACTCCGTATGCCTTCTTAACAACCTTATTGACTTGATTGCCAACTTTCAGGGATCTATGCACATATACACCAAGATCCCTCTGTTCTTCAATACTATTACGAGTCCTATCATTAGCCCTATACTCTACACATTTGTTATTCCTGCCAAAGTGAATAACCTCACACTTTTCCGCATTAAACTCCATTTGCCACCTCTCGGCCCAGCTCTGCAACTTGTCCAAGTCTCTCTGCAAACTATAACACCCCTCTTCACTATCTACCACTCCTCCGACTTTGTGTCATCCGCAAATTTACTAATCCATCCTTCAATACCCTCATCCAGATCATTTATAAAAATTACAAACAGCAGGGGCCCCCAAACAGACCCCTGAGGCACACCACTCGTCACCGAACTCCACGATGAATATCTCCCATCAACCACCACCCTCTGTCTTCTATCTGCCAGCCAATTCCTAATCCCATTAGCTAAATCACCCTCTATTCCACACATCCGCATTTTCTGTAGAAGTCTTCCATGGGCCACCTTATCAAACGCCTTACTAAAGTCCATATATACCACATCAACCGCCTTACCTCCATCCACCTCTTTGGTCACTTTCTCAAAAAACTCAATGAGGTTAGTAAGGCACGACCTACCCTTCACAAAACCATGCTGACTATCCCCAATCAATTCATTTCTCTCTAAATAACTATAAATCCTATCCCTAATAATTCTTTCCAATACTTTGCCCACAACAGAAGTAAGACTCACCGGCCTATAATTCTCCGGAAAGTCTCTATTCCCCTTCTTGAACAATGGGACCACATTCGCTATCCTCCAGTCTTCCGGCACTATACTCGTAACCAACGACAACCTGAAGATCAGAGCCAGAGGCTCTGCAATCTCCTCTCTCGCCTCCCAGAGAATCCTAGGGTAAATCCCGTCTGGCCCAGGGGACTTATCTAACTTCAAACCCTCAAGAATATCTAGCACATCCTCCTTATCTACTTCAATACTTTCCAGTTTGCAACCCTGTATCCCATAGTGACCGACCTCCAGCTGGAAAAACATCCTTCCACTATTACTCTCTGTCTCCTATTACTAAGCCAGTTACTTATCCATCTAGATACCTGTCCTTGTATTCCATTAGCCTTGACCTTTTCAACTAACCTCCCATGAGGGACTTTGTCAAACGCCTTAGTGAAATCCATATAGACGACATCAATAGCTCGCTTTCATCGACCGTTTTCATCACCTCCTCAAAAAATCCTACCAGATTCGTAAGGCACCACCTCTCCTTAACAAAGCCATGCTCCATATCCTTAATCAGATCATAATGCTCTAATTCCCATATATCCTATCTCTAAGAATCCCCTCCAACAGCTTCCCTACCACTGGCGTCAAACTCACCGGCCTATAATTTCTTAGGGGGGTTGACAGGATCAGTGTGAAGAAGCTGCTTCCCCCAAGCTAGAGAGTCTGTTAGGGAAGAGTCATCTCAGGTCGGAGGTCAGACATTTAGGATTAATGTGATGAAGAATTTCTTCATTCAACGGCTGATGAATCTTTGGAATTCTCTCCAGCCCCAGAGAGCTGGGAATGGCCAGTCACTGAGGATATTCAGGAAAGATGGATTTATTTTTGGCCATTGCGGAAAATCATGTTGTGAGGACAGGAACGTGGAGGCTGTGGGAAGCTCAGTCCTGAACTGAGGGATAGGCTCATAGCGCTGAATGGCCTTTTGTAGTTAGTGTGTTGCTAAGCAACCTCAGCCCTTGCTGCAAGGTTAGCTCCTTAGCACAAGACCAGAATCAATTAACAGGGGAATGATTCAATAAAAGGACAGCTTCGGTTAACAGAAAAATGAACCCCAAGTTGTCATCAACATGGAGCATGGAATAGAACAGTTTGTTATCATGACCATATTCCAATGACTAGAAAAGTTGGAAGTGTGGAGTTCCTCGTAAGTCCAATCCATCTCAATTCCCATTCATTCAGACTCAACCCAATTGGATTAAACTGGACTGAAACTCAACCCTCAATTGAGTGGATCTGAATGAGGGGAAATCAAACTGAAAAATCCTCAAAACAACAAAAGGAAAAGCTTGGAGGAAGCAAAGAGAAGCTTCTAGACCAATGGCTTTGGAGAGACTCAGACCAGTGAAAGAAAATACAATCCAGAATAGAAAGCTGGTTTGCGGTTTGTAAAGCAGGAGACTGCTTTCTCCTCAATGTCAATGACATCTCACCAAGTGTTGAAATGAAAGTGGGGAACAACGTACAGCCCAAGCTCAGAGGCAGAGTTTGAGGATGTACTTTACCTGCAGTCTGCTCCCGCACTCATGGAATCCATAGCCAAAGATGACAGTGTGGTTCTGAGACTAGATTCTGTTTGGCCAAAACCTGATGTCCTCAGGGTCGGATGAGTAGCTTTAACTAGATGCCTGGTTCCTGTACCCTGACCAGGAGTTTATTCTCTCCACACTGTACCCTCACATTCTGTACTGGAGACACACTTTGACCCTCAGACACACAGAAATGAGAAGCAAAGGGACACCCAGGAGGAGAGACTCTCTTAGGGCCAAACGGTGGCTTTGACTCTGCCCCATGGAAACCTCTGGCCTAGAAACTGTTGCCAAGTATCAGGGCAATAAACAGTTCCAGCTAACACCAGCACTGGGAACAAAGCCCTTACTCCAAAATCCCCTATGATATCAAACAACTGAATCATCATTTTCTTTTTTTTTGGAAGGAGCCATTTGGCCCATTGAGTCTGAATCGACAACATTCTCAACAAGGCCTTATCCCCTCAACCCCATATATTTACCCTGGGTAGGTAGTGGAAGCAGATACAATAGTGATTTTTAAGAGGCATCAGGACAAATATGTGAATAGGATGGGGATAAAAGGATATGATCTCCAGAAGGGTAGGGGGTTTTAGTTCAGTTGGGCAGCATGGTCAGTGCATGGTTGAAGGCCCAAAGGGCCTTCCTGTACTGTAATTTTCTTTGTTCTAATCTTTCTAACCTATGCATCCTAGGACATTAAGGGGCAATTTACCACGACCACTGCACCGAACCCACACATCTTTGGACTGTGGGTGGAAACTGGAGCACCCAGAGGAAACCCAAGCAGAGACAGGGAGAATATGCAAACTTCACACAGACAATGACCCAAGCTGGGAAGCGAACCTGGGTCTCTGATGCTGTGAGACAGCAGAACTACCCACTGTGCCACTCCCCAACTTAATTAGGAAATCAGGAGAGTGAAGAGGAGCATGAAGAAATACTGCTGGGCAAATAAAGGAAAATTCCCAAATGTTTTGTAAGTATATTAGAAGCACGAGGGTAATCAGGGAAAGAGAAGAGCCCATTATGAGCCCAATGCAGTGAGCAAAGAGTGTGGCAGTTTGGTAAGTGTGGGAGTTAAGAGTTCATCTCTTGCCTTAGAATTTGCAAATCCACCAACCTTTGTGTTATCCACAAACTTACTAATCAATCCAGTTATACAGTTATATCAATAACTTACTAATCAATCCAGTTATATCAATCCAGTTTTGGATAGCTATAGATTAGCCAGGAGGGAGCTAAAGAGGGAATTGAGGAGAGCAAAGAGAGGACATGAGAAGACTTTGGCTGATAGGATTAGGGAGAATCCTAAAGCTTCTTTAGATATGTTAAGAATAGAAGATTGGTTAGGGCAAGATTAGGGCCAGTCATAGACAGCAGTGGGAAGTTGTGCGTGGAGCCTGAGGAGACTGGAGAGGTACTGAATAAATATTTCTCTTCGGTATTCACGCAGGGTGATGTAAATGTAGTTATGGAGAACACTGAGGTACAGGGTAGCAAACTGGAAGTTATCGAAGTAGATAGGGAGGATGTGCTAGATATTCTCGAGGGTTTGAAGTTGGATAAGTCCCCTGGGCCGGACGGGATTTACCCTAGGAATCTCTGGGAGGCAAGAGAGGAGATTGCAGAGCCTCTGGCTCTGATCTTCAGGTCGTCGTTGGTTACGGGTGTGGTTCCGGAGGACGGGAGGATAGCGAATGTGGTCCCGTTGTTCAAGAAGGGGAAGAGAGACCGTCCAGGGAATTATAGGCCAGTGAGTCTTACTTCTGTTGTGGGCAAAGTATTGGAGAGAATAATTAGGGATAGGATTTATAGTTATTTAGAGAGTAATGAATTGATTGGAGATAGTCAGCATGGTTTTGGGAAGGGTAGGTCGTGCCTTACTAACCTCATTGAGTTTTTTGAAAAAGTGACTAAGGAGGTGGATGGGGGGTAAGGCAGTTGATGTGGTATATATGGACTTTAGTAAGGCGTTTGATAAGGTGGCCCATGGAAGACTTCTGCAGAAAATGCAGATGTATGGGATAGAGGGTGATTTAGCTAATGGGTTAGGAATTGGCTAGCAGATAGAAGACAGAGGGTGGTGGTTGATGGGAGATATTCATCGTGGAGTTCGGTGACAAGGGGTGTACCTCAGGGATCTGTTTTGGGGCCCCTGCTGTTTGTAATTTTTATAAATGATCTGGATGAGGGTATTGAAGGATGGATTAGTAAAATTGCAGATGACACTAAAGTCGGTGGAGTGGTAGATAGTGAAGAGGGGTGTTATAGTTTGCAGAGGGACTTGGACAAGTTGCAGAGCTGGGCCGAGAGGTGGCAAATGGAGTTTAATGTGGAAAAGTGTGAGGTAATGCACTATGGCAGGAATAATAAATGTGTAGCGTATAGGGCTAATGGTAGGATTCTTAATAGTGTTGATGAACAGAGGGATCTTGGTGTATTTGTGCATAGATCCCTGAAAGTAGGCAGTCAAGTCGATAAGGTTGTTAAGAAGGCATACGGAGTCTTAGCTTTTATTGGTAGGGGGATTGAATTTCAGAGCCGCAACGTCATGTTGCAACTGTACATAACTCTAGTGCGGCCGCACTTGGAGTATTGTGTGCAGTTCTGGTCCCCACATTATAAGAAAGATGTGGAGCATTGGAGAGGGTACAGAGGAGGTTTACCAGGATGTTGCCTGGTATGGAGGGCAGGTCTTATGAAGAGAGGCTGAGGGATTTTGAGGTTGTTTTCGTTAGAAAGAAGGCGGCTAAGAGGAGACCTTATTGAAAAATATAAGATGATTAGAGGTTTAGATAGGGTGGACAGTGATAGCCTTTTTCCTAGGATGGAGAAAGCTAGCACGAGGGGACACAGCTTTAAATTAAGGGGTGATAGTTATAGGACGGATATCAGAGTTAGGTTCTTTACCCAAAGGGTGGTTCGGGAGTGGAATGCCCTGCCTGCAGCAGTTGTAGATGCGCCAAGTTTTGTGGCGTTTAAGAGGTTAGTTGATAAGTATATGGAAGAGAAGGGAATGGTTTAGTTTGGAGGGGCATTGCTTTTTATATTGGTCAGCGCAACATCGAAGGCCGAAGGGCCTGTTCTGTGCTGTAATGTTCTATGTTCTATATTCTATACTTTCCTCCAAGTCATTTATACATATTACAAACAGCAAAGGTCCCAGCAGTGATACCTGAGGAACGCCATTTGTTACAGCTCTCTATTCAGAAACCCTTCCACTGCCACCCTTTGTCATCTTTGACTGAGCCAGTTTTATATCTACCTTGCCAGCTTATATCTGACCCCATGTGACTTCACCTTCTGCATCAATCTGCCATAAGGGACCTTGTCAAACACCTTACTGAAGTCCATGTAGACAACATCCGCTGCCCTACTCATATCAATCATTTTTGTAATTTCTTCAGAAAATTCGATTAAGTTCATGAGACACAACCTTTCCTTCACAAAACCATGTTGTCTTTCACTAATACGAACTGAATTAAACTGGACTGAAACTTAACCTCAACTGAGTGGATCTGAATGAGGGGAAATCAAACTGAAAAATCCTTAAAACAACAAACGGAAAAGCTTGGAGGAAGCAAAGAGAAGCTTCTAGACCAATGGCTTTGGAGAGGCTCAGACCAGTGAAAGAAAATACAATCCAGAATAGAAAGCTGGTTTGGGGTTTGTAAAGCAGAAGACAGCTTTCTCCTCAATGTCAATGGCATCTCACCAAGTGTTGGAATGAAGAGTGGGAAACAACGTACAGCCCAAGCTCAGAGGCAGAATTTGAGGACTTATTTTACCTGCAATCTGCTCCCGCACTCATGGAATCCATAGTCAAAGAGAACAGTGTGGTTTTGAGAGTAGATTCTGTTTGGCCAACAATATGTTGTTCTCAGGGTCGGATCAGCAGCTTTAACCAGATGCCTGGTTCCAAATAAACCCAGCTATACTGGAATCACACTTTGACCCTCAGACACACAGAAATGGGGAAGCAAAGGGAGGCCCAGGAGGAGAAATTCCCTTAAGGCCAATGGGTGGCTTTGATTCTGCTCCATGGAAACCTCTGGCCTAGAAACTGTTGCCAAGTATCAGGGCAACAAACAGTTCCAGCTAACACCAGCACTGGGAACAAAGCCCTTACTCCAAAATCCTCCATGATACCCAAACAATTGAATCTTCATTTTCCTTTTTAGAAGGAAGCCATTTGGCCCATTGAATCTGCATCAACAACATTCTCAACTAGGCCTTATCCCCTTAACTCCACTGTTTACCTGGGGGAGGTAGTGGAAACAGATGCAATAGTGACTTTTAAGGGCATCTGGACAAATACATGAATAAGATGAGAATAGAGGGATACAGTCCCCAGAAGCGTAGGTGGTTTTAGTTCAGTTGAGCAGCATGGTTGGTGCAAGCTTGGAAGGCCAAAGGGCATGTTCCTGTGCTGTAATTTTCTTTGTTCTTTATTCTAATCCATCTAACCCTATGCATCCTGGGACATTAAGAGATAATTTAGCATGGCCAATGCATTGAACCCGCACATCCTTGGACCATGGGAGGAAACCGGAGCAGAGACAGGGAGAATGTGCAAACTCCACATAGACAGTGACCCAAGCTGGGAATTGAATCTGAGTCGCTGGTGCTGTGAGGCAGCAGAGCTAACCACTGTGCCACCGTGCCACCTCCCAACTTATAAAAAAATCAGGAGAGTGAAAAGGAGCATGAGAAAACACTGGCGGGCAAATAAAGGAAGATCCCTAAATATTTTATAAGTATATTAGAAGCAAGAGGGTAACCAGGGAAAGACTCATTATGGAGTCAAGTGCAGTGAGCAAAGAGTGTGGCAGTTTGGTAAGTGTGGGAGCTGAGTTCATCTCTTGCCTTAGAATCCAGTACTAATTGCTGCGAGTTCCTTGATAACATAGGTAGGAGTCTTAGATGTGTGGAAGAGCAGAGGGATCTTGAGGTCCGGGTCCATAAGACTCTCAAATCGGCCTCCCAGGTGGAGGATGTGGTTAAGAAAGCTTACGGTGTACTGGCCTTCATTCATCGAGGGATTGAGTTCAGGAGTCAGGAGGTAATGCTGCAGCTTTATAGGACCCTTGTCAGACCACACTTGGAGTACTGTGCGCAGTTATGGTCGCCTCACTACAGGAAGGACGTGGAAGCTATTGAAAGGGTGCAGAGGAGATTTACAAGGATGTTGCCTGGATTGGGAGGCATGCCTTATGAAGACAGGTTGAGGAGCTGGGACTGTTCTCCCTGGAGAGACGAAGGTTGAGAGGCGACCTGATAGAGGTTTACAAGATGTTGAGAGGAATAGATAGGGTGGACTCTCAGAGACTATTTCCCCGGGCTGAAATGGTCGCGATGAAAGGGCACAGATTTAAGGTGCAGGGAAGCAAGTACAGAGGGGATGCTAGGGGAAAGCTTTTCACTCAGAGGGTGGTGAGTGAATGGAATCGGCTGCCGTCGGTGGTGGTCGAGGCGAACTCGCTGGGGTCTTTTAAAAGACTTCTGGATGAGTATGTGGGATCCAATGGGATTGGGGGTTATAGATAGGGCTATGGCTGGGTAGGTTTTGATGTGTTTGGCACAACTTGTGGGCCGAAGGGCCTGTTTGTGCTGTAGTGTTCTATGTTCTATGTTCTAACATCAACTGTTTACTAAGGTTTAATTCTAAAGGGTAGACAATTAAGTCTGTTTTTTTAACCACCCTCACTCTTCTTAATTAAACAATTCACATTACAAAAGACATTATACTTTTAAATTGCAAACTAGAATACATTCCCACAATAACAAATTATAAAAATAACAAATAGCAACAATAAATATTCCATGTTTAATGCAACAGCACAAACTAGCATAGCACAGTAATGAACAGCTAGTATGCATTGTGAGTTATCACAACAGACCTTTTAAGAGTGCAAATAATTCACAATGACTATAAATGCAAGGAGGTTGCCAGGACTTGAGAAGCTGAATTACAAAGAGAGATTGAATAGGTTAGGACTTTATTCCCTGGAGCGTAGAAGAATGAGGGGAGATTTGATAGAGGTGTATAAGATTTTGTAGGGTATAGATAGAATGAATGTAAGCAGGCTTTTTCCACTGAGGCTAGGGGAGAAAAAAATACCAAAGGACATGGGTTAAGGGGAAAGGAGAAAAGTTTAAAGAGAATATTAGCGAGGGGCTTCTTCATGCAGAGAGAGGTGAGAATGTGGAATGAGCTGTCAGATAAAGTGGTAAATGCGGGATCATTTTTAACATTTAAGAACATGGATAAGAATGTGGATAAGACTACGAGAGGAGAGGCTGTACTTGACCTGGAGCTGGCTAATGAATCAGGGCAGGTAGGAGAGCATCTCGGGGATGGTGATCATAATTCTATCTCTTTCATGATAGCATTGGATCAGACAGGATAGGAAGGTGTTTATCTGGAATAGGGGGAAATATGAAATCATCAGGCAGAAAATTGGATGAGTAATCTGGAAGGAGGTGTCTTAGGGAAAAGTATTGAAGGAAGGTGGCGGATTTTGAATGAATGATTGTCTGGCGCTCTGTATGACAACGTTCCAATGAGACAAGGAGATTTCGGTAGGTGCACGAAGGTTGTGATGAACCTACTCAGGAAGAAAAGAAAATTGTACAAAAGGTTCAGAGAGCTAGGAGATGTTAAGGATCTAGAGGAGTATAAAGCTTGTAGAAAGGAGCTTAAAAAGGAAATTAGGAGAGCCAGAAGGGGTCACGAGAAGGCCTTGGTGGATAAGATTAAGGAGAATCCCAAGGCGTTCTACAAATATGTGAAGAGTAAAAGGATGAGAAGTGAAGGGATAGGACCTATAAAAGGTGAAGGGGAAAAAGTCTGTGTGGAACTGGAAGCAATGGCAGAGGTGCTTAATGATTACTTTGCCTTGGAAAGTAATTCACGGTGGAAAGTGATCTGGGAGGTTGTACTGCAAGTTTGCAGCAGACTGAAAAGATTGAGTATGTGGACGTTAAGAAAGGGGAAAGAACTTTTAAATTCTATCAAGATAGATAAGTCACCGGGACCAGATGGGATATACCCCAGGTTACTGTGGGAGGTGAGGGAAGTGATTGCAGAGCCCTGGCAATGATCTTTGCATCACTGATGGAGACAGGAGAGGTTCCAGAGGATTGGAGGATTGCAGATGTGGTTCTATTTTCAAGAAAGGGAACAGGGATAGCCCGGGAAATTACCGACCAGTGAGTCTGACCTCAGTGGTTGGCAAGTTGATGGAGAGGATTCTGAGGCACAGGATTTATGAGCATTTAGAGAAGTTTAGTTTGATCAGAAATAGTCATCATGGCTTTGTCAAGGGCAGGTCGTGCCTTACGAGTCTAGTGGAGTTCTTTGAAAATGTGATTGAACACATTGACAAAGGAAGAGCAGTGGACGTGGTTTACATGGATTTCAGCAAGGCATTTGATAAGGTCCCCCATGCAAGACTTCTTGAGAAGGTGAGAGGACATGAGATCCAAGGGGCTTTGGCCTTGTGGGTCTGGAACTGGCTTGCCTGCAGAAATGCGTTGGACTGGGGTAAACACAGTAAGAATGTCTGAGAACGCCAGGTTTAAATCCAACCAATTTATTTGATAGTAAACTCGCAAGCCAGGTTTAAATCCAACCAATTTATTTGATAGTAAACTCGCAAGCTTTCAACTCTATGGTCTTCATCAGGTGACCTGACGAAGACCATAGAGTCGAAAGCTTGCGAGTTTATTATCAAATAAATCGGTTGGATTTAAAACGGGTGTTGTCAGACTTCTTACTGTGTTTGCCTGCAGAAGGCAGAGAGTAGTTGTGGATGGGTCTTTTTCTGCATGGAGGTCAGTCAGCAGTGGAGTGCCCCAGGGATCTGTTCTGGGACCCTTGCTGTTTGTCATTTTCATAAATGACCTGGATGAAGAAGTGGAGGGATGGGTTCATCGTACGTTCACCAATGATATGAAGGTTGGTGGTGTTGTCGATAGTCTGGAGGGATGTCAGAAGTTGCAGCAAGACATAGATAGGATGCAAGACTGGGCAGAGAAGTGGCAGATGGACTTCAATGCAGATAAATGTGTGGTCGTCCATTTTGGCAGGACAATGGGATGAAGAAGTATGATGTCAAGGATAGGAGTTTAGCAGTGTTGAGGAGCAGAAGGATCATGGAGTTTGGGTCCATAGGATCCTTAAATTGGCCTCACAGGTGGAGGATGTGGTCAAAAAGGCATATGGTGTACTGGCTTTCATGAATCGAGGGATTGAGTTTAGGAGTCAGGAGGTAATGCTACAACTTTATAAGACCCTTGTCAGACTCCACTTGGATTCTGTGCAGTTTTGGTCACCTCATTACAGGAAGGATGTGGAAGCTATTGAGAGGGTGCAGAGGAGATTTACAAGGATGTTGTCTGGTTTGGAGGCATCTCTTATGAAGATAGGTTACAGGAGCTAAATCTCTTCTCCCTGGATAGATGTTTATAAGATATTGAGAGGAATAGATAGGGTGGATTCTTGGAAACTATTTCCCAGGGCTGAAATCGTTGCTACAAGAGGATACAGGTTTAAGGTGCTGAGGAGCAAGTACAGAGGAGATGTTAGGGGTAAGTATTTCACTCAGAGGGTGGTGAGTGAATGGAATCGGCTGCCATCAGTGGTGGTGGAGGCGAACTCGCTGGGATCTTTTAAAAGACTTCAGGATGAGTACATGGGATTTAATGGGATTGGGAGTTACAGATAGTTCTATGGCCTGGTAGGTATAGATAAGATTGGTGCAACTTGTGGGCCAAAGGGCCTGTTTGTGCTGTAGTATTCTATGTTCTATATAGAACATAGAACATAGAACATTACAGCGCATTACAGGCCCTTCGGTCCTCGATGTTGCGCCGGCCAGTGGACCCTCTAACCTAAACTATTCCAATATCATCCATATGCCTATCCACCGAACATTTGAATGCCCCCAAAGTAGGCGAGTCCACAACTGCTGCAGGCAGGGCATTCCACGCTCTCACCACCTTCTGTGTAAAGAACCTGCCTCTGACATCCAATTCTGACATATTCATGACCTCTGACATACTCTATGTTCTAACAACTTGGACAGGTTCATGGATGAGAGGGGTGTGGAGGGATATGGTCCAAGTGCAGGTCAGTGGGACTAGACAAAAAATGGTTTGGCACAGACAAGAAGGGCCAAAAGATCTGTTTCTGAGCTGTAATTTGCTATGGTTGTTTCTAAGGGCTCAACACTCTCCACGGATCTCAATCTCTCGGGAGCTCCCTGCTCCTGAGTACAGATAGTGCAACTCTCATTACAGAGATTACAGATCCTGCAGAGATGGGCTGACCACTTTGAAGCCATCCTCAACTGACCGTCATTATTAACAATGAGGCAATAGACAGGGTTCCGCAGGTTGATATCAACAGCGTCATGGATGACCCACCAGTAATAGCCGAAGTCACGAAAGCTGTCAGCCAGCTAGCAGGCGGTGAAGCCGTAGAGGCAGATGCCATACCCCCAGAGATCTACAAAATTGCTGGTCCTGCACTTTTGGAAACAAGGATCCATTCCTCAGGAACTTAAAGATGCTTCCATTGTACAACTCTACAAGGGGAAGGGCGATCGGCAAGTATGCTTTCCATCAGAGGGAAAAACACTCGCAAGAGTCCTGCTAGATTATCTGGTCACTCCTTTGGAGTTGGGCCTGCTTCTAGAGTCACAATGTGACTTCCGCAAAGGTCGTGAGACTATTAACATGATTTTTGCTGCGCGCCAACTTCAGAAGAAGTGTCAGGGGCAGAATCACGAGCTCTACACAACCTTTGTTGACCTCGCGAAAACCTTCAACACTCTCAGCCGACAAGGCCTGTGGAGGATCATGTCAAAGTTCAGGTGCCTGCCCCCAAATTCATTCAGATGGTACGCCATTCCATGATGGCCAGAGTACTGGATGGAGGAGAATCCTCTGAGGCATTCCCAGTCACCAATGGCGTCAAACAGGGCCGTGTGCTGGCACCCACACTGTTCAGCATGATGTTTACTGCCATGCTGAATGATGCCTTCCAGGACAGTGTTGCTGGAATCAGCCGCAAGTACAGAATGGATGGGAAGCTTTTCAACTCGAGGAGACTTCAAGCTATTACCAAAGTGAAGGAGACTGTTCTGAGAGATTTCCTCTTTGCCGATGACTGCGCCCTGAATACTGACTCAGAGCCAGAGATGCAAATCAGTATGGACAAATTTTCCACGGCTTGTAACAACTTTGGACTCATCATCAACATTAAAATTACTTAAGTCATGTATCAGCCTGCTCCTTATGCACCGTACACAGAACCCATAATCACAATCAAAGCGCAGAAACTACAGGCAGTGGACCAGTTTACTTATTTTGGCAGCACCCTCTCCCAAGCAATGAGTATTGATACAAATTGCAGAATAATTGCAGAATAGCAAAGGCAAGTTCTGCTTTCGGTAGACTGTGCTCCACTGTATGGAAATGTTGAGGAATCAGCCCAACAACAAAACTGAAGTTCTATAGCACCACGGCACTCAGTACCCTCCTGTATGCCAGTGAAACATGTATTGTTGTATCGAAGGCATGCAAGACAGCTCAATCATTTCCATATGACTTGTCTTTGCAGAATATTATGCATCAGAAGGCAAGACGAAGTACCAGACACTGAACTTCTCTCTAGAACAAGTCTACCATCAGTCCACACACTGCTGATGAGAGCACAGACCTGGTGCATAGGTCATGTCATCCGCAAGTCAGACAAGCACATACCCAGTTAGCTCCTTTTTAGGGAACTCTCTGCTGGAAGACACTCACATGGAGGGCAGAAGAAACATTTCAAAGACACATTCAAGGTCTCCCTGAAGTTGTTTGACATAGGGACGACCACCTGGGAAACGCTGGCATAAAATTGCCCTACCTGGCACTGCCTCTTCCACAAAGGCTGTCAAACTTATGAAGCAAGGTGTATTGTTGAAGCACAACTTAAGCGCAAGCTACACAAGTCCAGAGCCACCAGCGCAACAACTATAGTGTCAACAGAAATCTGTCCAATATGTGCCAGGACATTCCGTGCCCGAATTGGCTTGATCAGTCATCTTCAGACACACTGCAACCAGCCTCAAAATGATTAATGGTATTGAGATTCTCATCAATGATGATGGATGAACAATATCTGGCAGCTTGTTTCAGACACTCAGCACCCTCTGTATGAAACAATTGCCCCTCTGGACCCTTTTGAATCTCTCTTCTTTCAACTTAAACCTATGCCCTCTAGTTTTAGACCCCCCTATTGTTGGGAAAAAATATTGACTATCTAACTGATCTATGCCCCTCGTTATTTTATAGACCTCTATAAGATCACCCCTTAGCCTTCTATGCTTCAGGGGGAAAAGTTCCAATCTACCCAGTCTCTCCTTATAACTCAAACAATCAAGTCCCGGTAGCATCCTAATAAATCTTCTCTGCACTCTCTAGTTTAATAATATCCTTTTTATAATAGGGTGACCAGAACTGTACACAGTATTTCAAGTGAGGTCTTACTAATGTCTTGTACAACTTCAACAAGATGTCCCAACTCCATTAGTCATTGTTCTGTCCAATGAAACCAAGTATGTTGAATGTCCTCTTCACCACCCTGTCCACCTGTGAATCCACATTCAATGAGCCATGAACCCGTACTCCTAGATCTTTGTTCCGTAATGCTCCCCAATGCCCTACCATTAATTGAGTAAGTCCTGCCCTGGTTCGATCTACCAAAACGTATCACCTCACATTTATCTAAATTCATCAGTCGATTAGCCCAATTGATCAATTGATTGAACTGTTGCAATCCTAGATAAACTTCTTCACTATCCACTATGTACCAATTTTGGTGGCAGTAAGGAGGGAATATTTTAAGCTCTTTGAGTGAAGCCAAATCAGTTCATCAAACCCTTTGCATTAAAATAAATACTATGCAATATTGCAAAACTCCCTTGTGTCTTAAGTGGCCTATAACTTATACGCTTCCTGACTCCTTTGCTTGTATAGAACTTTGGTGAGGTCACACTAGAGTACTGTGTGCAGTTCTGGTTGCCACATTATTGGAAGGATGTGATTGCAGAGGACATTCACCAGAATGCTGCCTGGGATGGAACATTTAAGCTGTGAAGAGAGGTTGGATGTGTTGGATTGTTTTCATTGGAGCAGAGAAGACTGAGGGGGGCAACCTGATCAAGGTGTTCAAAACTGAAAAGAAATAATCACATTGCTCTGGGTGTTCTTTGGGTCAGAAAACAGCCAGAGCAGTCAGAAAAATAAGAACAGATATGGAGACAAGTTTCAGAGAAATGTAAAAGTACTAGGGTAGTGATAGAGGTAGTCATGGACATAGTTTGACTGGGGTAGTCATAGTCTGAAAGGTTTAGAGAGAGTGGAATTCTTAAAATGAATCCAGGTGAATTTAAGACAGTATATAGAAGGTCCTAAAAGAGAGGGGGAAATTCTAGACTTAATTTGAGGTAATGAAGCTGGGCAAGTGGTTGAAGTGGGAGATTTTGTAATCATGATCGTAATTCCATTATATTCAAGATTGTTATGGAAAAAAACAAAGTTCTAAACTGAAGGAAGGAATTGATTTTAATCAGATCAGATATAGATTTGACCAGAGTAAACTTGGTGCAGATAGTTTTAGGTAAATCTGTGATGGAACGTATTCAATAAGAAAATAAAGAGATTGCAGGGCCTACATGTCCCAGTGAAGAAAAAAGGTGGTACCAACATATCCAGTGAACTCTGGCTATTGAGGATAAAAAGTAAAAGGTGGGGGGGGGGGGGGAGCGGCATATGGCTGATGCTGAGGGCTTAAGACAGCAGAAGTCTAATAGTGTAGAATGTGTAAGAGGGAGTTTAAGAAAATTAGGAAAGCAAAAGGAGAACATGAAAGTATACTATCAAGGAAAATTCTAAATTTTACAAGTACATTAAGAGTTAAAAGAATAATGAGAAAAAGAGTAGAGTTTATTAAGGGCCATAATGATAATTTGGTGTCTGGAGCCAGAAGGTATAGGTAGCATTCTAAATGAGTACTTCGTCTCTCTCTCTCACTAGTGAACATCAACAATGTGAGTATAGAAATGATGGGGAAATTGTCTGATGCAATTAACAGACAGCGAAGAGGTTGAGTGGTCTGGCAGACTAGAAACTAAATAAATTTCCGGGGCTGTTGTAAGGCAAGGGAGGAAATGGCAAGGGCACCGGCAATAATTTTCAATTCCTTTGTGGCTACAGGAAAGATAGCAATGCAGTACCATTATTCAAGAAGGGAGGAGGGAATAAACCAGGAAACTGAGGTCAATCATTCTAACCTCAGTGGTGAGGAAGCTATTGGAAGCAATTCTGAGAAACAATTGATTGGCATTTGGAAAGGCTGGGATTTATCCAGAACAGTCAACATGGTTTTTTAAGAGAAGGTCATGTCTAACCAAATTGATTGAATTTTTTGAAGAGGTGACCAAGAGGTTGTGTAGATGTGGAAAAAGCATTAGACATAGTCTTCTTGGACTTCAGCAAAACTTTTGACAAGGTCTTGCATGGAAGACTGATAGCGAACCCGGGGGATCCGAGGAAATGTGGCAAATTGGCTTAGTGGCAGGAAGCAGAGGATGATGATTGTTTATCTACTGGAAAGCTGTGTCCAGTGGCATCCTGCAGGGATCTGTGTTGGGGCCTTTGCTGTTTATGCTTTTATAAAATTGATTTAGACTCAAATGTAGGAGGATTGATAAGTAAGTTTGCAGTTGATATGAAAATTGGTGGGGTGGTAAATTATGAGGAGGATAGGCTTGGATTATAGGAGGATATAGACTGATGGTCAAATGGAATTCGATTCAGGTAAGAGTGAGGTCACACACTTGGATAGGACAAACAAAGTAAAACATGATGAACTATAGGATCCTGGGAAGGATTGGGAATCAAGAGAGACCTATACTTAGTATACAAGTACACTGCTCTCTTAAGATAGCAAGAGAAATAGATAAAAGTGATTAAGAAGATATCTTGTATACTTGCCTTTATTAGCTGAGGCAGGAAAGTTATGTTGAAATTATATAAAACAGCTTTGACAAAAGGTCATCAGGACTTGAAACGTCAGCTCTTTTCTCTCTTTACAAGTGCTGTCAGACCTGCTGAGATTTTCCAGCATTTTTTCTTTTTGTTTCAGATTCCAGCATCCGCAGTAATTTACTTTTAAATGAAACATTGGTTAGGCCACAGTTAGAGTATTGTGTGCAGTGCTGGAAGCCACATGATAGGCGGGATGAGGATGTAGAGGAGATTTATCAGGATATTATCTGGACTGGAGAGTTTTGGTTATGAAGAGAGATTGGAGAGATTGGATGAGTACATGGGATTTAATGGAATTGAAGGTTATAGATAGATTGGTAGGTAGAGATATCATCGGCGCTGTAGTGTTCTATGTTCTATGTACACGGGTAAAAGACACAAGGTTGTTTTCTTTAGAACTTGGGGCGTGGGGGAAAGAAACATGATTGAGCTGCCAAATGGATACGATTTTGTCTTTTACCCGTGTACGTAGAACATAGAACACTACAGCACAAACAGGCCCTCTGGGCCACACGTTGCGCCAATGATATCTCTATCTACCAATCTATCTATAGCCTTCAATTCCATTAAATCCTATGTACTCATCCAGAAGTCTTTTAAAATACCCAATGAGTTTTCTTCCACTACCACCAACGGCAGCCAATTCCACTCACTCACTACCCTCTGAGTGAAAAACTTACCATCTCCTCTGTACTTGCCCCCCAGCACCTAACCCTGAGTCCTCTCATAGCGACCATTTCAGCCCTGAAAATAGCCTCCCAGAATCCACCCTCTCTATACCTCTCAACATCTTGTAAACCCCTATCAGGTCGCCTCTCAATTTTTGTCTCTCCAGGGAGAAAAGACCTAGCTCCCTCAACCTATCCTCATAAGGCATGCCACTCAAGCGAGACATCATCCTTGTAAATCTCCTCTGTATCCTTTCAATAGCTTCTACATCCTTCTTGTAATGAGGCGACCAGAACTGCAAGTGGGGTCTGACAAGGATCTTATAAAGCTGCAGCATTATCTCCCAACTCCTAAACTCAATCCCTCAATTAATGGAGGCTAATATACCACATGCCTTCTTATCCACATCCTCCATCTGCGAGGCTGATTTAAGAGTCCTATGGACCCAGACCCCAACGTCCTTCTGATCCTCTACACTGCTAAGATGGGAATGCTGGGATATGGGCCAAATGAAAGCAATTGGGACTAGCTTAGGGGTAAAACCTGGGCAGCATAAACAAGTTGGGTCGAAGCGCTGTTTCTGTACACTGACTGTCTTTAACACTTGAATAGCAGGTTAGATGTAAGGATTCGCATTCTAATCAGCAATCTATGACCGTCTGTGTTGGTATGAGTGCTATTGCAGGCCAGAACACTGCATTTGCCTGACGAAGGCACATAGTGTCGAAAGCTCACGAATTTACTATCAAATAAATTGGTTGAATTTAAAATTGGTGTTGTGAAACTTTACTGAGTTTGCCCCAGTCCAACGCCGGCATCTCTACATCATGTCTTTATGAGAGGCATAAATAGAGTAAACAGGAAGAAATCTTTCCCCTTGATGGAGGGATCAATGATCAGGAGTCAGGGATTTAAGGTAAGGAGCAGTAGGACTAGAGGTGATGTGGAAAACCTTTTCACTCAGAGGGTGGTGAGTCTGAAACTCTGTGCCTGAAAAGGTGGTGGAGAAAGAGACCCTCATAACAATTAAAAAGTTTTTAGATGTGCATTTGTGACATGAAGGCAAACAAGGCTATGGGCAAAATGCTAGAAAATAGAGTCAGAAAAGGTAGTTTGTTTTTGACTGGTGCACACATGCTAAGCCAAAGAGCCTTTTCTGTGCTATAGACCTTTGACTCAAGTGGCATAAATGTGTGCGGTGAGATATTAAATGAGTATTTTGTATCTGTGTTCACCATGGTGAAGGACAACAAAGGTGTAGAAAGCAGAAAGAAAGGACTGAATATAATTGAACGTATTAGTATTAAGAGGGAGAAGTTGTAGAGGTTCAATTAAGATTAAAAATGGATAAACACCAGATTCAGACAGGGCTGCTCTGGAGTAAGGGAGGAGATTGCATGGGTTCCGACCCTAATTTTCAAATCTTCTCTAGCCAGTGAAGTGTTGCCTTGGACAGGAGGAAATGCATTATTTAAGAAGGAATAAAAAAGCAGGTAATTACAGATCAGTGAGTCCAATCAGTGGCAGGAAAATTATTGGAAAAAAATTCTGAGAGACAAAATTAATCTCCAAGTGGATGTGAATTAATCAAAGTTAGTCAGCAAAGCTTGGAGGGGAGGGTGGAATCATTTAATTTTTTTGAGGTGGTGACTAGGTGTGTAGATGAGGGCAGAGAAACTAATGTAGTCTACATGGACTTCAGCAAGGCTTTTGTGAAGGTCTTGCATGGAATTTTAGAATCAAAAAGATCCCACGAGCTCCAGATATTTTGGAAAATTGGCATAGTAGCAGGAGATGGTGGACGATAATCAAAGGTTGTTTTTGTGACTGGAAACCTGTTGCTCATCGTGTACCACAGGGATTAGTGTTAGAACATAAAACATAGAACACTACAGCACAAACAGGCCCTTCGGCCCACAAGATGTGCCGATCATATCTATACTTACCAGGCCATAGACCTATCTATAACTCCCAATCCCATTAAATCCCATATACTCATCCAGAAGTCTCTTAAAAGACCCCAGCGAGTTCGCCTCTACCACCACTGACGGCAACTGATTCCATTCACTCACCACCCTCTGAGTGAAAAACTTACCTCTAACATCTCCTCTGTATTTGCCCCCCAGCACCTTAAACCTGTGTCCTCTCGTAGCGACCATTTCAGCCCTGGGAATTAGCCTCCGAGAATCCACTCTATCTATTCCAGTGTTGAGTCCCTTGCTGTTTATAGTGTACATTAAATTCACCAATGACAGGAAAATTGGTGTCGTGGTAAATAGTGATGTGGAAAGCCTTATGATATCAATGAGGTGGTCAGATGGGCAGAACAGCGACAAATTGAATGTAACCCTGAAAAGTATGATGTGATGCATTTTTGGAGAGCTATCAATGCAAAAACATACACAATGATCTCTGAAGGCTGTAAGACAGGCAGTGAATATGGTTAAGAAGGCATTTGGGATATACCTTTTGATGGAGCTGTATGAAATGTTAGATAGGTCACAGCTAGAATAGTGTATAGTTCTGATTGCCATACTACAGCAAAGTTGTGTTTGTGCCAGTATAGAGGAGATTCAACAGGATGCCCAGAAAGAGTTGGGAAATGGGGGGAGGGAAGAGAGAGAAAAAGTTCAGAGTAGTATTGGTACTTCTCTGTTTTATTTGTGTTCCATTTTGACCAGTTCAGGCCAGTATTATTATTGTTCCCTTTTTTCCCTTCTGGGTGTTGCATGGCAGGAGTGTTTCAGCTATGGCTAAGTTATGGTTATTCTCTTCTGAGCAGAGAAAACAGGGGGTGAACCTGATTATGGTACACCACATAGATAGGAAGAAACATTTTGCCCTGAGCAAGGGTCAGTAAAGCCGGGAGTGGGGGGTGGTGGTGGTGGTGGGGGGGGGGGGGGTGTCTAGATTTGGTGGAGATTTGAGCAAAAGCGTTTCACTCAGAGGGTGGTGGGAATCTGGACCTCATTGTTAGAGTGATAGAAGTGGTATCCTCAACATTTAAGAAACATTTAGATGAGCCGTAGCATACAAAGTTATGGTAAAACTCTAAGGGAATTGCCTGTTGGGGGAGGTGTTGCAGATGTGATGGGCTGAATTATCCCCTTCTGCCATGTAATAATTCTGTGATTTGAGAGAAAAAGACTTGTTTTTTCAAGTTGTTTCCAGTAAAAATAAGACCAGCACCAATAATCGAATCCCATGCTGAGGTCTACAAGATCACTTTGGACACACACTTTACTGGCATCCTTCATTTTCCACGTTTATTGTTTGTTCTTTACACTCAAACTGGATTTGACAATCCTGAAAAAGTGACAGTGACTATAGAAATGCAATTCATCACTTTCTCTCTCTCTGTGTCACGGGTTTTAGTGTCCGGTCCCAAGCGGAACCACCTGAAGCTCCGAAGGAAGGATTAAAGCGCGGAAGCTCGGGCTACCGCATTGCGCGTGCGTAGTTCTGGCGCTCAGGCTTGTGGGGAGGCCGGGATGGCGGTGCCGAGGGAACCTGCGCCTCAGGCAGCCGCCGAGAGGTTTGTTTTAGTCGCCAGTTTAGACAACGCGCGGAACCTGTCAAATTTATTGAAGGCCGTTCACTTCCGAGACCAAGCCACCGTCTTTGCTTCTACCAACGGCATTAGGGTGACGACTGAGGCAGCCAAGAGCGTCCAAGGCAACGCCTTCATCCAGGTGGGGGATATGGAGGGGAGGAGAGGGAAATTGAGGGTGAGGAAGGGAAGTAGGGGCTGGAGAAGAGACCATTCAGCCCCTTGAACCACTATTTAATAAGTCTCAAATTCTAAATTTCCATCTATCTTTATTCCCCTGCCTAACAAGAATCTATCTATCTCTGCCTTAAAAATATTCAATGACTGCTCTGTTGCCTTCTGAGACAGAGAATGCTAATCTTGCATAACATTGAGAGGAAAAAAAACTCATCTATCTGAAAGGGTGGTCACCTTAATTTGAAATGTGCACATTGGTCTGGACTAGCCCACAAGAATTCTCTTTGTCAAGACTTGATGAAGGAGCAATGTTCTGAAAGCTTGTGATTTCACATAAACCTGTTGGACTTTAACCTGGTGTGAAACTTCTTACTGTGCTTACCCCAATCCAATGCTGGCTTCTTTACATCATGGCACGTTTTGAGTTATGGTCTTGCTAACTGAAGCTTAGTGTCCTTTTTTTAAAAAAAACTGAAAATGCTGAATAAACTTGAAGTTGCATCTTCTTCATAGGGACTTGAAACATTAATTCTGTTTTTTTTCTCCACAGACGCTGTTTGATTTGCTGGGTTTTTTGCAGCATTTTCTGTTTTATTCCTGTATTCATAGTACTTTTATCATCATTCAATTCCTCTCATAATAAAGGAAAGCCTTCCATTAGCCTTATTTACTTGATATAACTACATATTAGCCTCTTGTAACTTGTGTACTAGAATACTGGGATTTCTCTGCACTCTGAATTCTGCAGGTACACAATGAGATAGAAAATCTGGTCAACTAGTACAGCAATAATAATTTCTTCCTCTGTCTCAACAAAGTAAAGGAGACTGTCATCATCATCTTCAGGAAGCATAAAGGAGAACATACCCCTGTCTATATCACTAGGGTGAAATAGAAAGGGTTGAGAGCTTCAAGTTTTTAGGTGTCCAGATCACCAACAGCTTGTGTTTGTCTAGGCCATGCCTACACTATAGTTAAGAAAGCCCACCAACATCTTTTTTTGGAAGACTAAGGAAATTTGGCATGTCAGCTACAATTCTCACCAACTTCTACAGATGCATCATAGAAAGCATTCTTTCTGGCTGTATCACAGCTCCTGTTCTGTCCAAGATGCAAGGAATTAAAGGTAGTGAATGTAGCCCAATCCATTATGCAAACCAGCCTCCCATCCATTGATTCTGTCTACACTTCTGATTGCCTTGGCCTCGGCAAAGCAGGCAGCATAATTAAGCACTCCACACGACCTGAACGTTCTCTCTTCCACCACCTTCTGTTGGGAAAAAGATACAAAAGTCTGAAGTCACATATCAACTGACTCAAGAACACTTTCTTCCCTGCTGCTGTCAAGACTTTTGAATGGACCTATTTTGCATTAAGTTGATCCTTCTCTATCCCTTAACTGTGACTAACACTACATTTTGCACTCTTTCCTTCTCCATGAATGGTATGCATTATCTGTATATCATGCAAGAAATAATACTTCTCACTCTATACTAATACATGTGATAAATCAAATTCCCATGTCACAGATTTGTGATTATCTATATATGTAAACTTATGTCCATTCTACAGATCTTTGGACAGGTGGGACAGTGGTCAGCACTGCTGCCCCTCAATGCCAGAGACCTGAGTTTAATGCTGGCTTTGGGTGACTGTCTGTGTCGAGTTTGCATCTTCTTCCCACGTTTGCATGGGTTTCCTTCAGGTACGCCGATTTCCTCCCACAATCCAAACATGCAGGTTAGGTGGATTGGCCATGCTAATTAGACCATAATATATAGGAGCAGAATTTAAGCCACTTGAGCCTGCATGAACCTTCAATCATGGCTGATTTTCATTTTTCTCATCCCCATTCTCCTGCCTTTTTCCCATATCTCCTGATCCCCTTGTTAATCAAGAACTTATCTATCTCTGTCTTAAAGACACTGGACCTGGCCTCCTCACCCTTCTGTGGCAAAGAATTCCACAGATTCACCACTCCCTGACAGAAGAAATTCCTCCTCATCTCTGTTTTTAGTCTGAGGTTGTGCCCTCTGGTTCTAGTTTTTCCTATCAGTGGAAACATGCTCTGCATGTCCACCTCTCCAGACATCACAGTATCCTGTAAGTTTCACTAAGATTTCCCCTCCCCCAACCCCCTTTCTAAACTCCGAGTATGGACCCAGAGTCCTCAACTGTACCTAATATGACAAACTCTTTATTCCAGAGATCATTATTATGAACCTCCTCTAGACCCTTTTCAAGGCCAGCACATTTTTCCTTAGATATGAAATCCTCATAGAAATGCTACAGTACAGCAAGAGGCCATTCGGCCCATCAAGTCTGCACTGAGGATAATCCCACCGAGGCCATACCACCATATTCCCACATTTTACCCACTAATCCCCTTACCTACACACCTTGGGACTCTAAGGGGCAATTTTTTTTAAGCATGGCAGTCAACCTAATCCGCACATCTTTGGACTGTGGGAGGAAACCAGAGCAGCTGGGGGAAATGCACGCAGACACAAGGATAACGTGCAAACTCCACACAGACAATGACCCAAGCCGGGAATCCAAAACTGCTCGTGATACTCCAAATGGGGTCTGATCAGAGCCTCATACAGCACAAAAGATATATCCCTACTGTTGTATTCTAGTCCTCTCGACATTGCATTTGTCTTCATAATTGCTGACTGAACCTGCACATTAACCTTAAGAGAATCTTGAACAAGCTCTCCCAAGTCCCTTTGTGTTTATGATTTCCTAACCATTTTCTCATTTACAAAATAGTCTGCCTCCATTCCTCCTTCCACAATGCGTAATCTCATATTGTTCCATATTTTATTCCATCTGCCACTTTGCCCACTCTCCTAACTTGAAGTCGTTCTGCAGATCTCCTGCTTCCTCAGTACTGCCTGTCCCTTTACATATCTTTATATCATCTGCAAACTCCTTCCAAGTCGTTAATGTATATTGTGAGAAGTTGTGGTCCCAGCACAAGTTTTTTTTTGAAAAGGTGACCAAAGAGGTGGATAAGGGTAAGGCAGTTGACATGGTATATATGGATTTTAGCAAAGTGTTTGATAAGGTTCCCCATGGAAGGCTACTGCAGAAAATGCAGATGCATGGGATTAAGGGTGATTTAGCGATTTGGATTTGGAATTGGCTAGCTGATAGAAGCCAGAGGGTGGCAGTTGATGGAATATATTCAACCTGAAGTTCAATTACAAGTGGTGTACCTCAGGGATTTTTTTGGGGGCACTGCTGTTTGTTATTTTTATAAATGACCTGGATGAGGGTGTAGAAGGATGGGTAAATTTGCTGATGACACCAAAGTCGGAGGAGTTGTAGACAGTGAGGGTGGATGTTACAGTTTGCAGAGGGACATAGATAAGAGCTGGGCCGAGAGGTGGCAAATGGAGTTTAATGCGGAAAAGTGTGAGGTGATTCATTTGGTAAGAGTAATATGCCTACAGAATATAGGGCTAATGATAGGACTCTTAGTAGTGTAGATGAGCAGAGAGATCTCGGTACACGTGTGCATAGATCCCTGAAAGTTAGTACTCAAGTTGATAAGATTGTTAAGAAGGCATAGTGTTTTAGCTTTTATTGGTAGAGGGATTGAATTTCAGAGTCGAGACGTCATGTTGCAACTGTACAAAACTCTGGTGCGGCCACACTTGGAGTATTGTGTACGGTTTTGGTCGCCACGTTATAAGAAAGATGTGGAGACATTGGAAAGGGTGCAGAGGAGGTTTACCAGGATGATGCCTGGTATGATGGGTAGGTCTTATGAGGAAAGGTTAAGGGACTTGAGGTTATTTTCATTAGAAAGAAGGCTAAGAGGTGACCTAATTGAGACATATAAGATGATGAGAGGGTTAGATGGGGGGACAGTGAGAGCCTTTTTCCTCGAATGGAGATGGCTAACATGAGGGCCCCATGCTTTAAATTAAGGGGTGGTAGTTATAGGATGGACGTTAGAGGTGGATTCTTTACTCAGAGGGTGGTAAGATTGTGGAATGCCCTGCCTGCAGCAGTTGTGGATGTGCGAAGTTTAAGGGCATACAAATGGTCAGTGGATAGGCATATGGATAGCATTGGAATAGTTTATGTTAAAGGGTCATAAAATTGGTCCCATTGGTCGGCGCAACATCGAGGGCTGAAGGGCCTGTACTGCACTGTAATGTTCTGTGTTCAGCACTGACCCCTGAGGCACACCATTAGTCACTGGCTGCCACCCTGAGAAAGACCTCTTTATCACCACTCTCTGCCTTCTTCCCGTGAGCCAATCCTTTATCCATGCCAGGATCTTACCCTTAATACCATGGGCACTTAACTTATTTAACAGTCTCCTATGAGCATCTTGGCCTTCTGGAAATCTAAATAAAGGAGAACCAGCAGAAATGATTTATCTAACTTCCTTGTTACCTCCTCAAAGAACTGTCGCTTAGTGTCCCAAGATGTATAGGTTAGAAGGATTAGTTAGATAAATATGTGGGGTCACAGGGATACAGCCTGGATGACGTGCTGTGTTAGAGTCGGTGCAGACCTGATAGCCTGAATAGTCTCCTTCCACACTAGGGATCCTATAGGCAAATTTAGCTACCATGCCTTCACTCCTCTCATCTAAATCATCAGCATGAATTGTAAAATGTTGAAGCCCAGCTAGATTGAGTGTAAAAATAGGCCAACTTCAATGCTGCTTTGGGCTGCAATAGTCCAGTGTCTTACTGTTGTTTTTTCCCCAACTATCACTACGTTTTGCTTTTGCCCTGCCACTTGAATGGCTTCTTGTACCATTGATACAGTAAGAGTCTTACAGCACCAAGTTAAAGTCCAACGGGTTTATTTGGTAGCACGAGCTTTAGGAGCATTGCCTCTTGATCAGGTGAGTGGTTGGCAATGCCCCTTGATCAGATGAGTGGTTGGACTTTAACTTGGTGTTATGAGACTACTTATTGTACCCCCTGTCCAATGCTGGCATCTCTGTATCACGCATACCATTTGATGCTATCGCCTGTCTGTGAATTCATCTTGCAGACTTCATCCTTGTCCACACAGATTGTCAGCACCTCAAATCTATTTGACGTTACCTGTCTCAATTACTCTCATGTCCTCCTGGCTCTCACTGACCAAAAATGAGGCCTAGTGGCATGGAGTAATGTTTATTTCTCCTTTTCTTGAATGATGCGCATGTCTGTAGTTTGGCTTCTAGAAAATAATCCAGATCCGAAATTTCTCCACCTTACACTTCCTGCAGATGTTTGATGGATCGACTGTCCAAAAATTCCCACATTCTACAGCTGCAATAGTGTAAGTTATGATGACAAAATAAATAATATTTAATTTACTGTAAATTAGAATAATTCCTGTGTAGACCCCACCTTTCCCCTGTGACTTTAATTCATTACTCATTTGGTTTCAGTCTCACTCTGGTGTAGACATTTGTCTCCCTGTGCTCCCATTACTGAAGAGGGAGCAGGTAGGCCTGCTGAAGAGTATACGCTTAAGGGTTGTGGGCGGAGGGGTGTCAGCTTGGAAGATGCTGGAAGAAGTTGAGGTCTGGAGTTGGGTTGATTAGGAATGGAACATAGAACACTAGAGCACAAACAGGCCCTTTAGCCCACAAGTTGTGCCGAACACATCAAAACCTACCCAGCCATAGACCTATCTATAACCCCCAATCCCATTGGATCCCATATACTCATCCAGAAGTCTTTTAAAAGACCCCAGCGAGTTCGCCTCGACCACCACCAACGGCAGCCGATTCCATTCACTCACCACCCTCTGAGTGAAAAACTTTCCCCTTGCATCCTCTCTGTACTTGCTTCCTTGCACCTTAAATCTGTGACCTCTCGTCGTGACCATTTCGGCCCTGGGAAATAGTCTCTGAGAGTCCACCCTATCTAATCTTCTCAACATCTTGTAAACCTCTATCAGATCGCCTCTCAACCTTCGTCTCTCCAGGGAGAACAGTCCCGGCTCCCTCAACCTGTCTTCATAAGGCATGCCTCCCAATCCAGGCAACATCCTTGTAAATCTCCTCTGCACCCTTTCAATAGCTTCCACGTCCTTCCTATAGTGAGGCGACCAGAACTGCGCACAGTACTCCAAGTGTGGTCTGACAAGGGTCCTATAAAGCTGCAGCATTACCTCCTGACTCCTGAACTCAATCCCTCGATGAATGAAGGCCAGTACACCGTAAGCTTTCTTAACCACATCCTCCACCTGGGAGGCTGATTTGAGAGTCTTATGGACCCGGACCCCAAGATCCCTCTGCTCTTCCACACACTAAGACTCCTACCTTTGATAGTGTAGTCATTCATCCTGTTGGATCTGCCAAAATGGACCACAACACATTTATCCGCGTTGAAGTCCATCTGCCACTTCTCCGCCCAGTCTTGCATCCTGTCGATATCCTGCTGCAACTTTTGATATCCCTTGAGACCATCCACAACCTTCCGACCTTCGTGTCATCGGCGAACTTACTCACCCATCCCTCCACTTCCTCATCCAGGTCATTTATGAAAATGACAAACAGCAAGGGTCCTAGAACAGATCCCTGGGGCACTCCACTGGTGACCGACCTCCATGCAGAAAAAGAGCCATCCACAACCACCCTCTGCCTTCTGCAGGCAAGCCAGTTCTGGATCCACAAGGCCAAAGCCCCTTGGATCCCATGGCCTCTCACCTTCTCAAGAAGTCTTGCATGTGGGACCTTGTCAAATGCCTTGCTGAAGTCCATGTACACCACGTCCACTGCTCTTCCTTCGTCAATGTGTTCAGTCACATTTTCGAAGAACTCAATTAAGCTCGTAAGGCACGACCTGCCCTTTACAAAACCATGCTGACTATTTCTAATCAACCTAAACTTCTCCAAATGCTCGTAAATCTTGTCCCTCAGAAGCCCCTCCATCAGCTTACCAACCACTGAGGTCAGACTCATTGGTCGGTAATTTCTGGGTCTATCCCTGTTCCCTTACTTGAAAATAGGGACCACATCCGCAATCCTCCGGAACCTCTCCCGTCTCCATCGACGACGCAGAGATCATCGCCATGGGCTCTGCAATCACTTCCCTCACCTCACCTCCCACAATAACCTGGGGTACATCCCATCTGGTCCTGGAGACTTGTCTATCTTGATAGCATTTAAAAGCTCTAACACATCCGCTTCCTTAATAGCTACGTACTCAATCTTTTCAGTCTGCTGCAAACTTGTAGTGCATCCTCCCAGATCACTTTCCACAGTGAATACTGAGGCAAAGTACTCATTAAGCACCTCTGCCATTTCTTCCGGTTCCATACAGACTTTTCCCCCTTCACCTTTTATAGGTCCTATCCCTTCTCTTCTCAGGATGATGACTCATTCACCACCACCACCAATGTGCTGTGGTTTTGTTACACTTAGGTGACTGACTTAATGTTTATTGTTTTCAGGCATGTATTTTTCAGGAATTCCATATCGAGGAGGACTCTGTGATGTTTGTAATAAACTTAACAGTTCTCTTGGACTGTCTCTCAATATTTAGTGCAAGTTCTGTGCCAGGTAAATGTATTTTGACAATTTTGCACTGGAACATATTAAAATACAGACACTTTTTAAAAACTTAGCACATCAAATATGGTGTCGTCAGTCACTTTTTGCTTCTCTACTCCGTAGGAGTGACAACAGCCCTGAGAATGTGTTATCGTGGATATGGTCATCCATTGACATTATTTCTGGAGGAGAGTGGTGTGGTAACTGTCTGTAAAATTCTGACTCAGGAACCAGAGGAAACACTTGACTTTGACTTTTGTAGCACAAATGTTCTAAATAAAATCATTCTGCAGTCAGAGAGCCTGCGGGAGGCCTTTGCTGAGCTTGATATGAGCAGTGAGGTGCTGCAGATCACAACGTCTCCCGAAAAGCCCTATTTCAGGTATGGAGCAGCTTCAAACTCTCTTACCTTAATATAGAACCAGAAAGGAACATTGCAATCTAGTTTAAACACTTCTTCAACTTTCTGACATTCTGGAGTGGTTCAGAGAAGGCCATGCAGCCCCTTGAATTTGATATTTGCCATTTTAATCTGACCATGGCTGATGCTGTCCCAAGATATGCAGGGTAGGTTGATGGGTTAAATTTCCCCTTAGTTTCAGGGGGATTAATGGGGTAAATATGTGGGGATAGAGCTTGGGTAGGATTGTTGATGGCGTAAACTCGATGGGCTGAATGACCACCTCCTGCACTATAGGGATTCTGTTCTTTCTATTTATCTACACCTTAGTTCTATATCCTTTAATATCCAGTTTAAAAAAAAATCTACAAATGTCAATTTTGAATAATTACCTGGGAGAAAGGCAACATGAATAGGGTAAGAATGACCTGGCCTAAATAAATTGAAATCAAAAATTAGAAGACAAAACATCAAGTTGTACCAAGGAAGAGTCAGCTGCCTAGGTCACAGTGAAAGAGGTAGTTTAAATACTCCTTGAAAAATTTAAAATTGAGGTATCTGGAATCAGTTGCCTGTATTAAAATCTGAGATGCCCCCAAAGATACTCAAGGAAAGGGAATGGAAATTGCAGAGGCACAGACTTCCTTAGACTCTGGATAGACAATATCCCTAAGGAATGTGTTCAAAACAGTAAGATAAGCCCACTACCTCTGGGCCTGTCAGTTTAGCCTTGGTGGTAGGGAGCTTTTCAAAGTGGGCAAAATTAATTGGGACTTCGTCATTCTCCATTCTTAGAGCTCATGAAATAAAAGGGACAGTAGTAACATGAATATCTGATGGGAAAACAGTGATGAATGATTTTTTGTTTGGACTGAGGGATATTTATAGTATAGTTTCCCCAGGACTCCTGCACTTCCTGATATTCATGAACTATTTAGTGGGACACAGTCTTGAGATTGTATGTGATGTGAAAATTGGAAATAATACTTCATTTGGGGAGCCATCAGAGCCAAATGTGTAGTAGCAAGGTGGCTCAGCTGCACAGGCTGAGTATCTAGAAGAACCATAGTGATGGATGTTGGAGGAGCAGATGCGTGTATCTGGAACTGCAAATGTGATTCCAGGATGATGTTGCTTCCCTTGTGCCAGCTCGAAGATGTCAGAGCAATTGTAGAACATTGAGGGGAAAGGGAAACAGCCAACAGTTGTGCACACTGGCACCAATGACAAAATGAAAGAATTTAGAGTAGGTAGAAAATTAATACACAGGACCTCAAAAGTAATACTTGCAGTGTCATGTGCGAGTGAGTACAGGAATAGGAGGATAAGACAAGAGTGTGAGGCTGAAAAGGTGCTCTGGGGAGTTGGGACCAATATAGAGCAGATAGATTGCACGTGAACATGAGGCTTTTAAATAGTTTTATTGTATCTTTGCCAAAAGCTTTTTGTGATTTATGACCATTGGCTCTTAAAGCTCTTTGCTCCTTCACGCAGTCCCTTTGCAATTCTGCTCTCCCCACTGTCCACCTTCATCTAACTTCTGGTATTGTAAGAAAACTTGGTGATATGATTCTCTGTTCCTTCAGCTTAATTAATTACAAAAATTGAGGCTCCAGTACAGATTGCTAGGAACAATCCATGTCACACAGCTAATATTTGTGCCTCCTCTGTATTCTGTCTACCAATTAATTCTCTGTTTCTTATCAATAAGGTAAAGCTGCCTTCCTTTGTCAGAATGTTTTATCTTTTGTTCCTTTTTTTTCATTCAATCTGTTGGTACTAATAATTCCCTCTAAGCGCCATTTCTGTTTTAGGTTATCTACTTTTGGGAATGCTGGAAGCACGCACTGTGATTATCCAAAAGATTCCGATATGATTGAGGCATTCCATTGTAACCAGACCCAATGCAATCGGTAACACATTGACCACATTCTATTACTGCAGTATCTGCCATTTTGTGTTATAAAAAATGTAATCTTGTTTTCTTTTGATCAGGTATAAAATTTCATTATTGAAGCCATCTACTAAGGCCTTAGCTCTTTCCTGTAAAGTTTCACTCCGCATAGATAACCGTGGATTTCTCTCCTTACAATACATGATCCGGAATGAAGATGGACAGATCTGCTTTGTTGAATATTATTGTTGCCCTGATGAAGAAGTGGGGGAGTTAGAATCATAATCAGCAGCCACTTGTTTTCCTATATATCAGAGACTGACTACATTTCCTCTTTGCAGAAACTGTAGACTCTTGTCCAGCCTGAACTTGGTTCTTCACATCTTTTGAGCTGCTTATTCAAGCTGATGTCAATACCCATTTTGTGTTGAGTTGTAATTAATATCTCCAATATGATTTCAAATATAAAGATGGGTCTGTGGTGTTATCTTTGCAATGGTTTCATCAGCAGATAGAGCTCTGAATTGGCTTTTATGAGGAAGAGTTGAGACCCAGTTATAATTCTCTACTGTGGAAGGCAGTAGTCTACATTCAAACAGCCTTGAATGTAGATAGAAAGCTGTACTTGGGGTACTTATTTGCTTTCTGATGACTAGGCAATAGCAAGTACCTATGTAGCCCAACAACAAGACAGTGAAGAAAGGAAAGCAACTGTCTTCTGTCCTCCATTGGGCTGAAACTTGTTTATTCCTTTGGACAAGAGGACTTGCAGCTTGAATAATGTGCCACTTTTTTCTCATAGACTACACTGTGATTTGGAACATAGTCATTTGTTCTAACAATTCCAAGTGGTTAAAAAAGCTTTTTACTTCATTTGTTTTATTTCATGTGATCTACTTGTGATCTATACTTCCTTTCGACCACTCTAAATCAAGAGGTTATTCTGCCCATTGCACCTTTACTGGCTTTTTGAAAAACTATTCAGTTAATCCAGTTCATTTTTGAAAGTTACAAGTAATTCTCCTGTCACCACTGTTAAACTTAGTGTATACAGATAATGTTGTATTTTTATTCTTGTCATTTTTGGTTTTGAACATCTTTGGAATCTACAAATAATCCTATTTGAAATATATTCAATAGTTAGTCTTTACTAATCATTACATTCAATATTTACAACTGAAGATATTTTATCAGAATATAGAACAGAAAAGCTTCCATGTCCTCTGGTAGTGTGGTGACCAGAACTTATGGAATACTTCAAATGTGGCCTAACCAAGGTTTTTGTAGCTGCAACATGATTTGCTAACTCTTGTACTCAATGTCCCAGCTGATGAAGGGAAGCGTGCCTTATGCCTTCTCAATCACCTTAGTCACTTGTGTTGCCACTTTTAGAAAACAGAAGCTGCTCGCCCAGATCACTCTCTGTTAAGGATCCTGTCACTTATAGTACAATTCACACCTAAATTTGATTCTCAAATGCATTGGCTCGCAATTATCCAGATTGAACTCCATCTGCCATTTCTGTGCCAATCTATCTATATCCTGTTGTACCCTCCTGACAATCCCTGGCACTATCAGCAACTCAACCAATCTTCGTGTTATCAGCAAACTTACTAATTTGATTCCGGACACAGGCTGATTCTGGGGATGGCAGAACTGATGTGAGGAGAGAGAGTTTTTGCTGGAGTTCAGGCGAATGAGTTGGGAAATGTCATAGAGACTTAAAATTCTAACAGGACTAGACAGGGTAGATGCAGGGTGGTTGTTCCCAATGATGGGTCAGTCTGGAACTAGGAGTTGTGGTCTGAGGATTCAGGGTAGACCATTTATGATGGAGGTGAGAAGACTTCTTCACCCAAAGAGTGGTGAGTCTATGGAATTCATTACGACAGGAAACAGTTGATGCCAAAACATTGAATGCATTCAAGAGGTGGCTGGATATAGCACTTGGGGCGAATTGGATCAAAGGTTATAGGAAGAAAGCTGGATTAGGTTATTGAGTTGGACAATCAGGGAGCAGGCTCAAAGGGCCAAATGGCCTGCTCCTGATATCTTCTATGTGTCTTGTCTATACCAATTCCTATATTCACCTTCTCAATTGTAACTTTTTCTAGTGTATCAGTTAAATGTTTTGTAAAGCCAGAAACAAACCATTTATTTAATGTCTCCATTTGTAACTTTTTTCTTTTCATTCATGGGATATGGACATCACTGGCAGTTATTTATTGCTCATCCCTAATTGTCCTTGAGTGCAATTCAGAAGGCAATTACATTTCTATGGATTTAGAGTCACATGTAGGCCAGACCAGATAAGGACAGCAGATTTGTATTGCGCACTGTATTGCGTACAACTGTATTGCGTACAGTTCTGGTAGCCGCAATATAAGAAAGATGTGGAAGCATTGGAAAGGGTGCAGAGAAGGTTTACCAGGATGTTGCCTGGTATGGTGGGAAGGCCTTATGAGGAAAGGCTGAGGGACCTGAGGTTATTTTCATTAGAGAGAAGAAGGTTACGCGGTGACCTAATTGAGGCGTATAAGATGATCAGGGGATTGGATAGGGTGGATAGTGAGAGCCTTTTTCCTCGGATGGGGATGACCAACACGAGGGGACGTAACTTTAAATTAAGAGGTAGTAGTTATAGGACGGATGTCAGAGGCAAGTTCTTTACACAGAGGGTGGTGAGAGCGTGGAATGCCCTGCCTGCAGCAGTTGTGGACTCACCTACTTTGGGGGTATTCAAATGTTCGGTGGATAGGCATATGGATGATATTGGAATAGTTTAGGTTAGAGGGTCCACTGGCCAGCACAACATCGAGGGCTGAAGGGCCTGTACTGCGCTGTAATGTTCTATGTTCTATGATTTCGTCCTTAACGTTCATTACTGAACGAACAATTGGCAATTCTTTCATGATCCACAATAGACATCTATCTCTAGATTTTCTAGAATTCAGTTTCACCGCCTGCCGTAGTGGAATTTAGAACATAGAACATTACAGCACAGAACAGGCCCTTCGGCCTTCGATGTTGTGCCGACCAAAATAAAAAGCAATGCCCCTCCCAACTAAACCATTCCCTTCTCTTCCATACACTTATCAATTAACCTCTTAAACGCCACCAAACTTGGCGCATCTACAACAGCTGCAGGCAGGGCATTCAACTCCCTAATCACTCTTTGAGTAAAGAACCTACCTCTGATATCCGTCCTATAACTATCACCCCTTAATTTAAAGCTGTGTCCCCTCGTGCTAGCTTTCTCCATCCTAGGAAAAAGGCTATCCACTGTCCACCCTATCTAAACCTCTAATCATCTTATATGTTTCGATTAGGTCCCCTCTTAGCCGCCTCCTTTCTAACGAAAACAACCTCAAATCCCTCAGCCTCTCTTCATAAGACCTGCCCTCCATACCAGGCAACATCCTGGTAAACCTCCTCTGTACCCTCTCCAATGCATCCACATCTTTCTTATAATGTGGGGACCAGAACTGCACACAATACTCCAAGTGCGGCCGCACTAGAGTTTTGTACAGTTGCAACATGATGCTGCGGCTCCTAAATTCAATCCCCCTACCAATAAAAGCTAAGACTCCATATGCCTTCTTAACAACTTTATCCACTTGACTGCCTAACTTGAATTTGAACCTGGGTCTGTAGGATATTACCTTGGGTCTTTGGATTGCAAGTCCACCAATAATGCCACTCAGTCAATATCTCCCCTACTTATTCTTTCACCAATTTTATTAGTTTTATGTTTATAGAAGACCTTGAGATTCCCTATGTTAGTTGTCAATCTCTTTTCACATTCTTTGCTTTCTCTTAGTTTTTTTCACTTCTGCTTTAATCCTTCCATATTCACCTGAATCGGCCAGCCTAACATCTGTTGTTTACTTCTGCCTTTTTTTAGCTTTAACTCTTGTGTTCCATACTGCTCTGGATTTATTTTTCTTAACTTCCCCTTCAAGGAAATATATCTTGACATTGCATGCAATATTTCTTCATAGAGAGCAAGAGTATGCCATTTCGCCCTTTGAGTCTGCTCTGCCATTTACTGACTGTGGCTGATCTCATGTCCCTTGATGCCATTAAATCCTCAGAACCAGATCCAACAGTACCTGTCCTCTCAAAGAACAAAGAACAGAACAGCAAGGGAAACAAGCCCTTCAGGGAAACAAGCCCTTCAGCCAAACAAGCCCGCGCCGCCACCCCAATGTTCCCACCTCTACCCGTGATCCCTGTCTATATTTAGATCTATGGATTAAAAACCAAATTTGAGACAATTTAGGGAGAATTTGTTTTGCCAATTAGCCTAAGAGCACATTTTTGGGATGTGGGAGGAAACCAGAGCACCCGGAGAAAACCCACGCAAGCATGGGAAGAATGCACAAATTCCCACAGACACAGGCCCAAATCCATGTATCTGCACCGTGATAGTCACTGAACTGTTGTGCTGTCCATCAAATGGTCCAGTTAAGTGTACACTAACAATGTGAAGCGCTAGGATACTCTCGCAAATCCAAGAGCAGCCCTCTCACAACCCATCGCGTGTATGCCCCTTGTTAGACAACAAGGTGGACCAAAGCATCTGTAGGATAAAAACAAGTACGTCAATATCATCTATTTACACACTTCCCAGGGACTACCAAGGCTCATGATCCCTATTTTAAACCAGTTTTCTATACTCTTGCATTCCCATTCTGTTCATGTGCCCATCTGAGTATTTCTTAAATAACTCCAGAGTGCTTGCCTCCACCACTTTACTTGGCAGCGCATTCCATACCCCCACTGCCCTCTGTGCGAAAAAAACTCCCTCTAGCATCCAAATTATACCTTTGCCCCTCCTCAGCCTACGTCTGCGACCCCTCGTGCTATTTGAGTCCATCCTAGGAAAAAACTTAACCCTATTTATCTATACCCCTCATGATCTTCTAATACCTCTATTAGATCTCCTCTAAGTCTACATCTTTCTAAGGAAAACGGTCCCAATTTGCCTAACCTCTCCTCGTAACTAAACACATTGACGAAGGAAGGGCGGTGGACGTAGTGTACATGGACTTTAGAACATAGAACATTACAGCGCAGAACAGGCCCTTCGGCCTTCGATGTTGTGCCAACCAATTAAGAAAAAGCAATGACCCTCTAACCTAAACCATTTCCTTTTCATCCATAAACTTATCTACTAACCTCTTAAACGCCACCAAACTTGGCGCATCTACAACTGCAGCAGGCAGGGCATTCCATACCCTTACCACACTCTGGGTAAAGAACCTACCTCTGACATCCGTCCTATAACTACCACCCCTTAATTTAAAGCTATGTCCCCTCGTGCTAGCTTTCTCCATCCTAGGAAAAAGGCTATCATGTCCACCCTATCTAAACCTCTAATCATCTTATATGTTTCAATAAGGTCTCCTCTTAGCAGCCTTCTTTCTAACGAAAACAACCTCAAATCCCTCAGCCTCTCTTCATAAGACCTGCCCTCCATACCAGGCAACATCCTGGTAAACCTCCTCTGTACCCTCTTCAATGCCTCCACATCTTTCTTATAATGCAGGGACCAGAACTGCACACAATACTCCAGGTGCGGCCGCACTAGAGTTTTGTACAGTTGCAACATGACGTTGCGGCTCCGAAATTCAATCCCCCTACCAATAAAAGCTAAGACTCCGTATGCCTTCTTGACAACTTATCGACTTGATTACCAACTTTCAGGGATCTATGCACATATACACCAAGATCCCTCTGTTCTTCAACACTATTAAGAGTCCTAGTAAGGCGTTTGACAAGGTCCCCCATGCAAGGCTTCCGGAGGAGGTGAGAGGGCAAGGGATCCAAAGGGCTTTGACCTCGTGGATCCAGAACTGGCTTGCCGGCAGAAAGCAGAGTGTGGTTGTGGGTGGGTCTTGTTCTGCATGGAGGTCGGTAACCAGTGGAATGCCCCAGGGATTTGTTCTGAGACCCCTGCTGTTTGTCATTTTCATAAATGACCTGGATGAGGAAGTGGAGGATGAGTTAGTAAGTTCGCCGATGATACAAAAGTCGGTGGTGTTGTGGATAGTCTAGAGGGATGCCAGAAGTTGCAGCGGGACATAGACAGGATGCAAGACTGGGCGAAGAAGTGGCAGATGGACTTCAACACGGATAAATGTGTAGTGGTCCATTTTGGCAGGAATAATGGGATGAAGGAGTACAATATAAGGGGTAGGAGTCTTAGCTGTGTTGTAGAGCAGAAGGATCTTGGGGTCTGGGTCCATAGGACTCTTAAATTGGCCTCGCAGGTGGAGGAAGTGGTCAAGAAGGCGTATGGTGTACTGGCCTTCATTAATCAAGTAATAGAGTTTAGGAGTCGGGAGGTAATGATGCAGCTCTATAAGACTCTTGTCAGACTCCAGTTGGAGTATTGTGCGCAGTTCTGGTTGCCTCATTATAGAAAGGATGTAGAGGCTATTGAGAGAGTTCGGAGGAGATTTACAAGGATGCTGCCTGGATTGGGAGGCAGGCCTTATGAAGATAGGTTGAGGGAGCTGGGACTCTTCTCACTGGAGATACGTAGGTTGAGAGGCGACCTGATAGAGGTTTATAAAATGTTGAGAGGAATAAATACGGTGGACTCTGAGACTGTTTCCCCGAGCTGAAATGGTCACTACGAGAGGACACAGATTTAAAGTGCAGGGAAGCAAATACAAACGAGATGTCAGGAGTAGATTTTTCACTCAGAGGGTGGTGAGTGAATGGAACCGACTGCCATCGGAAGTTGTTGAGGCAAACTCACTGGGGTCTTTTAAAAGACTTCTGGATGAGTATACGGAAAAGAATAGGATAGGGGGTTATACAGAGGTCTGTGGATGTGATCGGTGCAACTCGTGGGCCGAAGGGCCTGTTTGTGCTGTATTGTTCTATGTTCTAACTCAGACCTTCCATACCAGGCAGCATCTTGGTAAACCTCCTCTGCACTCTCTCCAGAGTCTCCACGTCCTTCCGGTAGTATGGCGACCAGAACTGGATGCAATATTCCAAATGAGATCTAACCAACGTTTTATACAACTGCAACATTAAAGGCCAGCTCTTGTACTCTATACCCTTTCCTACAAAGGCTGGCATAGTATATGCTTTCTTCACAATCTTTTCCAACTGCTCTGCCACCTTCAGAGACTTATGGACCTGCACCTCCAGTCCCTCTGTGTTTCTATATTCTTAATAGGTCTACCCTTTATCATATACCTCCCCCCTACATTCTTTCTCCTGAAATGCATCACCTCGCATTTATCAGGATTGAATTCTATCTGCCCAAGCTACCAGCCTATCTATGTCCTGTTGAATCGCCTGGCAATGCTCCTCACTATCAGCAAGTCCAGCCATCTTTGTATCACCTGCAAACTTGCTGATCACTTACTCCCTCTTCCAAGTTATTTATGTATATTACAAATAGAAGAGTCCCAGTACCGAGCCCTGCGGCACACTACTAGTGACCGACCTCCAGCTAGAAAAACGCCCTTCCACTATTACTCTCTGTCTCCTATTACCAAGCCAGTTACTTATCCATCTAGCTACTTGTCCTTGTATCCCATGAGCCTTGATCTTTTCAACTAACCTCCCATGTGGGACTTTGTCAAACACCTTACTGAAATCCATATAGATGACATCAACGGCTCATCCTTCGTCAACTGTTTTCGTCACCTCCCCAAAAAATTCTACTAGATTCATAAAGCACGACCTCCCCTTAATAAAGCCATGCTGTGTATCCCTAATCAGATCACAATGCTCTAAGTGCCTATATATCCTATCTCGTAAGAATCCCCTCCAACAGGTTCCATACCACTGATGTCAAACTCACCGGCCTGTAATTTCCAAGGTTATTCCCTACTACCCTTTTTGATCAACGGTACAACATTAGCTATTCTCCTCTCATTGGACAAGACGTGTTGTTGCCGAAAATTATCTTGAATACACTCCAAGAACTCTGGCTGTTCTTGTCTTTTTGCATTATTTGTATCACAGACTACATTTGGATAAATGAAGTACCTCATTGTTACGCTAATTTCATTTCTTTTGCCAATTAGTTTGTCTGCATCCTTTTTACTAGTTGGTGACCTATTACACTACACTGATCAATGTTACTGCATCTTTTTCATGTTTAGCCAGAGAGATTCCACAATTGATTGTTCTGGAACACTTTCTTTCCACTACTATAAAGCCATTTTTAATCAATGCTATCAAGGGATTGATCTTAAGAAGGGGAAATAGAGTAAGTTTGCAGCAAACATAACTGACTGGAGAAGTTTCTATAGGTGTGTAAAGAGGAAAAGATTAATGAAGATAAATGTGGGTTTCTTGCATTCAGAAATGGAGGAATGGGATGAAAAAAGGCTGACCAAATAAGTACAAACTTTAGTTCTGTCTTAACGGAGGACGCAAGTAATGTATCAGATTAACTCAGTTAAATCTCCGCTGTCAGCTCTCTTAGGGAGGAGCAGACTATATGACTTTACATTTCGCATGGCAGTTGCACTATAAATCTGAGGCAACACTTGGCATCTTGTGTGGAGTTTTGATCTTTATTGCTCTCTACGGCCCCTCTATAGCAAGAAGGTTTACCAGACTGATTTCTGGGATGGTGGAATTGACAAGAGATTGAGTTGGTTGGGATTACGTTCGTTGGAATTTAGGATGGAGGATGTATGTTCGTGTGTTCTCAGACATATAAAATTCTAACTAGACCAGACCAGAATGCAAGCAGGAAGGAGAAGGAATTAGATACAAATACAAGAGCAAAGGGGGACCCAAGGATATGGGGGCGGGGAAGATGGGATAAGGCGATTCAGTTGATCAGCCATGATAAGGGGCAAATGGCCTGATATATTGTTTTCCCCATTCTTTTCTTCCTTCTGTGTTCTATATATCTTCTACCTAGGAATATTTAATGCCAGATCTCTGTTATAACTACCCTTTCATTTGTCTGTGCCATGATTCACCAATCTTATCAACCATCTCTGTGTAAGTTTGAAGGACTGAATGGCTCCTTCTGTGTTTCTATTCACATACATGTACATTAATCCCGATTTGGGTTTTTTTACTACTTACTCTGACCCATCTAATGAATCACTAGAACTGACTCTAATTCTCACTGTCTCCCAATTATTTATTTATCTTGATAGTACTCTGATATATCCTCTGCTTCCCACTGCTGTTTTTCTCCTCTACACTTTATTTCCCTTTGGCGTATCATCGCCCTGTTTATCTAGTTTTAAATCCCCACCCCCACCCCAGAATATGACAAACATCTTTGAAGACAGTTCCACTTCTTTTGTTGAGGTGAGACTTGTCTTTGTGTAGGTTCCATATGCTCCAGTGGCTCAACAATCTAAAGCTCCCCCTCCTCCCAATTTCTCCTGCATGTGATGGCACAGTGGTTAGCACTGCTGCTTCACAATGTTCTTCTCCTGGATTGAATTCCAGCTCTAGGTCACTGTGTGAAGACTGCATGTTCTCTCCATGTCTGTGTGGGGTTTCCTCCAGATACTCCAGTTTCCCTCCACAGACCAAGGATGTGTCGGTCAGGTGGATTACCCCTTTTAGGGGGATGGGGCCTTGGTGGGATTGTTGTTGTTAACTAGATGGGATGAATGTGGAGGTCATATCCAACCAATCTGTTAGCTAGTGGCCATCATTCATTTAGATTTCCAGAAGACTTTTGTCAAGGTGCTGCATAGGAGATTGTTAAATAAGTCAAGAGCCGATGGTGTTAATGGTAAGACCTGAGCATGGATCGAGGATTGGCTGACTGGCAGAAGGCAAAGAATGGGGACAAAGTGATGGCATTAGGCAGGATCTTTCAAGAGTTAATTGTGGCAGTCTGTGGGAAGGCAAAGGGATGTCAGGTAAGTGGCATGCTTTCAAAAGTGTGTTAACCAGGGCTCAGTGTAAACACATTCCTCATAGTGAAAGGCAAGACTGGTAGAAGCTGTGAACCCTGGATGACTCAGACTAGTGAGGCCCTGGTCAAGAAGAAGAATCATAGAAAAACTACAGCACAAACAGGCCCTTCGGCCCACAAGTTGCATCAATCATATCTATCTACTAGGTCTACCTATAACCCTGAATCCTATTAAGTCCCATGTACTTTAATGCAGAAAAGTGAGAGGTGATTCACTTTGGTAAGAGTAACAGGAATACAGAATATAGGGCTAATGGAAGGACTCTTAGTAGTGTCAACAAACAGAGAGGACTTGGTGTACATGTACATAGCTGCCTGAAAGTTGGCACCCATGTTGATAAGGTTGTTAAAGTGTATGGTGTGTTAGCTTTTATTGGTAGAGGGATTGAATTTTGGAGCCATGAGGTCATGTTGCAACTCTATAAAACTCTGGTGTGGCTGCACTTGGAGTATTGCATACAGTTCTGGTCGCCGCATTATAAGAAAGATGTGGAGACATTGGAAAGGGTGCAGAGGAGGTTTACTAGGATGTTGTCTGGTATGATGGGAAGGTCTTATGAGGAAAGGCTGAGGGACTTGACGTTATTTTCGTTAGAAGTTTAAGAGGTGACCTAATTGAGGCATACAAGATGATCAAAGGGTTAGATAGGATGGACAGTGAGAGCCTTTTTCCTCGGATGGTATTGGCTAACACGAGAGGTAATAGCTTTAAATTAAGGGGTGGCTGTTATAGGATGGATGTCAGAGGTAGGCTCTTTACTCAGAGGGTAGTAAGGGCAGGGAGTGCCCTGCTTGCAGCAGTTGTGGACTCACCAACTTTGAGAGCGTTCAAATGGTCAGTGGATAGGCATATGGATAAAGTTGGATTAGTTTAGGTTAGAGGGTCGTTAGATCGTTTCCACTGGTCAGCGCAACATCGAGGGCTGAAGGGCCTGTACTGCGCTGTTATGTTTTATGTTCTATGTTCTATTCATCCAGAGTCTCTTAAAAGACCCTATCGAATTTGTCTCCACTGCCACTGATGGCAGCTGATTCTACTCACTCACCTACCTCTGAGTGAAAGAAAGAGGCACATGACCAGTATAGGCAGCTGGGATCAAGTTAATTTCTTGAAGCGTATAGGGGTGTAGGAATAGAGTTAAGAGAAATCAGGAGGGCAAAAAGGGGACACAAAATTGCTTTGGCAGATAAGACAAAGGAGAATCCAAAGATCTTCTACAAATACATAAAGGGTAGAAGAGTAACAAGGGAGTTAGTAGGGCCACTTAAGGATCAACAAAGTCATTTGTTTGCACATCCATGAGAGAGATGAGATCCTAAATGAATATTTTGATCAGTATTTACTGTTGAGAAAAACATGGATGTTAGGGAACTCGGGGAAATAAATAGTGATGTCTTGCACAGTGTTCATATTACAGAGAAGGTGGTGCTGGAAGTCTTAAAACACATAAAGGTAGATAAATCTGTGGGACTTGATGAGGTATGTCTCAGGACATTATGGGAGGCGAGGGAGGAAATTGCGGGACTCCTAGCTGAGATATTTGAATTATCAATAGTCACAGGTGAGATGCCTGAAGATTGGTGAGAGGCAAAAGTTGTGCCTTTGTTTAAAAAGGGCTGCTGGGAAAAGCCTGGGAACTACAGGCCAGTTAGCTTCACATCTGTGATGGGTGAGTTGTTGGAAGATATTTTGAGAGACAGGATCTACAGGCATTTAGAGATACAAGGACTCATTAGTGATAGCATGGCTTTGTGAGTCGAAGATCATGTCTCTCAAATTTAATTGAGTTTTTTGAAGTGGTAACTAAGAAGGTAAATGAGGGCAGTGCAGTTGTTGTCTTCATGGACTTTAGCAAGACCTTTGACAAAGTACCACATGATAGGTTGTTGCATAAGGTTAAATCTCATGGGATCCAGAGTGAGGTATGTAAATGGATACAAAATTGACTTCATGACAGAAGCCAGAGGATGGTTGTGGAGAGTAGTTTTTCAAACTGGAGGCCTGTGACCAGTGGTTTGCCTCAGGGATCAGTACTGGGTCCACTATTATTTGTCATAATATATTAATCAGTTGTATGAGGCATGATTAGTAAGTTTGCAGATGACACCAAGATTGGTGGCATGATGGACATTAAGGAACGTTATCTCCAATTGCAATGGGATCTTGATCAATTGCACCAGTGGACTGACGAATGGCAGATGGAGTTTAATTTAGACAAATGCAAGGTGATTCATTTTGGTAGGTTAAACCGGGGCAGGACTTATTCAGTTAATGGTAGGGTGTTGGGGAGAGTTACAGAACAAAGCGATCTAGAAGTACATGTTCATAGCTTCTTGAAAGTGGAATCAAGATGAACAGAGTGGTGAAGAAGGCATTCGGCATGCTTTGTTTCATTGGTCAGAACATTGAATACAGGAGTTACGTAGAACATAGAACAGTACAGCACAAACAGGCCCTTCGGCCCACGAGTTGTGCCGATCACATCTATATTTACCAATCCACAGACCTTTCTATAACCCCCTATCCCATTCATTTCCATATACTCATCCAGAAGTCTTTTAAAAGACCCCAGCGAGTTTGCCTCGACCGCCTCCAACAGCAGCCGATTCCATTCACTCACCACCCTCTGAGTGAAAAACTTACCCCTAACATCCCCTCTGTATTTGCTTCCCTGCACCTTAAATCTGTGTCCTCTCATAGTGACCATTTCAGCTCGGGAAAATAGTCTCTGAGAGTCCATCCTATCTATTCCTCTCAACATTTTATAAACCTCTATCAGGTCGCCTCTCAACCTACGTCTCTCCAGTGAGAAGAGTCCCAGCTCCCTCAACCTATCTTCATAAGGCCTGCCTCCCAATCCAGACAGCATCCTTGTAAATCTCCTCTGAACTCTCTCAATAGTGTCTTCATCCTTCCTATAGTGAGGCGACCAGAACTGTGCACAATACTCCAAGTGGGAGTTGGGACATTTTGTTAAAGTTGTACAAAACATTGATATGGTCACCCTTGGAATACTATGTGTAATCCTGGTCACCATATTGTAGAAAGAATATTATTAAACTAGAAAGAGTGCAGGAAAGATTTACTAGGATTGTACTGGGACTTGAGGGACTGAGTTATAAGAAGAGGCTGGATAGACTGGGATTTCATTCTCTGGTAGGAGGCTGAGGGGTGACCTCATAGAGGTCTGTAAAATAATGAGGAGCAAAGACAAGGTAGATCGTCAATGTCTTTTACCAAAGGTAGCGGAATCTACAACTAGAGGGCATAAGTTTAAGGTGAGAGGGAAAAGATGCAAAAGTGTCCAGAGGGCAATTTTTTCACACTGAGTGGCGAGTCTGGAACAAACTGCCAAAGTAAGTAGTTGAGGCAGGTACAATTTTATCTTTTGAAAAGCATTTAGATAGTTATGTGGATATGATGGATATAAAGGGATACGGGCCAAATGTGAGCAATTGGGATTAACTTAGGAGTTTTTTAGAAAAAGTGGTGGCATGGGGAAGTTGGGTCGGAGGATCTATTATCGTGTGTAAACAAGCTGCCATTCTGAAAAAGGGCTTTTTTCAGGATGACAACTGGTGACTATTGGTGTGCCTTGGGTCAGTGCTGGCACTACAACTTTTCACAATTAACAGATTAGAAGAAAGAAATGAACAAAGAATGGAGAAAAGTACTGTGCAGGAACAGGCCCATCAAGCCTGCACTGACTATGCTGCCCAACTAGACTAAAACCCCCTACCCTCGTGGGGACCATATCCTTCTGTTCATATATTTGTTCAGATGCCCCTTAAAGCTCACTATTGTATCTGCTCCACAACCATCCCCAGCAGAGAGTTTCAGGTACCTACCATCCTCTGTTTAAAAAAACTTGTCTCATACATCTCATTTAAATCTTGTCCCTTGCACCTTAAACCTATGCCCCCTAGTAATTGACTCTTCCACCCTGGGAAAAAGCTTCTGACTATTCACTCTGTTCATGCTGCTTATAATCTTGTAGACTTCTTTCAGGTTGACCCTCAATCTCCGTCGTTCCAGTGAAAATAAACCAAATTTCTCCAACCTCTCTTCATAGCTAATGCCCTCCATACCAGGCAATATCCTGGTAAATGATTTCTGTACCCTCTTCAAAGCCTCCACATTCTTTTGCTAAGTTTGCAAATGATACAGAGACATGAAGAGGAATGGGTAGTATTGAAGAAGCAGAGAGCTGAAGAAGGATTGGGAAGACTCGGAGAATGGGCAAAAAAGTGGCAAATGGAATACAACGTGGAAAAGTGGGAGGTTATGCACTTTGGAAGGAAGAATGAATGCATACACTACTTTCTGAATGGGGAAATGCTTAGAAAATCAGAAGCACAAAGGGACTTGGGAGTCCTTGTTCAAGATTCTCTAAAAGTTAGTGTGCAGATTCAGTCAGCAGTTAGGAAGGCAAATGAATGTTTTCATTATTTTTAGTAGGGTTAGAACATAAGAGCAGGGATTATACTTCATGCCATGGAGGGACTGTCTACGGAGTCTGTGTGGGTGGAAGTTAGGAACAGCAAAGGGTTGATAACTTTGCTGGGAGTTTTCTATAGGCTGCCCAGTAGTGACAGAAGTTGAAGTGCAGATAGGGAAACAGATCCTAGAGAGATGTAATAATAACAGAGTTGTCGTGATGGGAGACTTTAATTTCCCGAGTGTTGACTGGGATATCCCAAGGGTAAGGGGTTTAGATGGGGAGGAGTTTGTTAGGTGTGTTCAGGAGGGCCTACGAGAAGAGAGGCTGTACTTGATCTGATGCTGGCTAATGAACCAGGACAGGTGTGGAATTTCTTGGAGGGAGAACATCTCAGGGATGGCAATCATAATTCTATCTCCTTCATGATAGCATTGGAAAGAGATAGGATCGGCCAGACTAGGAAGGTGCTTACCTGGAGTAAAGGGAAATATGAAGACATCATGCAGAAAATTGGACGAGTAAACTGGAAGGAGGTGTTCTTGGGGTAAAGTACTGAAGGAAGGTGGTGGATTTTCAAAGAATGTTTGTCTGGAGCTCTGCACGACAATGTTCTGATGAGACAAGGAGGTTTCGGTAGGTCGCGGGAACTGTGGTGCATGAAGGTTGTGATGAACTTAGTCAAGAAGAAAAGAAAGGCATACAAAAGGTACAGAGAGCTTGGAGATGTTGAGGATCTAGAGGAGTATTAGGCTTATAGAAAGCAGCTTAAAAAGAAAATTAGGAGAGCCAGAAGGGGTAATGAGAAGGCCTTGGCAGGTAAGATTAAGGAGAATCCCAAGGCATTCTACAAATATGTGAAGAGTAAAAGGATGAGAAGTGAAGGGATAAGACCTATAAAAGATGAAGGGGGAAAGGTCTGCATGAAACCAGAAGAAATGCAGAGATGCTTGATATGCACTTACCTTGGTATTCATGGTGGAAAATGATCTAGGAAGTTGTACTACAGGTTTGTGCAACCTGAAAAGATTATGTGGATGTTAAGAAAGATGTGTTGGAACTTCTAAATTCTATCAAGATAGATAAGTCGCCTGGACTAGATGGGATGTACTCCAGGTTACTGTGGGAGGTGAGGGAAGTGATAGCAGAGCCTCTGGTGATAATCTTTGCATCATCGATGGAGATGGGAGAGGTTCCCGAGGATTGGAGGATTGAGGATGTGGTTCCTGTTTTCAAGAAAGGGAACAGGGATAGCCTTGGGAAATTACTGACCTGTGAGTCTGACCTCAGTGGTTGGTAAGTTGATGGAGAAGACACTAAAGGACAGGATTTATGAACATTTAGAAAAGTTTATTATGATCAGAAATAGTCAGCACAGCTTTGTCAAGGGTAAGTTGTGCTTTACAAGCTTGGTTGAGTTCTTTGAAAATGTGACAGAACACATTGACAAAGGAAGAGTGGTAGATGTGGTTTATATGGACTTCAGCAAGATGTTGATAAGGTCCCCCATGCAAGACTTCTTGAGAAAGTGAGAGGGCATGGGATCCGAGGGGCTTTGGCCTTGTGGATCCAGAACTGGCTTGCCTGCAGAAGACAGAGAGTGATTGTGGATGGATCTTTTTCTGCATGGAGGTCAGTCACCAGTGGAGTACCCCCGGAATCTGTTCTAGGACATTGCTGTTTGTCATTTTCATAAATGACCTGGATAAGGAAGTGGAAGGATGGGATAGTAAGTTCACTGACGATACGAAGATTGGTGATGGTGTGGATAGTCTGGAGAGATGTCAGAAGTTGCAGCGAGACATAGATAAGATGCAAGACTGGGCGGAGAAGTGGCAGATGGATTTTAACGCAGATAAATATGTAGTGGTCCATTTTGGCAGGATCAATGGGATGCAGGAATACAATATCAAGGGTAGGAGTCTTGGCGTCCGGGTCCATAGGACTCTTAATCGGTCTCGCAGGTGGAGGATGTGGTCAAGAAGGCATATGGTGTACTGGCCTTTATTAATCAAAGGATTAAGTTTAGGAGTTGGAAGGTAATGCTGCAACTTTATAAGACCCTTGTCAGACCTCACTTGGAGTACTGTGCACAGTTCTGGTCGCCTCACTACAGGAAAGATGTGGAAGCTATTCAGAAGGTGCAGAGAAAATTTACAAGAATGTTTCCTGGATTGGGAGGCGTGCCTTATGAAGGTAGATTGAGGGAGCTAGGTCTCTTCTCCCTGAAGAGATCAAGATTGAGAGGCGACCTGATAGAATGTTTATAAAATGTTGAGAAGAATAGGTAGGGTGGATTCTCAGAGGCTATTTCCAAGGGCTGAAATGGTCACAATGAGAGGATGTAGGTTTAAGATGCTGGGCAGCAAGTACAGAGGAGATGGGGTAAGTTTTTCAGTCAGAAGGTGGTGAGTGAGTGGAATCGGCTGCCATCGGTTGTGGCAGAGGTGAACTTAGTGGGTTCTTTTAAAACACTTCTGGATAAGTACATGGGATTTAATAGGATTGAGAGTTACAGATAGTTCTATGGCCTGGTAGGTATAGATATGATTGGCACAACTTATAGAACAAAGAACAAAACATCACCGGAAACAGGCCCTTCGGCCCAACGAGCCCGCACTGCCACCCCGATGTTCCCATCTCTACCTGTGATCCCTGTCTATGTTTATAGATCTATGGATTAAAAAACAAATTTGAGACAATTTAGGGAGAATTTGTTTTACCAATTAGCCTAAGAGCACATCTTTGGGATGTGGGAGGAAACCGGAGCTCCCGGAGAAAACCCACGCAAGCACGGGGAGAATGCACAAACTCCCACAGACACAGGCCCAAATCCATGTATTTGCACAGCACAGCGATAGTCACTGAGCTGTCGTGTTGCCCATCAAATAGTCCAGGTCAAGCGTACACTATAGACGTGAAGCACTAGGATACTCTCAAAAAAAAAAATCCAAGAGCAGCCCTCTCACGACCCATTGCATGTATGCCCCTCGTTAGACAACAAAGTGGACCAAAGCACCTGTAGGATAAAAACAAGTACATCAATATCATCTATTGACACACTTCCCAGGGACTCCCAAAGCTCATGATCCCTATTTTAAATCAGTTTTCTATACCCCTCCATTCCCATTCTGTTCATGTGCCCATCTAAGTATTTCTTAAATAACTCCAGAGTACCTGCCCCCACCACTTTACTTGGCAGCGCATTCCATACCCCCACCACCCTCTGTGTGAAAAAACTCCCTCTAGCATCCAAATTATACCTTACCCCCCTCATCCTAAGCCCATGACCCCACGTGCTATTTGAGTCCATCCTAGGAAAAAGCTTAACCCTGTTTACTCTCTCTATACTCCTCATAATCTTGTACACCTCTATTAGATCTCTTAGTCTACATCTTTTTAAGGAAAACAGCCCCAGTTTGCCTAACCTCTCCTTGTAATTCAGACCTTCCATACCAGACAGCATCCTGGTAAACCTCCTCTGCACTCTCTCCAGAGTCTTCACATCCTTCCGGTAGTAAGGCGACCAGAACTGGACGCAGTATTCCAAATGAGGTCTAACCAACGTTTTGTACAATTGCAACATTAAAGGCCAGCTCTTGTACTCTATATCCTTCCTATAAAGGCTAGCATACTATATGCTTTCTTCACAACCTTCTCCACCTGCTCTGCCGCCTTCAGAGACTTGTGCACCTGCACCCCCAGGTCCCTCTGCATTTCTATACTCTTAATAGGTCTACCCTATATCATATATCTCCCCCCTACATTCTTTCTCCCAAAATGCATCACCTCACATTTATCAGGATTGAATTTCATCTGCCATCTATCTGCCCAAGCTACCAGCCTATCTATGTCCTGCTGCATCGTCTGACAATGCTCCTCACTATCTGCGAGTCCATCCATCTTTGTATCGTCTGCAAACTTGCTGATCACTCCACTTACTCCCTCTTCCAAGTCATTTATATGTATTACAAATAGAAGAGGTCCCAGTACCGAGCCCTGCGGCACACCACTAGTGACCGACCTCCAGCTAGAAAAACACCCTTCCACTATTACTTCTGTCTCCTATTACTAAGCCAGTTACTTATCCATCTAGCTACCTGTCCTTGTGTCCCATGAGCCTTGACCTCTCAACTAACCTCCCATGAGGGATTTTGTCAAACGCCTTACTGAAATCCATATAGATGAAATCAACAGCTCGCCCTTTGTCGACTGTTATCGTCACCTCCTCAAAAAATTCTACCAGATTTGTAAGGCATGACCTCCACTTAACAAAGCCATGCTGCGTATCCCTAATCAGATCACAACGCTCTAAGTGCCTATACATCCTATCTCTAAGAATCCCCTCCAACAGCTTCTCTACCACTGACGTCAAACTCACCGGCCTATAATTTCCAAGGTTATCCCCTACTACCCTTTTTAAACAATGGTACAACATTAGCTATTCTCCAGTTCTCTGGAACCTCAACTGTGTCCAAAGAAGAGACAAAGATTTGCATCAGAGGCCCAGCAATTTCACTTCGCACCTCCCTAAGCAGCCTGGGATAAATGCCATCAGGCCCCGGAGATTTATCAGTTTTAATGCTACCTAGAAGCTCTAACACTTCCTCCCTCGGTATGGATATTTCCTTCAACTGGTCCACAGCTCCCTTAGAGACAGGAGCTGTCAACAAGCCCCTCTCCTTCGTGAATACCGACACAAAGTATTCATTCAGGATCTCCCCCATTCCCTCTGCCTCTAAGCACAGTTCCCCTCCTCTGGTTCCTAAGAGGTCCGATTTTTCCTCTAACCACCCTTTTATTCCTAACATAGGAGTAAATGAATGAAGGGCTAACATGTCCACTTATTTCCAAGTGGGAATAAATCCTGTCTCGAAGAATCCTCTGCCATAATTTCCCTATGACTGATGTAAGGCTCACTGGCCTGTAATTACCTGGATTATTCTTGCTACCCTCTTTAAACAAAGGAACACCATTGGCTATTCTTCAATCCTCTAGGATTTCCCCAGTAACCAGTGAGGATGCAAAGATTTCTCTCAAGGCCTCAGCAATTTCCTCCCTTGCCTCTCTCAATATTCTGGAGTATATCCCATCAGGCCCTGGAGATTTGTCTACCTTAATGTTTCTCAAGAACCCAATACTGCTTGCTTTTTGATCTCAACATGACTCAAACTATGCAACCTTCGCCAGAGTTATCATGCACCAAGTCCTCTTTGGTGAATGCTGACACAAAGTACTCATTCAATATCTTGCCCATTTCTTTTGGCTCCATGCATAGATTCCCTGCCTTGTCCTTGAGTAGACCAACCCTCTCCCAGGCCACCCTCTTGTTCTTTATATATGTATAAAATGCTTGGAGATTTTCCTTAATCCTGCTGGGCAATGCTTTTTCATGAATCCTTTTAGCCCTACATACTCCTTGCCTAAGTTTCTTTCTACTTTCCTTGTATTGTATATTTGCTTTGTGTTTCCCAGCCTCCTAGCTTTGACAAATGCTTCCTCTTCCTCTTTGACAAGGCTCACAATATCTCTCATTATCCAAGGTTCCCAAAACTTGCCATACTTAGCCTTCATCCTTACAAGAATATGCCAGACCTGAATTCCTATCAACTTACACTTGAAAGCTTCCCACGTGCGAGATGTTAATTTGCCCTCAAACATCTGCTCCCAATCTACATTGTTCATTTCCTGCCAAATATTGTTGTAATTAACTTCAGTACTACACTTATCTTTATCCATCAGTATGTTAAAATTCACTGAATTGTTGTCAGTGTTCCCAAACTGCTCCTCTACTGAAACATCGACCACCTGGTTGGGCTCATTC